>OY992883.1:75296296-75311296 GCA_963921405.1 Cepaea hortensis | reverse complement strand
ACGATCTTCATTTGTTTCTTGAAGGACTTGTTCATTGGTCTTTCTGGCTGTCCATGGTATTCTTTTCATTTTCCTCAGAAACCACATTTCTACAGCCATCAGATGTTTTTCAGCCTGGCTGCTCATTGTCCAAGCTTCACATCCATATAAAAGTACAGGTTCTATGTAGCATCTCAATACTCTTTTCCTCGTTTCAATTGACATCTTTTTATTGGTCAGTATGTTTTTCATCTTGCTAAAGGCTACTTTTGCCATGGCGATTCTTGTTCTAATCTCTTCAAGGCATCTCCCATCAGATGTTATTACTGTTCCGAGGTAATTGTACCTATTCACTTGTTGAAGAATATTCCCAATATGCCTAATGCCCGGGCAAAATTTTGAGTTTAAAATCTACCCAAAGTATTTCAGGATCCTCGCCGGTGCTTCGGAGTTCGTGCACTGAGCTGAGTTTCTCCAAACTGAGGTTTGAGTTAGGAGTAGAACGGAGCACTTATGGGTTACACCCGTGTGCCGTGATGTTGATCCATCGACTAAACTATAACTAACCTTCAATATTAATATCTTGTGGTATAGACCTGTTTGTTCTCCTTTACGTCCAATGAATTGTTTAATACTCTTAAAACATGTATATTTAATTTCCAGTGATATGTTACACATACAAGTTTCGAACCCATACGTTTCCACATGAACTATGCCTGCTCTTAAGTAGTGGGCACTTTGGTGGAACAAATAGGGAGTTGACCTGACAGCGGCATGCGCGAGGTCGGACTAGGGTTCGATACCTGGCTCCCCGCTGGCTACGGGAGGGAAAAACCTGCCAAAGTTTCCTCCGTGCATTCAGGCCTGAGTAAATGTGATGGTGCTAACACTTCACATGTCAATAGCAGGCTCCTGCTAACAGACATTTTTTATATACTCTCACTTTTGAAGAAGCAACTAGAAAGTCGATTAGAGGCCCTGGAGATGTGGATATACAGAAGAATGTCGTATTTCATGGAAAAAGAAACATTCAAATATATATGTTCTAGAAAAAACTGGAATGAAAAGAGGACTGATGAAAGAAATAAAAAAAAGACGCAAGTGACTTATTTCGGCCACGTTAAAAGACATAACACTCTCACAAAAACCATACCGGAGGCAAGGTTGAAGGCAGGCGAACAAGAGGTAGACATTGAAACAAGTGGGAAGATAACATCAAGAGTTGGACGAACAGCAATCTGACAGAATGTAGAGACAGGGCGAGAGGCAGTGTTGGAGATCTATTGCAGCCAACCTTCATAGTGGAGACGGCACCTGATTGATTGACTGAACTTTGTTGTTCTTTTTATTCCAGTTCATAAAATGTGACGACAGTTTGCACACAGACATACAGAGATTTAGACGACAGACAGACAGATGCTATCTGGTTTTCTCCATGCCCGCTGGGGATTCACCCAAAAGCAGTCATAGTCCCAGTGATATTCACTCGTGTCAACAACAGCAAGACCCGAGCACTTACCACTTTATGCCCATTCACACGCTGGGCTGGTTGGTACATATACATCTCCCGGGGTGAGGGCGGGAAATTATGGGATGGGTCCATTTTCTTGGCATCCACGAGAAATGTCCAGGGTGCCCTGTGTCCAGTGACAGGCGATGGAAGTGATCTCTGGATCTCGTTCTAGTGCAGGATAGAGTCTTTCCTAAGCACTCATGGCATCAATTCTGTAGTAAGAGAAGAAACATTCACAACTAAAATGAATACATTACTCTACTGTATATTTAATAGATGTAACTGAGCAGCAGCAGAAAAGAGAAGTAGGAGAAGTAGTAAAAAGAAGACGAGGTGGAGGAGGAGACAAAGGAAGGGAAGCAGTAGAGGAAGAGAAGAAAGTGGAGCACACGGAAGAGAAGAAGATGAAGGAGGAGGAGGACGAGAAGAAGAAGAAGAAGAAGAAGAAGAAGAAGAAGAAGAAGAAGAAGAAGAAGAAGAAGAAGAAGAAGAAGAAGAAGAAGAAGAAGAAGAAAGATAACAATAAGAACAAACGAAATTTATTTTCAAAACATCACCAATTGGTCACACAGGCCCGTCTTACATTCGGCCCTTCCAATCATTCATATGTCGTACATCAATTATCTGTTGTGTATGTTAGGTTTGCCGGTCTCCCTGGCCTAAGATTTAAACGACTTTCTTCGTAATCCCCTTTATCTACGTAAGATAACGCAGCGCGCATGAATTGGTTGTGGTTCTCGCCGCGTTGATGACTTACGGATAGGTGAGCCAGCCGCTCAGAAAGCAATGGCAAACTACTGAGCGTAATCTTGCCAAGAAATCAACAACAGCGGTAAAATGCTGGTGTTGACAGCGATGTCCTGTAAAGGATATGCGAAAACTAATGGTAGGTTCACATACGGAAAAAAACATTCTCTGGCAGGCAGTCAGACACACATACACATTCACATGCATAAACACATGCATACATATCTGTGCACATAATTACATCATTTACACAAATTACTCTCAAGTTATGCACCCACTCAATAACACACACATACCTACTCGCTCGCATACACATATACTCACAATCACAAACTCACTAATAAATGTTTACTCATACGTCCGTCCGTTCGCGCGCGCGCGCGCGCGCACGCACGCAGACACAGACAGACAGACAGACAGACAGACGTTCTCTTAACACACACACTCTCTCTCTGTTTGTCTGTCTGTCTCTGTCTGTCTGTCTGTCTGTCTGTCTGTCTGTCTGTCTCTCTCTCTCTCTCTCTCTCTCTCTCTCTCTCTCTCTCTCTCTCTCTCTCTCAGACGCACTTATATTTCTCATTCATGGAGGAAGAAGAAGAAGAAGGACAACACTACAGTTTGAAACTGCAGACAGGCAGAAAGTTCTAATAGACGTATTGTGCCACCGTTGCAAGAGAGAGAGAGAGAGAGAGAGAGAGAGAGAGAGAGAGAGAGAGAGAGAGAGAGAGAGAGAGAGAGAGAGAGAGAGAGAGAGAGAGAACGAACGAACGAACGAACAAACAAACTTTATTTTCGAAGGGTAACAAATTGGGCACGCAGGCCCGTCTTACATTCGGCCCTTCTAATCACTCATCTTTTGTTCATCAGTGCATAGTGCATTCACATAGGAAAAAAACATTGTCAAATGAATGTTGTAAGCATAAACAATGCATGTTACCATGTTATGAGACAAACCCCCCACCCACCCACCAATCTATCCATCCGCGTGTCCCCCCCCCCCCCACATACACATCCACCACCCAACCACACACATACCCACAGACACATACATGACCCCATCCATCCACGCATCCCCCAACCAACACATTCCAAACACACCCCCACATACATCATCTCCCTACCCACACACACACATCTCCCACCCACCACACATCCCCCACCCACCCACACACCCAGGCACACATGCATGCAACCACCCATCCATACCCACCCACACGCAGACATCCTCCACCCATCCCATAACCTACCAACACTCACCCATCTACATATCCTCCACCACCCACCCACACACCCCCAAACACTCAGCCAAACACACATCCCCCAACCACATTTCCAATACCCATACACACACATATTCCCGCAACTCACATATCCTGCACTTACCCACACACAAAACCCGAACCCACCCACACACCCCCACTTGTACACATATCATCCACCACACAATCTCCCCCACCCACACATCCCGCACCCACACATCCCCTCCCACCCCCAACCTACACACACTCACCCTCCCACACATCCTCCACCCACCCACTCGCCAACCATCCCACCCCGAACTCCAAACCCCAATCACACATCCCTTAACTACACATCTCACCACCCATACACACACACACACTCTCTCTCTCTCTCTCTCTATCTCTCACACACACACACACACACACACATCTCTCCACCCATACACACATCCTCACCCATCAACACATTCCTCATCCAAAAACACACACCAATCACCCACACAAACCCCACCACCCACATATACCCACACATCCGCCTTCTCACCCACACACACATCCCCCACCCATACAATCATCTCTCACACACATCCACCCACTCACGTACTCATCCATCAACCACTCACACCCACACATCACCCACCCACCCATAAACACATGCATCTCTCATCTACCCTCCTACCCACACACACCCCACCACCCAGCCAAACACACATCCCCCATCCTCACATACATCCTTCGTCCACCCGCACATCCCACACCTCCCCATCCCACACAACACCCCACCCATAAACGCATCCCCCCACATGCATTCCCCATACACATTCCCGCCCACACATCTCTCACCCACACACACATTATCTCCCCACCCACCCACACATCCCCCACCTACAAACATCCTCACCGGCCACACATACATCCTCCACCCACTCACATTTATCCCATCCACACTCACACACTCAGACCCACACAGACATATCCCACTCACAGACACACCTCCGCACCCATCTCCCACACACATCCGCAACCCACACACATCTCCCAAACACCCATTCACCCACCCAAATACACATTCCCTACCCACACCCCCAACCAACCAAGACCCACATACTTCCAACCATCCTCCAAAATATCCCACCCACACACACACATCCCTCACACACACACATCCCCACCGACCACACATCCCTTCACACATCACGCATCAACCCACCCCCCCCCCCACACACAACCCCTCCACACATACATTCCCCACACCCCCACACACAGACACATCCCTCACATACACACCCACACAGACATCCTCACATCTAGACACATACATGATGCCTCACACGATCACTGAAACTAATAAGAACAAACTCCCACGGAGAGAGAGATTTCAGCATCGTCTGTTATTTTGTAACGTTAGGCGACGTCCTCCTCTTCCATCTAAAAAAAGTATCTCCGTCTTCAGAAGTCCCGCATTCCAAAAGCTGTAGGTCTGCATGGCTGAATAGATAAGAACACGTGTTCTTAAACATCCGGTGTGCTGATGCCAAGATAAGGGGTTCAGCCTCTACACCGGACAGTTGGACTAACATGTTGACCTATCGTTCTTGACTTGGGGACGCAAATTACAAGTACCTCTGAAGTCGGTGTGGGTTCGCCTGATGGCGAGGGACACTATATGTAGGCAAGGCTAATCCACATGCAAAATTCAGTCCAGCACTACTAGAAGTAATGTCTATGGACTACGCTTGAGTTCAAAGCGAGAGAGCTCCAAAAAAAAAAAAATTGATAGCTCCGCATACGGCGGGCGTGCTTGTCTAGGTATACGGGAGATGTCTAAAGTGTTAACTTAGACCAACAGGCTTGTCTTAAATGCCTTGCTCTGTGTACGCATGCTGACTGAAATGTTAACAATCAACAGACATGTCTTACTGAGTGCACGAATGAGCTCTGAAATGTTAAAACTCGACCAACAAAGCTGACCTTACTAAGTGCACAGGTTAGGTCTGAAATGCTAACTACGACCGATAGACTTGCCTTACTTATTTTACGGATGAGGTCTGAAATGTTAACTTCGACCAACAGACTTGCCTTACTGAGTGTACGGATGAGGTCTGAAATGTTAACTTCGACCAATAGACTTGTCATACTGAGTGTACGGATGAGGTCTTAAGTGTTAACTTCGACCAACAGTCTTGAATTCAAGTGCTAATGAGGATCAGGATTCGTTTGAGAGAACATTTAACTGGACTTGACCCCTTGCAATATTTAAACCCCTGACACATGACTGTACACAGGCAAGTACGCTCGTGTATGTGTGTGTGTGTGTGTGTGTGTGTGTGAGCGTGCGTGCTTGTGTTAGTGTGCACATTTCTGTGTGGGTTGTAATTGTGTATTTGTTTAGGTGTGTGCATGTATGTATGTGGAAGTGTTTACAAATATTCAGGACGTAAAACGTGTTTATAATTGTGTGTGTATATGTGTGCGCGTGTGTGCGTGTGTGTGTGTGCGTGTGTGTGTGCGTGCGTGTGTGTGTGAGTGTGTGTGTGTGTGTGTGTGTGTGTGTGTGTTTTCGCGCACGAGTGCATGTGTTTACAAATAATCAAAACGTTAAGCGTCTGTATCCGGCGCACTAAGTGTAATTGTGTAGCAAACAGGAAAACGGCGAGGAACGACAAAGAGAAGGAACTGAAAGTCACCAGATTCCTTTCTTGTCCGGGAAGACATAGGTTAAGATTCTTACAGATGGCGAGGTCAGGGTCAAGATATGTTTTGTTTTGTCGCGACAATATCTCAGTGTGTCTGGCCGATCGTCTACCCGCTCGTTGGTCCTTTAACCCCCCCCCCCTCTCCTCTCTCTCTCTCTCTCTCACACACACACACAACACACACACACACACACACACACAACACACACACACACACACACATCCCATTCTGATAAAAAGGGACGATATTGCACGGCATAAGGACATAAAATATACTCATTAACAGTCAGGCCGATTGGACAAATTGTTGTATAAGTGTTTTGGGGAGATGGAGACGATTGGGTGAATCGACAGACTGGCGGGAGTATAGGTGAGTGAGAGAGTGGGGCGAAGAGACTGTCGATAGAGTTAGATACAGATATGAATACAGACTGACAGACGTACAGTTGGAAGGACAAACATACAGACAGCCGGACGGACGGACAGACAGACAGACAGACGAAAGTGTAGGTGAGTGGGCGAGTTGAGCGAACAGACAGCCGGACGGACGGACAGA
This sequence comes from Cepaea hortensis, assembly GCA_963921405.1. Lineage (NCBI taxonomy): Eukaryota > Metazoa > Mollusca > Gastropoda > Stylommatophora > Helicidae > Cepaea > Cepaea hortensis. The sequence goes on along the minus strand of OY992883.1, from coordinate 75,304,564 downwards.
CAGACAGACAGACAGACAGACGAAAGTGTAGGTGAGTGGGCGAGTTGAGCGAACAGACAGCCGGACGGACGGACAGACAGACAGACGAAAGTGTAGGTGAGTGGGCGAGTTGAGCGAACAGACGGCCAACAGCGTTAGATACTTGTACATATATGAATACAGGCTGACAGAAATACAGTCGGACGGACAAACGGACAGCCGAATAGATGGAAGGACAGACAGACAGACAGACAGACAGACAGACAGACAGACGGATGGACGCGGACGGACGGACAGACAGACAGAAAATGAAAATGTAAGATTGCGCAGAATTTCTCAACTGAAATGAAACATGGGAACAAACACACTGAGAGATCCGGACAATATTATGTTAAAACATTCTGGTAACGATCGCGTGAGAGAAAGACGAGAGGAAATAAAAACAACATACAGAACAAGTGCATGCTCATAATGGGGATATAAGGTGTAGAAAAAATGTCTGGGAAGTAATCAGTTAGAGATGATTAACAAACATAACAGGAATACTGGCTGCTGACTGCCATGTCTAATTATTTCTTTACCTCACGTTTTCCTTTCTCCTTCAATTAAAACCTGACAGTTTTCTCAGTATTTTTTCCCATTGGTGTTTCAGTAATTCCTTCTACTTGAGCAAATTTTTCTTTTTCTTTTGTTTTTTAATCTTCATGAAATGTTTCTTAAGTGTATTGTTCTCCAGAGAAGGTCCACCAGAGAGACGAATGGAGACGGATTGTATTTGCAGCAAAGAACCTCAATGGCTCGGAACGCTGAAGAAGAAGAAGAAGATTGTTCTTCCTGCCGTGAGCTTTTACTTTTCAGTTATGCATTCTTCTACGCCGTAACTTCTACTTCTTCTTCCTCCTCCTCTTTCCCATATTCTTTTTTCTTCTATTTCATGATCCTCCTCAATTGCTTCTTTTTTCTTGCTCCTTCGTCTCCTCATATTCTTCCTCCTACCTCTATTTATATTCTTATTCTTCCTCATTCTCCTCCTCATATTCTTCTTCTTCTTCCCCCTCCTCCTCCTCATATTCTTATTATTCTTCTACTGCTATCCTTGGGGTCGACGTGGCCAAGTGGTTTAACCCGCCTAGCACGCACTCAGGGGGGGGGGGTGGGGGGGGGGGAGGGGGTTCTTTGAAGGTTCCATTCCAGATTCCGTCATTCGATTTATGAGTGCAATTTTATTCTGAGACATCCGGGGGTCATCGCTGGAGCCACGGAGTTCGTGCTTTGTGTCAGGTTTTCTGCTGGCCGCCACTGAAAATACACGTGTTACTACTTCTAGTGCACTGGACTGATGTGTGTGTGTGGATTGGCTTTCCTTATTACCAGTGTCCCTCGGCATCAAGCGAACCCACTCCGACTTCACAGGTTCTACTTCTGCTGGTGCTGTTACTCTTCCCTCATCCCGACAGCACATGTAATCAAATCCTTGCAATAATTGGCACTTGTTAAACTCATAAAACAGACTTTAGTACTATTTTCTGACGTGTTACTGAGTTTGTTGTGTGTCCGCCCCTTCATCACATCGCAAGTCCTGTAAAGACATCTCTGGCATTTACGGCCCGCCGGAAAGACTCTTCAAATCATTCAGCATTGCCCCTGCCTAATGCATGTTTATGCTAGGAAGATTCTTAAATGCCCCGTGTTAAAGGTCGTGTTGGTTACGCTGCCTCTCCTTCCTGGAAGCGGGCATTACTGTTCTTTCTAAACAACTATGACGTTTTATATAATCAAATTGTGTCAGTGTCGGAAACATCATGTTGTTTATTAACCCAGCTGTTCCACATGTTCACATATTGTAGTCGCCGTGTTAGTTTCTTTCGTTCTTCATTTTGGTTTAAAGCATTTGCCTTTAATATTTAAGTTTACATTCGTCGATTTATTTTTCTACAGTTTATGTGAAGTACTCCATGATTCACACCTGCATGTGGCTACAGAGACGATGGGTGTTCTCAGATTGGTTAGGTTCGTGTATTTGCAGGTATCGGCTTCCCGGGCACTTTGAGTGCCTACTCAGGGTATGACAGAGCAGGGTACTAACTTATCCCGGCAATTAAATAGATTGCTAAAGGCTGAGGACACCCGCGTGTTACCGGCAACATTAGGGGAAGGGAAGACCTCTTTTTTTTGCGTTCCCTCGTGTTGAACTCAAGCGTAGTCTATACATGTGCTACTACTTCTAGTGCACTGGACTGGTGTTTGCCTGTGGATTAGTTTCCCCTATTACCAGTGTCCCTCGCCATTAGGCGAACCCACTCCGACTTCTGAGGTACTTGTAATTTACGTCTCCAAGTCAAAATCGAAAAGACAACATTTTAGGCCAACTGACGCAAAGAATGTTAACATTGTAGCCTACCATTCATGTCGTACAGACGACTAAGGGGATTCCGCCTGTGTGTTATCGGGACTCTTAATGGAAGCACAGAGTAGACTGCATTTTATCCAACCAAAAAGGTCCTAAGATGCGGCGAGTGGCGCTTGGACGCAAGGCTGGCTCCCATATTCCGTAGAAAAATTTGAACTACAAAATTCAACCGCTCATGGACAAGTCCATTAAAAAAAAAAAAATAACTAAGTCAGCCAAGAGGAAAAGAGGACTCGTCTAGAAAAGATATGGCGCGATGCTCAGAAAACCGCGCGAAGTGCGGAAAGTACACACGGAGAAGAGAATTACTGAATACTATGGAGAGGAAGGACATGGCCAGAGTTGCATGGAATAGCTAAGGATTAGAGAGGGGGAGGGAGCTTGGAGTGAGGTCGCTGAGGGCCTATTCCTCAGTGAGGAAATTAAAGAGGTGAAAGAAGAAAGGAAGGCAAAGGACGCAGTCTACAGCCATGTAGATGTGGAGGACTAAGTAAAATTATCACAGTGAGCATACCAAGAAACTCATCTATGTATATGTGAGTACCCATATGTGTATACCAGAACTGTAGTACAGTAGGAGTTCTTCGTGTGTGTGTGTGTACCAGAACTGTAGCACAATTGGCGTTCTTCGTGTGTGTATACCAGAAATGTAGCACATTAGGCGTTCTTCGTGTGTGTATACCAGAACTGTAGCACAGTAGGTGTTCTTCGTGTGTGTGATGCCAGAACTGTGGCACAGTAGGAGTTCTTCACGTGTTTATCGGATGTGTAGCACCGATGTTTTCTACCATATGTATAGACAGACTGACGCATGCCTGCAACAGTCATCTTGTGGGAAGAGGTTGCTCAAATCTAAAAATGTACCTTCAGCACTGACCTACTCGGCCTAATATTTTTGGTTTAGAACTGAACAGACATACTGAACGTTCGGTTCCTGCAATTTAATCACATTTGTCTGAGAAAACCAGGCATATAAATTACTATATAGGCTCGGAGTAAGGTGCATAACTCTTCGGGTCCTTGCAGTGTAACATTTGCAGATCTACACAATGATTCTAACCCGGTGTAGTTGAGTCAGAGGCATGCGCATGGTTGCTGATGGTGATGATGATGATGATGATGATGACAAGATCGATGATAATGACTGTGACGACTATGATGATAACGATAACTATGATGATAGAGATGATGATGATGCCAACTACAACGGCGATGATTATGATGATGATCGTGATGACAATGATGATCGTGATGACAATGATGATAGAGATGATGATGATGCCAACTACAACGGCGATGATTATGATGATGATCGTGATGACAATGATGATAGTGATGATGATGATGATGATCGTGATGACAATGATGATAGTGATGATGATGATGATTATGATGATTATGATGATGATCGTGATGACAATGATGATAGTGATGATTATGACGCCAACTACAACGGCGATAATTATGATGATGATCGTGATGACAATGATGATAGTGATGACAATGATGATAGTGATGATTATGACGCCAACTACAACGGCGATAATTATGATGATGATCGTGATGACAATGATGATAGTGATGATGATGATGATGATGATGATGATGATGATGATGATGATGATGATGATGATGATGATAGTGATGATTATGGCGCCACTTACAACGACGATAATTATGATGATGATCGTGACGACAATGATCATAGTGATGATGATGATGATGCCAACTACAACGGCGATAATTATGATGATGATCGTGATGATAATGATGATAGTGATAATTATGACGCCAACTACAACCGCAATGATTATAATGATGATCGTGTTGACAATGATGATCGTGATGATAATGATGATGGCGATTATTATGACGCCAACTACAACGGCAATGATTATATTGATGATCGTGATGACAATGATGATAGTGATAATTATGACGCCAACTACAACCGCAATGATTATAATGATAATCGGGATGACCATGATGATGATGATGACGATGATGATGATGACAACTGCGTTGATGACGATGACGACGAAGATCATAATGTTGATGATTATGATGATGCAAGAAAAACATCAGACAGACATAAACGCTTAAGCTTACAACAACTGCGTCAAACGGGCAGGATTTTGTATTCGCGGCTGTGGTCAGACGTTATCCAATGCAATTAACTTGATGGGAAACGGAACGCCGATCACAACAACCTCACAGCGATGTCCGAGCATGTAAGACAAACACAGACGTCCACTGTGTAAGCGAGGTTCCGTGTTGACCGAGCTAAAACCAGCCTGGAGAACGAAGTGTTTTCTGCCCTGACATGTGTTGTCTCCATCAAGGCGCACGCAACATAACACTAGTCTGTCAGTAACATATGGGGGTTATCATTATCATCATCATCATCATCATCATCATCATCATCATCATCATCATCATTATCATCATCTTCCACTTCTGCCGTCAAGCGTCATGGGGAGGAATAATTTGCGCTCCAGCACCCGGTGGGCGGCACTGGATAGTGTCATTCCGTGTGGTTGTACAATATCTTTGACGTGGTCAATCCATGTTCTTCTTTGACGTCCTCTTGGTCTCGTCGCAGATGATCTTTGATGTAAGGCCAGTGATGGTAGTTGTTGGTGTTGCATTCTAACGACATGGCCAAACCACTTGATCTTCTGTCTTTCAATAAATGTGGCACAAGTTGTTGATTCCACTGTGTATCTGATAACAGTAACAACATGTCTTACGCGGTCTCGGATTGTTAAGTTGGCAGCTCTCCTCGGGCATCTCATCTTGCAGGTATTGATTTTTGGAAAGTGTGATTTGGATAAAGTCCAAGTTTGAGACTGATAGCATAGGGTTGGTGTGAATATGCTGTTTATTATCTGTCGTTTTGCGGACATGGGTATATTTGGATGTTTCAGTAAGGGTGATAGTTGATATGTAACTGCACTAGCTTTCTGACATCTCATTTCGATTTCTCTGTCCAATCTGCCATCTTCTGTGATCATACTTGCAAGATAATTGAATTCTTTAACTTGTTTCAGAGTTGTACTATTTATCTGTATACTTAGTGGGCCCGGCGATCTGCTAACTTGCATTACTTCGGTTTTGGCTGTGTTTATACTCATATTGTATCTGCTGCAGGTTGAACTCAGATTAGTAATATGATTCTGTAGTCTGCCTCTCATCGCTGTAAAACAGGCACTGATCGTCTGCAAATAGACTATGATGCTGTAAAATTGGCTGTATGTCGATCCCTGTCCAATTACACCCGTCGGTGGTTCAGACGGATAATCGACACGAATAGCGATATAGTCTTTATAGAGTTCAAGGCACAGTGGTTAGTGGGCCTGTTTGAACAGGGTGGACAGGGTTCAATCGCCAGTACGGGCAAGATTATGATTATCTTTCCAACTAGACAGGCATGCTTCGTGCAGTGGTATACTTTAGTTCAAAGATAGGCAGCATCGGTTGAATCTTCTCCTGGGAAATGTTGCTGTGGTGGGAAACGTGCAGCCGCACAGATCGGCTGGGTCTGCACAATTGTGTTGGGGTATTGGTGCACAATAAGGGGTCTGCACCGTTGTGTTGGGGTATTGGTGCACGGTAAGGGGTCTGCTCCGTTGTGTGGGGTATTGCCGCACAATAAGGGGTCTGCTCCGTTGTGTGGGGTATTGGTGCACAATAAGGGGTCTGCTCCGTTGTGTGAGGTATTGCCGCACAATAAGGGGTCTGCTCCGTTGGGTGAGGTATTCGTGAACGATAAGGGGTCTGCTCCGTTGGGTGAGGTATTGGTGCAAGGTAAGGGGTGTCCACCACTGGGCGGAGTATAGGTGCACGGTAAGGGGTGTCCACCACTGGGCGGAGTATAAGTGCACGGTAAGGGGTGTCCACCACTGGGAGGAGTATAGGTGCACCATAAAGCAGACGTGGCCAGGGCCCTTTGGGATCATGCACATAGTGTGGAAGAACAGATAAATCATATTGGCCTGTAAAGAAGAAAGAGCCTGGAGGGGCAGGAAGAGACGAGAGTATCTGGCCCACACTTAGTATTCCGAGGAAAGGCCAGAAGGACACACAATCAAGCTGCAACTGGTACCATTTAGTATAAGATGAAGACAGAGCACGAATGGGAACATCCCGAGTGATGGCTCTGACGTTGGTTCTTGACTCAACTCACATCCTAACCGTACGACTCTGTCTCGACCTAGCCTCATAAAACTGGGTAGCCGGCTGTTTCGCAATGCTGTAGGAATTGTCTGGGAAAGACAGTCGACGAGGAAAGTAACTAACCACCCCACCTCATATGTCGTGGCCTGGAATATGTTAAGGCCAAAGGCAGTGTCTGCTATGTCACTATCTTTACCATTTTAAGCTTCCGCTGCTGCTGTTACTCCTTTTCTTCTTATTTTACTTCCCTTCCTTCTTCTCTTCTAACCTTTTTATTCTACCATTTCGTCCACTTCTCCTCCTCTTCCGAACCCATACCCTTCCTCTTCTTCGCTGTCGTCTACTTTATCTTCTTCCATGTTTCACTTTCTAGCAAAGGCTGCGAGATCTATTTTCTAGATAAAATTCTACTATCATTTACAGATCCTGCTTTATGTATCGGTGACTTTTTTTTCGGTGCCTCCCTTTTTGAATCAGGTGGCAGTTTTCAACAATTTAATCTGAAATCTGTCGTGGACATAGAGGCGGGGGATATGTGACAAGCTGAGACAGCACAGGTGTGCTCGCAGGAGGCGGTGTCCAATGTGTACTTTGCAGACGACAGTTTGCAGAAGTATGTAGATAGTGTCTTAATTTCTGGTCATTGGCTGGTGGGGAAAAGGCAACATTGGACATTTGGTTTTTCTACAAGAATAAAGCATGATGTAGAGTTGACGAGGTGTTAGACTGTCTGCTGTCTAGACTCTGGACAAATTGTAATATAGATCCCTTGTGGTATAATGCCATTTATAATACATCTGGTCTGTATGTATTGAGCTTTTCATTAATAATCGCGCATTTAACAACAGCCTATATAACATGAACAAACAGCAGGTGGGTGTAACAGGGTGCGCTTTGTAAGCACCCGGTCTATATAACTGCTTCATTGACGCTTGTCAAACAAGAACACTAATTAGAGATATAAAATATGTCCGTTGATTAATCAATCAAGTACCGTCTCTACAATGAAGGCTCGTCAGGCAGACTAGACAGAGACAGACTATAGAAGATCAGATAAACGAACAGGAAAATATATTACAATCAAAGAAGCTACAGATAAACAAACAGAACGATATACTGTAGCAGAAAGATTCCATCATAATTAACAGGAAAGAATTACACTTTAACAAATGAGATCAGAATGTAAACCAGCTTGTGATAAACAGACAGAAGGAAAGTAGATAAGATCTGATTGCGATAAACAACCATTGAGACGTACTATAATGGATCAGATGAACTGGCAGAAAAACAGGAAATCAAAACAGTTATAACAGATTGGACAGATTTAGATATGCTTGGTAGACCAGATAGGACTTCAGATCTCACCATTTTCCACTTTACCACTTTTCCTAATATTGAACAAGTCAATCAAATGTGAATGATAAACACAAATGTAATAAGTAAGTGACCCTATTACCTGCCGTAAAGTGAGTTGGGTAAATGGTGCAAGACCCATATTTTAACCACCTCATTAGCACTGGGTTGGTGATGTGATCACAAGGAGGTCACCTTTACTCCCTAGAACATATCCTGGTACCCAATTAAAGCCAGGTCCATCTGGGAGCCCATGTCAATTTTAACACCCCAGCTCGATGCGGATTCAAACCCTCGACCACCGGCTCGGCAGATGAGCGTTACATGTGCTTATATTAGTAATTAACATA
>OY992883.1:74991296-75293796 GCA_963921405.1 Cepaea hortensis | reverse complement strand
GCTGGTGTTTTGTATCAGACTACAGTTACAGTGTTGGATGACTACCCATGTTGTGATGGAAGATCACTGGTACTGTGTTGGATGACTACTCATGCTGTGATGGAAGATCACTGGTACTGTGAAGGATGATCATGTGTATGTTTATTCATGGGGATGCCTATTTTGTTATTGCATCTAATCATGAATTTTATTTATTTGTGCATTGGCATTATTAATCAGATGTTGTTGTATCTTTTCAATTACATTATTCTGATTCCCTGTACACGGACCTGAATTTCTTCTGATATTTCTAAATCTTGTCTTTTCTTGTTAGCCGTAGAAATAGAATGAGATTCTCTCTGTCTTCTTATTCCTCTCTTCTTCTACGGCCTATGAACAGTTGGCGATGTGCTATTATCTCTATCATCTCTGTGCGGTTACACAAAGGTACCTATAAACAACTTTATATGTACCTTTGATGAGCCGAAGCTTAACCAGTGACCCCTAGTCCTCTGCTTTTCTTCTGTTTCAATAGGATTTTAATTATGTTTCTAATTTAATGTCTTTTCTTCATGTTCAGATCCCGTGTATTTCACCTTTAATTATGGCTACTAGGAAAACAAAAGTGAACGCTGAGTGTCGATTTTTTAATGAGGAATATGGAGTAAAGTACTTCTTTGTTGAAACAAAGGACCAGAAAACCAGTTGCATAATATGCAGCGAAAGTGTTGCCGTTTTGAAAGACGTCATTACGAAACAAACATCTATCAACATATTAAACGTTTTGTGGAAAGTTACGCTCTGGGAAATATGAGTCCACTAAACGTGGTTTTGAAACACAAAGACATCTCTTCACAAGAAAATTTGCTGAAAATGAATCTGTCACTCGTGCAAGTTACAAAACAGTGCATAAGATGGCAGAACGAGGAAAGCCCGTTTACTGATGACAACTTCATCAAAGACTGTATGATCGAAGCAGCAAATGACTTGTGTCCTGAGAAAGCCGATTTGTTTGGAACTATCAGCCTTTCGGCAAGTTCAGTTGTGCGGAGAACAGAACTTGGAGAGAACATAGTGCTACAGATATGCGAGAAAGCTAGGATCTTGTTGTGGTATTCTCTGGCGCTGGATAAGTCTACTGACCTCTAGAGTACGTCACAACTTCTCGTGTTCATTTGTGGTGTCAATTTTGACTTTCAGATAACGGAAGAGTTGGCATCCGTTTGCAGCATGCATGGAACAACAACTGGGAAAGACATTATCGTGGTAGTGCAAAAAATTTTGCATGACTATAATCTTCAGCGGAATCAGCTTCGATGTGTTACACTTGATGGAGGAAAAAAAAACATACCTGGAGTGAGGAAGGGTCTGGTGGGGCAGATATTTATTGTGTATTGAAACCAGTCGTTTCTGCTGTGAACCTGATTCGGGAACATGCACTCAATCACCGTCAGTTCCAGGCTTTTCTTGAATAAATTGATTCTGAATTCTGTGACTTGCCTTATCACACATCAGTCAGGTGGCTCAGCTGCGGTAAAGTCCTGCTTCGTTTTTACAAGCTCCGGTACGAAATAGATGTTTTCCTCACTGAAAAAAGATAGAGCTGATTCACAGCTGTCAGATCCTATCTGGCTGTAAAAGTTGTCAAGTTGTCATTTTTGGTCGACATGAATGAACTGAACTTGAAACTTCAGGGAAAGGGGAAAGATTTACCTCGTCTGTGATCTCTACAGAACCATCAAAGGATGTCGGGGAAAGCTGTCATTGTTGGAAGCACAACTGGAAGGAGAAAACCTTTCTCATTTTCACTGTTTCAAAGAGTTTGGAGAGATTTTCAGATCTTGACAGAATTGAGAGTGACATTCTTCTGTTCCAGAATCCGTTTGATTGTAACCTTGATGATGTGCCAGTTGAACTAAAGTTGGAGCTCATTGATTTGCAAGCAAATGACTTGTTGAAAGAGAAGCACAGAGAAGGAAAACTTGTTGAATTGTACCGCTGCTTACCTGATGTTGAGTTTCCGAAACTTAAGAAATTTGCCGCTGGTATGACATCAGTGTTTGGAACAACTTATATCTGTGAGCAAAACTTTTCAAAAATGAAGTCTGTGAAGTCACCACATCGAACGAGATTGACTGATGAATATTTCAAAGCATTTCTCTTGATTGGATGCAGCAATTCCAAACCAAACATTGATGATATTTTGAAAGCCAGACGTCAGTTTCATAAATCTCCCTAACCTCTTTTACTGCTTAGTTTGTGAGATTCGGATATGTGCACATTAGGTCTGATGTAACTATCTTTTTGCTAATGTCGCCTTCTTTGATAACTTTGTTTAGAAAATAAAAGTGTTGGTTGTCTTTGTTTTTTGTGTGCATTGCACGCCCTTACTATGATTAACTTAGTTTTTCGTCTTTTCCCAGAGCTTTCGTTCTAGCTTGCAATTATTGTTAAAGTTAGTTGTATATCCTTTACAGGACGTTTGCAGTCAACACCAGCATTGTTTGCTGTTGTTGATGTCTTGGCAAGTTTACATTCAGTAGTTTGCCATTGCTTTCTGAACGACCAGCACTCATAACATAGCACAAAACACTGCAACGTTGTCTGCTGCCAAATCGCGCGCATCTGTGTTTCGAATGTGGGTATACCGGATTACGAACCGCGTCCGTAAGACCTTAGCCACTGAGCCGGCGCAACTATTGTACAGAATGACTATCCGGCCCGCGCTCGTCATTTTCTCAGCTAATCCGGCCCGCCGTGAAAAAAGTTTGGTGACCCCTGCACTAGATCTACAATGCCATCCTATCTTGTTGGGAATTATCTCTTCTACTTTCGATTTGCCCAGATAACATCCTGGTTACTTTTTTGGATTCTAACTTTGTCAAGAGATCGCGCTGGCATAGTGATCAGTGCACGTTCCAGCCAAGATAGTGGTCCTAGTTCAATTCCCGGCAGAGACGCCATTTTTTTTTTTAAAACCAGCATGTCTATGTGGTCGAGACAGCTGTATAAAAATGAATGTCTAACAACTGCAATTGTCTCGGCAGGAAAGGCGAAGAGGAAAAGAACTGGCCGCCTCATAATGTCCACCTCATCTGGCCACCTCATATGTCCACCTCTTATGTCCACCTCTTATGTCCACCTCAGATGTCCACCTCAGATGTCCACCTCATATGTCCACCTCTTATGTCCACCTCAGATTTCCACCTCATATGACCACCTCAGATGTCCACCTCATATGTTTGGGGTGAAAAAAGACGAGGAAAAAAACTTTCCACCTCATATGTCCACCTCATATATCCACCTCATATATCCACCTCATATGTCTGGGAAGGAAAGGCGACGAGGAAAGAAACTAGCCACCTCATATGTCCACATCATATGTCTGGGACGGAAAAGCGACGATGAACAGAACTGGGCGCCTCATATGTCGAGACCAGGAATATGTGAAAGCCTACGACTTCACACCCCAACGTCAGTATCTTATCATCATCATGCACCATGCCGATAAGCGTGGGCGATCATGTTTCGCCATTTCACACGATCAACAGAGTCGTGGATCAGCTCAGTGTTCTGTCTCGACCATGCCACGTGGCCAAGCCATCCAGATATTAAAGCTGTGCCTTCCCTTTGTTCTTTACCCCTCAATCTTGTCAGGTGTCACCAAGTTCTCTAATTTAGTTTTTTTCTTATAACGTGTCCAAAAATATTGACTGTCTATGTCTAATTTCTCTAATAAGTTTACGGTTTTCATTTGATTCTTGTAGGACTTTCTAGTGTTTTTTTTTTATGTTTTGATCTGTCCATGGTATTCTTTACTATTAGATGTTTTTCAACTTCTCTGCTGTTTGTCCACGTTTCACATCCATACAAAAGTACGGGTTCTATGTAGCACTTCAACACTCTTTTTTCTTGTTGTAATTGACATCTTTTTATTGGTCACTGTTTTCCATCTTGCAAAAGGCTACCTTCGCCATAGCGATTCTTGTTCTAATCTCCTTAAGGCACCTCCCATCAGATGTTATAACATCTTACATGGGCCTGTATTTACCTATTCGTTCAAAACAGCCAACTATCTAAATAACTTGGAACTTCAAGGGAGGACGCGTAATGCTTATAACAACTGTTCTGTCGATGTATGAGGCTTTAGGGTTAAGGAACGCAGTTTAACAATACCCCGACATACCCAGTTTAGAGTTCAAAATCAACCGCAGACGATTTGCAGCAGATCGCTTTGCGCTGATATCGATAGTATGAGTTTCGGCTACTCAGAAAGCAATGGCAAACTATTGTATGTAAAACTGCAAAGAAAATCATCAACAGCCAAAATATGCTGGGGTTGATTAGAACGTCCTGTAAAAGGACATGTAATTTTTCTGTCACTGTTTATATCGTTGCTTGATTTATCTGTTTGCTGCTAGTATTTGGTGAGAGGATTGACTATTAATGCTTTTATTAACTGGTTAAATCGTTGCTGAAATTATTTGTTTCCTGCTTGCACTTTGTTAGAGGACTATTAATGCTTATATTAATTGTTTATATCCGTACTTTATCCATCTGTTTACTGCTTGTTCGTACTCAGCCGTTTTAAAAAATACAACAGGCGCGTTACATTCTGTCAGATAATGTCGTTTTGACCCAGGTCTGGTTAATGCTCCTGGGCTGATACACAGACATACTTGCCCCATATTTCCCGCAGAAACAGGCTTGAATCTTCAGCCTATTATTTTCACTATCACTGTCGTAGATAGAGGAAATGTCTCGGAAACAAAGACTTCTTAGTCTAAAATTTTCCAAATCTGAATTCGGTTGAAGGGAACTTTTATATTAACGTCTATGGGCTATTATTTCAGATTTTGGAGAATAATTCAAGGAAATTTGAAATAAAATGTACGAAGTTTTATATCAGACAGATTGGCGTGCTGCTGTAGCTATTTCTGACATGAATAAATAGTTAAATACCGATTTGTCCAGGATTACATTGCGCGTGGATGATGATAATATCGGCGAAGGAGCCAGACTTAACAATGCGTTAGACTCTTCTAGACCTGAACATTTCTTGAAAGGTTATGTTCAGAAGGCATGAATGGTGTGTTAAATCGGGTAACCGGAGTCATTTCTAGATTCTGCTTTAGTTCCGTTGAATATATCATACATTCAGTAAATCGGGTAACCGGAGTCATTTCTAGATTCTGCTTTAGTTCCGTTGAATATATCATACATTCAGTAAATCAGGTAACCGGAGTCATTTCTAGATTCTGCTTTAGTTCCGTTGAATATATCATACATTCAGTAAATCAGGTAACCGGAGTCATTTCTAGATTCTGCTTTAGCTCCGTTGCATATATAATACATTCAGTAAATCGGGTAACCGGAGTCATTTCTAGATTCTGCTTTAGTTCCGTTGCATATATCATACATTCAGTAAATCGGGTAACCGGAGTCATTTCTAGATTCTGCTTTAGCTCCGTTGCATGTATCATACATTCAGTAAATCGGGTAACCGGAGTCATTTCTAGATTCTGCTTTAGCTCCGTTGCATATATCATACATTCAGTAAATCGGGTAACCGGAGTCATTTCTAGATTCTGCTTTAGCTCCGTTGCATATATCATACATTCAGTAAATCGGGTAACCGGAGTCATTTCTAGATTCTGCTTTAGCTCCGTTGCATATATCATACATTCAGTAAATCGGGTATCCGGAGTCATTTCTAGATTCTACTTTAGCTCCGTTGCATATATCATACATTCAGTAAATCGGGTAACCGGAGTCATTTCTAGATTCTGCTTTAGCTCCGTTGCATATATCATACATTCAGTAAATCGTGTAACCGGAGTCATTTCTAGATTCTGCTTTAGCTCCGTTGCATATATCATACATTCAGTAAATGGGTAACCGGAGTCATTTCTAGATTCTGCTTTAGCTCCGTTGCATATATCATACATTCAGTAAATCGGGTAACCGGAGCCATTTCTAGATTCTGCTTTAGCTCGGTTGCATGTATCATACATTCAGTAAAGCGGGTAACCGGAGTCATTTCTAGATTCTGCTTTAGCTCCGTTGCATACATGTCACGAGATAAATAAACTTGTTCGTGTCGATCGATCACAAACTAGACCCGACCTTAGTCGGCAAAAACAGCAACCCTTTGAGGTTGAACAGACTGAGAAAAAATACGTTGTTAAAACTGTCTGCACCTGGTCAGCATTGGGGTATGAGATCAAAGTGAGTCACGTCGCGATGTCTGCACACGGTCGACAATTTGTTGACAGGTTGTTGTTCGAGAGATGTGCACTGGCGTCATCTGTTTACACAGCGGGAGTTGGCCGTTGCAAGTGATAGACAGAATGTCTGCTAGAGGTCGGAAGGATTCTGTGATGTGAGGGAAAGGTCTCTGGCTCACAGACAGCAGGGATATTTGTTGGATGAGACAAAGAACTCCCCAGATTAAAAGGAAATTTGACAGCTAATTGACTCTGGTTAGTCTAGAAACAGGAGGACAAAGCCAGATTCTGGACTGATTGGCGTGTGGACTTTTGGTGATGTCACTCAAGCACACATATAAAACCCAGTTGCGGTAAACAGGTGGAGGGAGTCGAGAAAAACATTCTGAAGTGTTAGGATCGGTGCATTATTCTGAGTTGCGTTACATGAGTGAAAATATAATGTCTAAGTGGTGATAGTTTTCCGCGGACATAGATCCAATTTGATTCCATAGTTTCTCGAGTGGCAACAGAAATAAGCATATGGTAGGCTATTACTAATATCCAACTTAAGAGTATGATTAGGGATAGAAATAATGTATTATAGGTGCGGTGATATAATGTATTATTATTAGTGATAGAATGTTCTATAAGTACGGTGCTAGAAAGTATCATAGGAGCGTCGGCACTAGTATCCTATTGTGTGGCTTCAACTAGCTTATGTGATATATCATTTTACTAAGGGAGTTGAGGACAATGTAGTGGAATAATAATTAGAGAGATTAAAGATGGTTGAGAGGGAGGAGGGGAATGTGAAATGGTAGGATCTTCCAGTAGGGATCTGCTGGGTTTCAACCCGTTCCTTTATACTTTCCTGGTGTTGCCATGTATAAGACCATTGTGATGCGCGATTTGGCCGTATAACAGAGATCGGATCTCTGTTATAGATCTGAGTGCTGCTATTGGCCTACAATCACCTAATTACGGTCAGGATTGAGTTGCCCTCACCATGATGTTATCTACTCTACAGGTTCCATTTACAGTTCCCCTTGAGTGTTCCACGTGAGTGTGAGATGATTTATTACGAAGAAGCAGTTCAAAGTTTTATACAATGATGGCTCATGGAAAGAAGACAGAGGTTGCTGAGAGGTCTTTACACGGGGCTCAGAACCTAGATGTTCCGCAGAAACCTGACTTCTGCTGAGCAGGATTTAAGGAACATAAGTGTTGTGTTTAATGAGTGATAAGCTTCATCACCGAAGATTAATAACTCGCATACTAAGGACATATATATATATATATATATATATATATATATATATATATATATATATATATATATATATATATATATATATACACACACACACACATCTACCTAACAAACATTAATAGGTTGTGTTCTAAAAGAGGGGAAAATGTTATAATCAGAGACTTATGAACATTAGATTTTCCCCAAGTGACATTTCAGTTAATTGGAAGATTATCAGTTCAACAAACATTATAAAACAGAGTAACTTCACTGTGTGGTAGAGTGAAGACCAAGATCAACAGGGTCTATAGGATTACCAGCATCCTGTTTGATCGAGTGATTGGAGAAAGTTGTCATCTTCTGGGTGAGGTTCACTGTCCGGAATAAATGGTGCTGTTGTGTGCTAAGCACTATGATGTTACAGACTTTGCTTCTAAATCACTGGTCTACCAGTAGAATATTCGACACACATTCTACACCTTATACACACATACACACTTCTCCTACATATAATCTTTGCTTTAATAAATTTCTTGTTTTTATTTGTTGAAGCTAGAGTTGTCAAGTATGTTATGTTGGGGAAGAATGAGAGGGGGCATGATCCAGGGGTGAGTAAGAGTGAGAGGAAGGTGTCTTCAGATCGAAGGAGTGTGTGGACGGAGTCTGCTGGATATCTCCAGGATAGAGATATTGGATTAAAAAATAATGTGGGTGTTGATTCCCTTCACTCCAGGGACGACACTAAAGTGGTAAAGAAGAACAAGTAACTACTACGACAGTCATTCTTTACACACACGACAATACATCATACATTCAGTAAATCAGGTAACCGGAGTCATTTCTAGATTCTGCTTTAGCTCCGTTGCATATATCATACATTCAGTAAATCGGGTAACCGGAGTCATTTCTAGATTCTGCTTTAGCTCCATTGCATATATAATACATTCAGTAAATCGGGTAACCGGAGTCATTTCTAGATTCTGCTTTAGCTCCGTTGCATATATCATACATTCAGTAAATCGGGTAACCGGAGTCATTTCTAGATTCTGCTTTAGCTCCGTTGCATATATCATACATTCAGTAAATCGGGTATCCGGAGTCATTTCTAGATTCTGCTTTAGCTCCGTTGCATATATCATACATTCAGTAAATCGGGTATCCGGAGTCATTTCTAGATTCTGCTTTAGCTCCGTTGCATATATCATACTTTCAGTACAACCAGGAAAGGTCTGGCGTACACATGATCAGACTGCCACTTTCAACGACTGTGTGCGTACCTGCCTGTGCGTTGTGAGTTAAGAACCGACATTACAAACACTAGGGACATTTCTATACGTGCTCCGTCTCATCTTCAACAACCAGCGAAGGGTCCCGATACTTATAACATTTTATGTTTAATGTTGGTCTGGTCCTTTGTCAGTATCAACTGGGTTGGCGCAACATTATACTACCCATTAGAACAGCTCCAGGGAAGAGAACAGAAAAGCGAGAAATGTGCCCAACAGATGCACTATTCAGAAATGAACAGAAAAAAAAAAACCTTGACGGATACTCTCACATTCTGACAGGAGATAAGTCCACATGGAAACAAACCTCACAGGGCGGGGTTGGTGGCGGTGGCCCAGCGACGTGCGTGGCTTTCACAGAAGTAATCTGAAAGTGCGCAAATATGTGTGTGTGTGTGTGTGTGTGTGTGTGTGTGTGTGCGTGCGCGTGGGTGCGTGTGTATGTATGACTTCCTTAATACGCAAGAAGGAAACAGAAAATGCACACATGTGTTTATTTGCGTGCGTGTTTTGTGTATATGACCCTGTGTGAACGCGTGCATACGTGCGTGACACTTTTACGGTTGAAAATTAGATCTTAAGTTACTGCATGCAAAGTCAATAGTTTGGTATCGTCACAATGGCATCTCTAGTCTCCTCGATGTAAATGTAATTTTTTGGCGGTAACGCATTCACAGCTAAGGAATATTGAGATGGATTGGACCAGAAGACACTGGCTTGAATCTCAGAGGAGATCACGACAGACAAATATCTGTTTTATTTTTGTGCCAGGGCAGGCTGGTGTGCGAGGCAAAGAACTAGCAGATAGGCTTGCGAGCTTGTCCTGCTGTGGGGAACGGACGAGCAATGGATCGGGCGTGCATCCTGAACTATTTCGGCGAGACAGAACGAGTACATGACTCAAGGGACGGAAGTGATTCTACAATATTGATCTGATTGCAAGAACATCGCGTTAAGCGGGATCAAGAAGTCAAAGAAGAATATTCCTCTAACACACAACTGGTGTTGTCAGTCATAGGGAAAAGATAAAGATTATGGCAATTAATAAGCAAATAAAACCCGGACTCTCTTGGTGAAATCTCACTTCAAGAGGCGGGAACGTGCATTCAAAGAGGGGGGGGGGGGGTTAAATACTTATGGGCTAGCAGTTATATGTGCAGTAGGGCTGATCTTTTGACTGACTGACTGACTGACTGACTGACAGACTAACCAACCAACCAACCAACCAACTCACTCACTCACTCACTCACTCACGCACTCATTAACCAGTTAACTAATTAACCAACCAAGAGACTAACTAACTAACCAACCAACCAGTTAACTAACCAACCAACCATCTAACAAACCAACAAACTAACTAACCAACCAACAAACCAATTAACTAATCAACTAACTAAGCAATTAATTAACTAACTAACTAACCAATACATCAACTAACCAATATACCAACTAACTAACCAACCAACTATCTAACTAACTATCTAACTAACTAACAAACTAAGTAACCAGCCAACTAACACATTAACTAACTACCTAACCAATCAACTAACTAACCAATTAACTAACTAACTAACACGCCAATCAACCAGCTAATTAACTAGTTAACAAACTAAATAACCAACCAATTAACTAACTAACAAACCAAAAAAAAACTAACTAACTAACAAACAAACCAATTAACTAACTAAACAATTAACTAACATATAAACAAAACAATTAACTAACTAATTAAACAATCAACCAGCTATCTAACACGCACAGCTCTTGTCGTCACGGCGGGGTACATGTGTGCGGTGCAGAATAACCTTTATACAACGAAACCACGAAGCGGTGAACAAATACAACTCCCACATATTTCCAGCACACAAAAGCATCTATTGATCAGACTAGAGTTCTATCGACAGTCGCAGCAGCCGAAGTAGCGGTCGGGTGATAGGAACCAGTAAATATAGTTATTCGTCAACATACAAATTATCAACTTACGGGTTATCAGCTTACGAATTATCAACTTACGGGACACGATACTTAGGAGCACCATCTAGTTACATTTCGAAAACAATAATTTCCACTGTAAAATAAATCTCGCGTGTTTTAGGTTGAGTTAAGTTAGATGTACATGCAGTACGACATACTGTGCATGAAAATAAAACATTATATGTTTGTGTTTTGTTAATATAGGAAGGCAGTTTCCTGAACACACGTGGGCTGCATACACATCACGCCCTCACACAAACATACACACCGGCTAGCTGCATACACATCACACGCTCACACAAACATAGACACCGGTTAGCTGCATACACATCACACGCTCACACAAACATACACACCGGATAGCTGCATACACATCACACCCTCACACAAACATACACACCGGATAGCTGCATACACATCACACCCTCACACAAACATAGACACCGGTTAGCTGCATACACATTACACGCCCTCACACAAACATAGACAACGGTTAGCTGCATACACATCACGCCCTCACACAAACATAGACACCGGTTAGCAGCATACACATCACACGCTCACACAAACATACACACCGGCTAGCTACATACACATCACACGCTCACACAAACATACACACCGGATAGCTACATACACATCACACCCTCACACAAACATACACACCCGCTAGTTGTCATATTAACCTTAGATTGTTCTGCCTGTTCTGGCGATCATGTCCAGCCACAACGTGCCTCTGTTGTTGTTTATATTTCTATTTAAACCGTACAGTACTAACCATGGATGCGGGATAAGATGCGTAACGCCTAGCGCCTTGTCCATGTGCCTAAATAACTCAAAGTAGGACTCGTGTCACTGTCAAAAGGCAGGGGTAAAAACTCAATAATCCACTGGAGCCAGGGCGGAGCATCTCCGCTGAGTCGGGAACGACCAGAGGAGGAGAGAAGACACAATTCACTATTGACCGTAGACACGTGTTTCCTTTAAGTCGTGTCGTGTACGCAGTTGCATGCACACACACACACACACACACATTGAGAGAGGGATTGAGAGAGGGAGGGAGAGAGAGAGAGAGAGGGGGGGGGAGAGAGAGGGAGAGGGAGAGAGATAGAGAGAGAGAGAGAGAGAGAGAGAGAGAGAAATACACATACAGATACAGGAACATGCGCACAAATACACACACACAGAGACATCCGTGCATATACACTCACACACTGAGGAGGAAGGGTGGTCAATGAAATGGTAACTAAGACAGTAATTTGTGTGTGTGTGTGTGGGGGGGGGGGGGTCTGGGGTGTAGAGTTTGGTTGCAAAGAATTACATTCACTACACACAGACACATATGACTGCCCCAGTCTGCTCCCATAGATTACACTACGAGTTTCTTTAAACGGTGCACGAAATCGGCAGCACCACTGAAGTCCTGGTTTTTTGTATGCCAGAACTACACAGGTAGTAAATATTTTCTTTTATTCTTGGGGGGTTTGGCTGTTTGTGATTCCTGGGCAAGTTTACTTTCAGTTTTCCCATTGCTTTCTGAATGACCGGCACTCACACAACGCAAGGCGGACTGCTTCCAAATCACCCTCAGCTGTGTTTTGAACACGGTATGCGGGATGACGAACTGCATTCAAAATCCTTCGTCACAGGGCGAATTTTGATACATTTTCTACTTTCGAAATGTTTGGACCGAGCAGCGGCCTATGCTACCTACCCGTTTCCATTTCGACACTACCGCGGGATAATTAACGCGCACAGCGCACATACTGCTACTCCTAGTTTTATGGTCCTGGTTATTTTAACTGTATGTTCTATTGTAGAGACCAGATGGAAGCAGAGGAAGAGATCAGCCACGTAAACGCTGGACGGAGGGAATAACAGAGTCCATGGGAATATCGATACATGAAGCTCATAAGCGGGTAGGCTACTCTTCCGCTGTTTATACTTCACCTCGACACCGGAAGGTACAAAAGGAAGATCATGATGAGATGAGATGAGTCCTATTGTGTCACTTTCACTACTTCAAACACAAACATTATTGCTTTAAGTAACAACTCTTTGCGATATAAAAAAAAGGTCCCGCTATAATTACACGACACATAAAGAGTTCTGGGGAAACTACAAGGTAACAGGGACTTACTTTGTCGACACCTTAAAGGAGGAGAGGAGCGTCAAGCATAGTTCCAAAGAACCAAGACTGTATGTCGCATTATAGGCCGTGGCTTGCGGTCTACTGTCCGAATGGTGTAATAAAAATCTAAACCACTACCCTTAGGTTGTACACGTATTACACATAAATATCAATTGGGGAGGGGAACCCTTTGAGGCCACTAAGTAGTTCATAAATAAATAAACACGTATTGTTTGACCCTCGTAGAATTAGGGTAAAGAATTAGAGACTAGAGGAAGCACTAGACAACATAAAAATTGAAATTGTAGACACCCCCCTAGTTGTTCACGCGCCAAAGTACACTTGTTTTTGCGGCGAGGCGCTGTCGTCATTTGGAGGTGACAGGTTCGAATTCCGGTCAGTAATTATGCTTTCAATTTTCATGTTGTCTAGTGCGTCCTCTACTCTCTAATTATTTCCCCTACTTCTATTATATTAGCGCCAAACAAAACATGTGTATTTATTTATGCATTCATTCATTCATTCAGTAGCATGTCCTTTGCAGAACCTCGCTCCCATAACAACCTACCGGAAAACTTCTCGATCACAAGCAAGATGTCCCGCATCCGATACATCCATCTGGAGTCATCCGCCACACCCTACACCCATCTCTTTTGACTTCCTCTTCCTCTCTTCCCAGGCATATTCCCCTCCATTATTGTTCTCTCCAAACTTTCGTGACGTTTCAAGTGACCAAAATATTTCAATTGTCTTTGTTTTATTGTCTTTAATAGCCAGCCTTCTTCAATATTCAGTTCTTGAAGTATGGATGCATTTGTTCTTTTCTTTACCCAAGATATTCTTAGAACCCGTCTATAACATTTATATTCAAAGGCATTTATGCGCTATTCAGCTTGTTTAGTAAGTGTCCAGGTTTCACAGGCGTATATTGCAATGGGAAAGATGCATGCTCTTAAAAATATAATTTTTGCAGTTCTGTCCGTCCCACTCCATAATTTATTCAGTTGTTTTAGTCTTTGAAGAGCAATTGATTGTTGTCGTTTAATTTCTTTCATTGTGTCACCGTTGTTGGTAATCAATGACCCAAGATATTCAAAATTTTCCACCACCTTCAATTTTTCCTCATTAACATATATTTATTTCTGCATAGTAGTTTTATCTGTATGCATTATCTTTGTTTCTGCTATGTTTAGATATAGGCTATGATTTTCACTATTCAATTGGGTTGAGGCCGGCTTCCTGGCCTAGGGTTTAGCGACTTTTCTCCGTTCGAATTGCGTCGGTAACTTACGGGGTATGTGAGCCGGCCGCTCAGAAAGCAATGGCAAACTACTGAGCGTAATCTTGCCAAGAAAACAACAATCAGCTGAAAGATGTTGATGTTGACAGCAATGTCCTGTAAAGGATATGCAAATAGAAAAATTGGGTTGAGGCTATTAGGTTTTCTATACCATTCTGTGTTGTGGATAGTAATACTATATCATCAGCATACCGAATCTCTGGTATGTCATGACCACCGATATTTAGGGCATCATATTTATGCACTACCTGTAGGAAATACTGCAGAATGTGTGACATCGGCAATGAGTGTTGATCTGGACAAGCCATAGTGAGAACATAGGAGAATTTAAGGTATTAGCAGTAAGTGCTATCTGAACAGGCCATAGAGGGAACACTGGAGGTTGTGATATACCAGAAACGAGTGTTATCTGAACAGGCCATAGACGGAACATTCAAAGTGGTGATTCCAGCATGAGAATGGAGATGGAAGCAGTCACAGCGGCATTCCGTTGGTTAGAGGAGACCACTGCAACACACACTGTCTTCATCAGGGACTCAAGGAGTATGCTTTGTAAGGTGGGGAAAGGAATGTTTCGTGTGGAATGGCTCACCTCGCTTCAGAGGTCACATATTGTAAGAACTGTATGGATGTTTTTGCCCTGGCCATGCGGGAGTGCAGAGAAATGAACAGGCTGATAGTCTGGCAGGGAATGCACCTCTTGGTGGTCGATTACTTATGGATAAGGGAGAGGTGGTCGTGCGTCTGTGGGACCAGGTGGAAAAAGTGGGGAAACAGAGTGAGAACCCTATGTGGAAGGGATGAGATTGCGGGGAATTGGCAGAGGGTTCTGGTAGAATCTCAAAACTGAGTGGGAAGACCAGGAGAAATTTTAATCAGATAGCGGTGGGAACGATTATTACTGTGACTCTTCGCTGGCTGTTGAACTAGGGGGACAAAGCGCGTATGGGAACATCCTGCGTGCAGTGATGTCAGTTCTTAGCTCAACGCAATTCAACACCTCAACTCAAAGTGGTGATATACCAGTAACGAGTGTTATCTGAACAGGCCATAGAAGAAACACTAAAAGTTATGATATACCAACTATGAGTACTATCTGAACAGGCCACAGACGGAACATTCAAAGTGGTGATATACCAGCAATGGATGCTGATCTAAACAAGCTAGTGGGAACACTGGAAAATTAGAGATATCGGCAATGAGTATTAATCTGAACGGGTCGTGGACATAAAGAGGTTATAAAACAAGGAGCGCAGGAATCGATAATGACCCGGTCACGTCTGCTCAAGGTCGATTTCTTGCCCGCCTTTTCAGGACAGAGGGCATTAACTCCTCCTTGGAACCACAAAATGTGCAGCCATTTTCTGGCCTGCAACTTTTTTTCCACCAACGAAGCTTTAATGTGTTAATCCAGGAAACCATACCACTTAATAAATGACCATTAACGCATTCGATACCAATCAGTTTCATAAAGCCACAGGGTATACTGTCCTGTAGTTTCCGAACGTGGACTCGCTTCTTTCTCATGATGTGAGTAACCAGTTCTCTTTGTGAGTTCACTTCTTCAAGTATTCATTGCTCTTTTATCCCCCAACAATGTTCTCATCACTCTTCTATAAAACCACATCTCTTTAGCTTTCACATAATTCATCACGTGCCTGCTAAGTGTCCATGATTCGCATTCGTACATAAAGATTGGCTCAAGATATGTTCTTTAAAACGATTTCCCTGACTTCGATTGGCAAACATATATTGCAGGGAATGTTCTACAGCTTATTAAACACTGCTTTTGCTTGAGCTATTATACATTTAACTTCCGTCACAGTCTTCCATCTCCTGTTAGTAAAGTATCCAAATACTTAAATACAGTGACTTATTTTCCTCTTATTTCATTTACTTTGATATTCCACTTGTGTATACACTTTTTCTTTGTAATTACCAATACTTCTGTTTTCCTGTTATTCATACTAAGGCCTTCTTTCTGACTTTCTGTTGTTTTCTTGTAACTGCGTTTCATTTTCAGCGACTGAAACCATGTGATTAGCATAACGCAAGTTGTTTACATTATGCCCACCAAGTAACATTCCTGGCATATCAAAGGCATTAATATAAATAAATAAAGGATAAGAACAAACTTACGTCGTAGAACAAAACCAAATGTGTAAACACCCATCCATTGTCAACGTTCTCACATCAATCACTTTTATCATGTAACAAGCCCTCTGCAGAACATCCCTCTCATCACGGCCGGCAAGAAAGAATCGATCTTTCGCCAATTCTTCTTCCTCTTCTTCTTCTTCTTCTTCTTCTTCTTCTTCTTCTTCTTCTTCTTCTTCTTCCCCCTCTTCTTCTTCTTCTTCTTCTTCTTCTTCTTCTTCTTCTTCTTCTTCTTCTTCTTCTTCTTCTTCTTCTTCTTCTTCTTCTTCTTCTTCTTCTCCTTCTTCTTCTTTTTCTCCCTCCTTTCACCCCCCCCCCCTGTGAAGCATAGATCATCAATCAACTCACACATGCTATTTGTAAACCTCTTCATGACTGGCTGGATTCTACATTTACTAGAGTGTTCCACGGGTGGAGGCAGCCTGTCTGACGCAAAAATTCTTAAGTTGCTACATACAACATGCTAGGTCACAATGTTATATTTCATTCTTTGCTTCTCTTATGTACGCCGGTGACACACGGATGCCAATACATTTCCACAGCCATGGTTTCTTTAATGCTCTGTGTCCGCCTTTGCGTTGATTAACTCTGGCGTTTCCTTCCAGAACCACTGCCCTCTACTACCCTTCTTTCTCCGCCACCATGAGATCAGCATCCGCGTTTAAAATGGTCCACGTATTATGAAATTGCCGTGGGGATAACAGATGCTCCACATTCGAATTATACCTTTGGCTATGTGTTTTAATTGTTTCAGCTAAAGTATTATTCATTTATTCACTTCATATTTTATACAACGCTGCAGTATGAACCTGGCGAGATGCAGCGAAATATGCCAGGCAATAAATCGTGCAACATATTGTTTGTGACTTCCGTGTTCAAATTCTCCATGGGAGTACATTGTTTTAAATTGTATTTGTTTATGGGAGTTGTGTCATTGACTCTTAATGCTATTAAATCTCTGCATTGCTATGGCAGATCTTCTTCCGACGTCTTTAGACCAGTCCCCACGGATGTTAATTATGGAGCCAAGGCATTGTGACATTTTCAAATTATTCATTACTGAAAGTGATGCTGGTTGACATGAGATTTTGGTTGACATGTGGATTTGGTTGACATGTGATTTTGCCTGTGCACGTAATTTTTATTTAAATGTCCAGAAACAGGTTTCGAACTTCACTGTTGTCTTTTGACAGGCGGGATTACCTGTCTAATCCTTGGTACCGTGTTATGAAATCCAACGGATTACAACAATATTAGTGCTGTAAAGTAATTGTAGTGTTCTTCACCGAGCCGCGGTGGTGCTAGACATTCCCCTGCCGACCCGGTGGCCACGGGTTCGATCCATGGATGGGCGGATACTGATGTGTAGAAATTGACCTGTGCTCGAAGGTTGATCCTCCTAGAATGGGTACCAAAGATGTCTTAAGAAGTAAAAGCGGCCGCCGCGATACTGACCACATCACATCACCCAGCGAGTGCCGAATGGTCTAACCAAAATATGGGCCTAGTACCGTATGCAAGATGCGATTAAAGGCGTGCAAATGGGTGCTTGACTTACTGTTCATGGAATTAATCCTGGCCTGGGGAGAAGGCACACGCTGAGAGAGTCCGAGGTACAATGGTGGTGTCGGGGTGGTACTACTACTACTACTACTACTACTACTACTACTACTACTACTACTACTACTACTACTACTACTACACTACTTCGTAGCAGTAGCAGCAGCAGCAGTAGTAGTAGTAGTAGTAGTAGTAGTAGTAGTAGTAGTAGTAGTAGTAGTAGTAGTAGTAGTAGTAGTAGTAGTAGTAGTAGTAGTAGTAGTAGTAGTAGTAGTAGTGGAAAAGATCCAAGCAAGCGATTATGACGACGACAATGAAGAAGACGATGGGGTGGGGGATGGGAGGGTGAGGAAGGTGACAGAAGAAATGAAAGAAACGTCGACGCTGACAGCCGAAGACGGTGACCAGAAAACTCAACAGTGTTCATCACTCAGGGCCTAATCTCCCACAAGAACAATGAGTGAACTGGTCATGGAACCAGATGGGACTGGATGCTATGTGGGCTAGCAGAAGTACGCTGGGACATCCTCAGACCGGACACAAACCACATTAGTTAGCAGTACAACTTTAATGGAGATCTTGGCCACCAACTGGCATGACTCACTGGCTCGGTCTCGGGGTTGACACACAGGTCACAACCAGGCCTGTACGACTGCCGTCAGACTGTCAGGGCGGAAGCCAAAATACTTCAGGCAAGTATTAACCCTGTGAGTCTCAAGCAGTTGGTATAGTTGCTACGAGAGCGAGAGAGTGAGAGCGAGAGAGAGAGAGAGAGAGAGAGAGAGAGAGAGAGAGAGAGAGAGAGAGAGAGAGAGAGAGAGACCGAGAGAGAGAGAAAATAGTCTAGAGGTTCGACGTTCGCCTCTTGTTCGGCCATACCTGCTTCGATTTTTTAGGTGTGGACTGTTCCTACTTTTACAAGAAAACAAAACCGTCTGCCTCGCGCTCCGAGGGTTGTGGGTTCGATTCCCGGCTACGTCTTTCGGTTCACGAGTGCGTTTTTCTCGGAGACTCCCGGGGATCGTCGCTGGAGCTACGTAGTTCGTGCTTTATGCGAGGCTTTCGGCAGGCCGCATTGCGGAAAGAGACCGAGCCATATGGGATAAAAATCCGGTGCAATGAAGTCGATCCTCTCGACTTTAAGCGACTTTTTTTTTTTACAAGCAAAGTATGATAAACTACTGCCCTCCTCCCCTCTGACGGTAGGGCGGATAAAGAAAGGGATAACCTCTAGACATTGTACTTAATCTAAACATCGGAGACACCTAAGTTATAATAAGCATAACGCCTGGAAAACAGATATTTTAGCTATATTAGACGACATTTTAATGATCATGAGGCAGTGAATTAGACGCCTAGCCTTATCGGACAAGGGCGAACAACTCGCAGGACCCGTATGCAGTTGCGCTTATTAAATAAATTCATCGGCAGTTGGAAATGGAAAAGATCAGACCGTATAGGTTGCGGCCCTGTCAAATGCTATCCCACAACATAATATTTTTATAGCATACGTGCTACTTGTATACACACACTTTGATCCACACGAGGGTTACCGAAATCTTGAGCTGTGCTGAGATTCTCCTCATGTGATCTATAGGAGTAGACGGGAGCATTTATGGTATTATTCGTGTGCAATGAAATACACCCATAAACCACAAAGAAAGAAAAAACCATACTATTTTCAATATGAATATGTTTGTTTCGTTTCTACCGGTAAAAATCATAATGTTTCATTCATGATATACCCCCAACCAGTAGCGTAAGTCTAAAATATTGGTTGACAGGCTAAAACGTCATTAAAATCTTTAATATACTGTCTAATATTTAAGGGGGGGGGGGGCACTCCTTTAGAGGTGAACAGGGCCCGCTTGCCATTAGGCAAAATGACACCCTGGCCAGTCCGCCACTGCATGAACCTGTTAATTCTTTCTCCTCGGCCAGGTGCCAGGCGATACCATCAAATCTAACCAATCAGTGGAATACGGCCTTTCATCTAGCAGCCTGCTGCCAACATTTTCAGTTCTATTTATTTACGCAGGGGCTCCATCTGCTTTCTTCGCCTATCAATTTTTCCCTCACGAGTCTCTACCAGATACGTGTTTGAACTAATGTTCTTCATCGAAAATCCCGCGTGTAAATCCGTCTCCATGCAGCCTCGTCTCTGTTCATTCTACCCACAGAAGGCTCCATCGAATCAGTGCAACACTCGAAGTCTTCAAAAATCTCATCATTATCGCCCAGCCGTTTTTATTTCTTTTCCCGTGACAAAGCTGAACCGGTTCTCTCAGAGCCGTTGAGGGCGATAAATCGTGCAGGGTTACTAGACAGGATTATTGGACGCAACAACGGGGATTTGTTTTAGCATCTATTTCTAGGTCTGTTAGGTATTGCAGACACAGAGGCGCGCGTCACTGGCATAAAAACACACAATATATGTACAGAGAGGCATGGATAGAGGCAGTAGGGGCAGGGGTTGTACAAATAGATGCATACGCACACACATATATACACACACATTGATAGACTGACAGACGTGTGGGGGTGTGAGAGGGTGGATGGATGCCGGGAGGGACAGAGCGCTGGACGGACAGACTGAGAGCCGGACAGACAGACAAATCCATCGACAGACAGACAGACAGACAGACAGACAGACAGACAGACAGACAGACAGACAGACAGACAGATAGATAGATAGATAGATAGATAGATAGATAGATAGATAGATAGATAGATAGATAGATAGATAGATAGATAGATAGATAGATAGATAGATAGATAGATAAGCAAGGGAGCAGGCAGACAAAATACATACCATCATGGGCAGACAGATATGAACAGATGGATACATAGATGGACAGCGAGACAGACATGCAAGCAGACAGACAAACAGATAAATATATCTGTGTTATCACTATACAATTCTCCCTAAATGTCATGACAGACAGAACTAGTCACACAAGTATGCCGATCGATGGGTTCCCCCATCAACAGCCGCTACGCTCCAACTGTGGTCAATGATCAAATGTTGCATGCACTTTACAGAAAAACCCCAATAACCGCAACCTCACTTTCCCGCCATATTTTTCTGAAAGAGAAGTCAAAACTGAAGTGCAGCTGACCTGTGTAAGGAACGCACCCGTTACCCCGCCGTCACCACACTGGAAGTTTCAGCGTAAGCGCATAAACTACGTGACCACACTAACATCCGTTAAGATAACAACTGATACGATAAGAGCTCTGTATATAGCATCCAGGAACATCGCTAACAGCGCTTGTTTGGCAAGCAAGTGGTCAGGGTTCAATCCTCCTCAGTGGCAGCATTTCTCCCCGACTTGTACGACTCTGCGAGTCGACCCACCTTCATACAATGGGTACCGGATAATTTTCTGAAGTTTCTTCGAATTTTTGTCGACATAAATCCAAGCATGTTATCAACGCTTGAAGACTTGCGTTGAACGCAGTGTTTACTACATCGAAGAATGATACATTTGTTCTTTAATTTTTCAGAATATATTCTCACTCACACACACACACACGCACGCACGCACGCACGCACGCACACACACGCACGCACGCACACACACACACACACACACACACACACACATTTAAGGTTGTCATTTGAAGCTCCGTAGTATGTACGTGGAATCCTCAGATAACAAACATATCAACGTAAAATATACTGATAGTACACCCTGGAATTACCAGTAGTCACATGGGCTAGAGCAGTGGTTCTCAACCTTTTTTGGCCCATTCCCCCCTTCACCATATTTTCATAACGCCATTCCCCCCCCCCCCCTTCCTATCAAAAATTTGGCCCGTTCCCCCCTTCACTGTATTTTCAGAACGTCATCCCCCCCCCCCCTTTCATATTTCCTATCTAAAAATCCCCTCACCCCTACACAGTATACGTAAAAGTGGAAGGCAAATGTAATAGCATATACTAAAACAAGTCTAGACATCCACATAAAACATGATTTGTGGGTCTACTTACTTTATAAAATGAATTTTAGAAGGATGAGACATACATAACTGTAAAGTATGAAGGGAAAAACTATGTCAAGTAATCGGTTCTTGTATTAACACGATCTTGAAATGGTCTTCATTCCCCCCCCCCCCCCCTTGAAACCCTGAAATTCCCCCCTGGGGGGGGAATTCCCCACCGGTTGAGAACCACTGGGCTAGAGTGTCCGACACAGCAGAGGTTTAGACTGAACGGTGACGGGCGGTACAGTTCCTGGCAGAATGGCAGGGGTTGACAAACACAATGGGGGACACAAGACGTGAAAAATATGTAGCGCATATAATGCATGAGGCAAGGGAACTGGCGAAGGATCGAGTGTATTCCTAGTGGATTCTAATGACAGCAAGGTTCTTCAAAGGATGGTGATGATGATGATTATGATGATGAACAGTAGTAGGTCATTAATATAGTATAGTTCCTGTTAATTCTTCGAGCGGTAAGTTCAAAGCTCGGGTGCTGACCGTCTAACACTATCGTGGAAAAATCACAAAATGGACTATTTTAAGATTAACTCAAGCAGCTGCGATACGAATGGCTAGCCTTTTGCTTTGCAAACAAGAAGACACGACAGCCAGTTTAAACTTACCGTGGAACAGTGTGTTGTGTATTTCATGTGTAAAGATTCATTGTTTGCTTCGTTGTACGTTGAGTGATATCCGCAGAATGCACGTGACGGGTTGCAAGGAACTATTCAAAGCAATAACTTGTGCAACTTGCGCGTGTGTGTGTGTGTGTGTGTGTGTGTGTGTGTGTGTGTGTGTGTTCTTTATACAAATTATCAGTTAATGTGCAAACAATGTATCGTTGGCATCTCCTTTGCAGGACGTTGCGATAGACCCCGGGATGATTTTATAGGCAATTTTACGTTCAACAGTTTGCCACTGCTTTCTGAACGAGAAGTCAACGTTCAAGTCCACCTGACAGATGTAGAGAATTCACACACTATCCCGCCATCAGTGCACAGGAAGTATAGGAGCGAGCGCTCTAAACCTTTCGGTCAAAATTACCTCTATAATATATATAAACTAGAAAGAATATCTAATAACATAGTATTCATTCAATGAGAGCTTAGAATGTTGTATTTTCCCGCTGATCGCATTTTTCTTTCATGAAGTCATATATAAACACACACACACACACTCACGCGCGCACGCGCGCACGCACACGTACACATAAGCACCTTTAGAGAGAGAAGCAGACAGGCAGAGACAGACAGACATAAAGACAGAAGACAGAGAAAGACCGAGAAAGAGACAGAACAAGTGCGAAGAGAAAGGGAATAGAGAGATCCAGAATAAAATCGAAACAGTCACAATTGTTCGGTCACGTTATGAGAAGAAATACATTGGAGAAGTCGGTGACAACTAGCAAGAATGAGAGGGAAAGAGCAAGGGGAAGGCAGAGAGGTAAATACCTGGATGGCTTGACCACGTGGTGTGGTCGAGACAAGAACACAGAGCTGATCCACGACTCTGGTGATAGTGTGATATGGCGCAACATGACCGCCCACGCTTATCGACATGGCGCATGATAATGATGAGTCAAAGTTTTATTACACAACGTGCAAGATAAACAACATCGTCGTCGGTGGCAACTGACGATCACACACTGTGTATATCCCACACTTGAATCTGGTCGTGGGTCGTGGGTTATGGCCAACCCGCCGAAGACAGGACACATTGCTGTAGAAACGCTGAGTCTTAGAGAACTGGGCTGAACACCATGGTCAGACAGACAGCAATGACAGGCGGTCTATTAATATGCACAACTCGATCCCAGGTGGAAATGGGTGCCAGGAAATATATGGGGAAATTAAAGGCGGCCGGTGTGAACCTGACCACATGACCCACCGAGTGCCGATTGGTCTATACATATTATGGGTCCAGCACCATATGATCAGGACGTGTAAGGCGAGTAGAAGGGGCCCTTGTTTACGACAACCACAAATAGAGACCTCGTTCACTGAATTACGTTTCAAATTAGAATTGTTGAGACAAGATCAAGGCCTCTTGAATACGATTTAAAGTTAGTTGCACATCCTTTACAGGACGTCGCAGTCAACCGCAGCATTTTTAGGCTGTTTGTGATTTTTTGGCAAGTTTACGTTCAGTAGTTTGCATTGCTGTTAGAACGACCCGTACTCATACCATTTTATAAAAACCAACGCAAGGCGGTCTGTTGCCAAATAGCCCGCAGCTGTGTTTTGAACGTGGTATGTGGGATTACGAACTGCGCCTGTAACCCCTTCGCCAGAAGACAGCTAATTTGCGAAAATAAAAGGATAACTTCCTCTTCTGCTAATGCTTCCAAAACCCCATTGGAGTACACACCTTCAACCAGCTCGCGCCAAACCCTCCATTTCTTTGCTGTCAACAGTAGCTCCGACCATTTCTTCCCCATATTATTTATCTCATCTCATCATGTTCCTCTTGTACCTTGCGGTGTCGAGGTGAAGTATAACCAGCGGGAGAGTGCCCGCTTATGGGTTTTATGTATTGATATTCCCATGGACTCTGTTATTCCCTGCGTCCATCGTTTTATGCGGTCGGCCTCTTCCTCTGCTTCCCTCTGGTCTGTACATCATTGCTTTTTGTGGTATCCTGTTAGTTGGTAACCCACTTGCACGGCCAAACCATTTGTCTTGCTGCCTCCTTATGAAACTAAAAAAATATTATTTATCACTGCCCTAAATTCTCTTGTGCGTGTGTTTTTAAGTCTCCTACTTGTTTTCTTTGCACTGTCGGTTCCAGAGAAAGGCCCTACCAGTTATCATCATCCAGTGCCTTGCCGGCTGGCGTGGGCGATCATGACTCTCTACAAATTGCCATCTCCGACGGCATGGATCATCAGTTCGTGTGTTGACTTCCTTCCGTGCAAAGACACAAGACTTTCTAGAATCCTCTCACGCTGTCTTCCTCTATCCCTCTTTCCGCAAAATACTTTCCGGTTGTCACAACAGTTATATTAACAGATTCTCTCAAAGTGTGTTCCATCCAGAGTCAGCTTCGTTTCCTAACTTCTTAATTCACAGGATTTGTTGAGCTGATTTCATAAAGTCTGTACTGGTCTACCATTTTAGTCTTTCTACTTGCGCAGACACCAGTCAGCGTAGTTTACTAGTAATTGCTTAAGTGGCTCTATATGTTTCTGATTCACAGAACAGCACTGATTTACTGTTAGATGTACGCATTCTAAGTGTGGCGCTTTGTTTTAAATGTTGCATGTCCTTTGTAAGTTCTTTGCAGGTTAATTGTGTATGCAATTTTACGTTAAGCAGTTTGCCATTGCCTGTCTTCCTGGCGAAGGAGTTAACGATTTTCTCCGTAAGACCGTATATCCACGTGAGAAACACAGCTACACTAGATTCGGCAGCGGATCGTGTCGCGTTGATTACTTACGGGGTATGTGAGCCGGTTGCTCAGAAAGCAATGGCAAACTACTGAGCGTAATCTTGCCAAAAACACCAACAGCAGCTGAAAATGCTGGTGCTGACTGCAACGTCCTGTAAGGGATATGCAACTTTAAAAAAAAAAAGTTTGCCATAGCTTTCTGAAGGGAAGTCAATGTTAAAGTCCAACTGATGGAGTAGGAATGAACCCACTACCCCACTGTCAACGGACACGAAGTGTATACGCGAACCCGTTAAACCCCTTGCCAGACTGACCTCTCAGTGTGGTACTAGATTTAATGTATTTTGATTTCCACAAACGAAAGACACAAAATCCTGCCGACTTTATGCTAGCGCTAGAGTGAAATATGGAAGACCAACGTGCAATAGGAAGACATTGGAGTCAATCGGGAGATAACATCAGCATGGACTGGAAGGAGACGGTTGCGCGGTATCATTTTGGCGAAAAACAGAAAATGCTGGAGTGCCATTACTGTCGATCTTCCAAGAGAGGGCGGCAATTGACCTCATATGACCTGACCCTCGTCTGATTTCTTCTGCTTCTTCATTCCTCTGTCGAGGGGAGTGCTTCTAACGTCTGGCTGTCCACTTCAGTCCGACTTCGGCATGCATTTATTCAGGGTTTACTTCTTCTAGGCAGCTTCCATCCCAAGTCGTGGACTCTGTCTATCTGTGAGTAGGTTTTATTTCCTAACAAGCTTGCCAGGGCGGTGGCTTAACGGCCTACTCTGAGATTTCCTACTGGCACAGGATTTTTAACATGCGCAACTTGCACCCGGGACCTACAGTTTTCACCCTTATCCGAGAAGGCTAGATGACCGATCTCACTAGCCAAAAGATCATGGGGTCGTGTGATATCAGATACAAAAGGTTCCAGTCCTAACCCAGTCTGAGCCTGATGCGGACACCTTCACGTCTCAGCCACACACACACACACACACACACACACACACACACACACACACACACACATCCTCCGATTGGATGCACACATACATAGACACATGCACACACACATATGCACACGTATATGCACACGCACATATGTAAACACACATGTACAAACACACACACACACACACACATCTCATGAGGCATATGAGGCATGTAACCCCTCCCACTTCCATTAGCAGTAAATGGCTGGGGTTTTCTCAGCCAGACGCAAGCTCCCACCACCCCAAAGCTTCAAGCATTAGCGCTATTAAATAACAAAGGAAGCAAGAATCGCTCACAAACAAAAACATTGTTGCATACCTTCTACTTCCGCGTTCCTCTGTCTACGAAGTGCGTCACACTCAATTATCCATCTCCGCAACTCTAAGGTCGGCTTGTCCGACTTCGGTATGCCCTGGGGTAAATGTTTCCTGGCTTTCTCCGGGCAGAATCCGTCCAAGGTCACGCCTAAGCTGACAGCGAACCGAGTCATTTCCACGCCAGAGGCGGACACCACAAATCTCTAAGCCACTCTGCCACCATTGCCGGCTCTCTATACCAATCAACGCGTGTGAAGTAAAGCACTGACCACGACAGAACATTTCTGCTAATTTTTGAATAAATTATATACGAGTCTTCGGAATCTCATCCCCACACTACCTGCCTCTTAGACCGCAGCCCTAACTCTCTCTCTCTCACACACACACACACACACATACATACACACACATACAGGCACACACACACACACACACGCACGCACGCACACATGCATACATACATATGCATGCATGTAAGATGCCGGTCTCCCTGGCGAAGGCGTTAACAACCCCTGGCGAAGGAGTTAACGACTTTCTCTGTAATCCCGTATATCCACGTAAGGAACGCAGCTGCGCGAGATTCGGCAGCGGATCGCGTCGCGTTCGTTACTTACGGGGGTATGTTAGCCAGTCGCTCAGAAAGCAATGGCAAACTACTGAGCGTAATCTTGCCAAGAACATCAACAGTAGCTGAAAAAATGCTGGTGTTGACTGCAACGTCCTGCAAGGGATATGCATCTTTTAAAAAAAATAACGATGCACGTGTGCCTGTGTTCTGTCCCAGCCTCTGTGCCGTTTGATATGACCAACGTTTAGTGGTCTCATTACTTTCACCGGTCAGTTTGACCTATACGGTGACTTCTAGTTCAGGAAGTAATGGCAAACTACTGAACGTAAAATTGCCTTGAAAACCCTGTGGGGTTGAAGGTAAGATCCTGCAAAGGCCATACATCTGTTATTTCAGTGTGAGACATGTGGCTATGTGTCAGCCGGATAACCTCGGTGTTCAGATCCTGTATAACATCAGTTTGTTTCTTCTTCTTGTTCCAGGATACTCTCAGAATGTGTACGTAACATTTAAGTTCATCATCATCATGTGCCATGCCTGTAAGCCTGGGCGGCCATGTTTCGCCATCTCACACGATCACCAGAGTCGTGGATCACATGTGTGTTCTTGTCCCGACCATGCATTGTGGTCAAGCCATCCAGGTATTTACTTCTCTGCCTTCCCTGTGTTCTTTTTTCCCACAATCTTGCCAGTTGTCACCAAGTTCTCTAGTTTGTTTCTTCTCATAACGTGCCGCAAAGAAATGTGACTGTCTTCGTCTAATTTTTCTAATCAGTTTGCGGTTTTCATTTGCCACTTGTAGGACTTGCTCAGTGGCTTTTCTGTCTGTCTATGGTATTCTTTGCATCTTCCTCAGAAACCCCATTTTCAGTGCCATTAGATGCTTTTCAGCTTGTCTGCTCATCGTCCACGTTTCACATCCATACAAAAGTGCAGGTTCTATGTAGCACTTCAACACTTTTTCACCTTGCAATTGACATCTTTTTATTGGTCAATATGTTTTCTAGTTCAATAGTCTATTTTCTTCTTTAGTGATTATGAAATGGTTCATGACTCACATCCATATGTTGGCACAGGAAAGGTACATGCTCTCAAGAACATGACTTTATTTGCTGATTTTGTACCATACTCTTTAAATACAGTTTAACCTCTGCATTGCTATTGTCAGCCTACGTCTGGTGTGTTTTAGACAGCCCTCATTGCTGATAATGGTTCCAAGATATTTAAAGTCTGTGATATCCCATTGTCTTCACCGTTGATGATAATGTTTCCAAGATATTTAAAGTTTGTGACATTCCATTGTCTTTTTTGATGATAATGGTTCCAAAATATTCAGACTGTGATATCCCGTCTTCATTGTTGATGGTAATGGTTCCAAGATATTCAGACTGTGATATCCCGTCTTCATTGTTAATGGTAATGGTTCCAAGATATTTAAACTTAGTGACATTCCATTGTCTTCATTGTTGGTTGTGAGAATTGGCTGACGTAGTTTTGTCTGTGGAAATGTTGTTTTTTTTTAAATTCAGAAAAACAAATGTTGACTTTCGTTGTGCCTTTTAACAAACAGGATCAACTCTTCAACTCCCGCAACGTTAGTGGAGAGGATAACCACGTTATCTACATATTTAAGGTACGGAATTAGTTTTCTATTCTTCAAACAACAAGCTGCCGTCAGAATTCAGAACGATGTAGGCCAATATCAGCCTATTAAAAGAAGTGTGAGACAGGGATGTGTAATGTCTCCAGATCTTGTTTCCCTGTACAGTGAGAATATTTTCAGAAAAATAGAAGATATGGAAGGAATCAACATTGGGGGACGATACATCAATAACATTAGATATACAGATGATACAGTCTTGATCGCAGACAATGAACAGGATCTGCAACATTTAGTAGATGCGGTTGTTGCACACAGTGAATAACTAGAGTTAGAACTGAATAGTAAGAAGACACAGATTATGGTCGTCACTGGGAAGAAGAAAATACCACAACGTGATATACAAGTAAATGGGAATATTCTTAAACAAGTGAATCGGTACAACTATCTCGGAACAGTCATAAAATCTGATGGGAGATGCCTCGAAGAGATTAGAACAAGAATTGCCATTGCGAAGGTAGCCTGTTGCAACATGGAAAACATACTGACCAATAAAAAGGTATCAATTGAAACGAGAAAAAGAGTGTTGAAGTGCTACATAGAACCTGTACTTTTATATGGATGTGAAGCGTGGACATTGAGCAGCCAAGCTGAAAAACATCTGATGGCTGTGGAAATGTGGTTTCTGAGGAAAATGCAAAGAATACCATGGACAGACAGAAAAACCAATGAACAAGTCCTTCAAGAAACAAATGAAGATCGTAAACGATTAGAGTCATTAGACGTAGACATTCAAAATTTTTTGAACATTTTATGAGAAGAAATGAATTGGAGAACTTGGTGACAACTGGCAAGATCTAAGGGAACAGACCAAGGGGAATACCGAGAAGTAAATGCCTGGATGGCTTGGCCGCATGGTATGGTCGAGACAGGAACACGGAGCTGATCCACGACTCTGATGGTCGAGTGAGATGGCAGAACATGACCGCCCACACGTATTGGCATGGCACATGATGGATGGATGGAATTTCTGAATGGTTCAAGATTGTCACTTGTCTTGTCATTGTTGGCGTTTCTCGTTACATTTTCTAAATAATAGCTGGAATAGGTATGGGGAGAGAATGCAGACCTCTCTTCTCCCCCCCCCCCCCTTTTTTTTACACACCTTTTTGATGTTTCACTGGCTACTCTGACAGCAGCTTCTTGTTAACGAAGTAATGATTCAGTTAGGTTGATCAAATGTGCTTCTTCTTCTTTTTTCGTCCTTTATCTTTTTCCCCCGCCACTACCCGCCACCCCCCCCCCCACTATTTTTGCTACTCCGTGCAGCTCCGCCCATGCCTTCCCCATACTATTCAACTCTGTCTCTAATTCTCTCTCGGTGTGCTTTTATGTGTCCCTCTATTTTTAATTTGCCTGATGGGCTCCACACAAACAATGTTCTAGTTATACTATTCTCGGGTTTTCTAAATGTATATCCTATCCAGCGCCAGGAGTTGTTTCCCCCCTCAACTCTTGATTCATTGGCAGTTGTACAGTTCTCTCCATGAGCTGTATATTGGTGATTCTATCATCCCATTGCAGCCCTTCTATTCTGCTCATACAGTAATTAATGGATGTTTGTAGTTTATTAGTAATTGTTCTAGTCAGTCATTATCCGTGTTTCTGATCCATACAGTAATACTGATTTCACGTTACATATTCTAAGTGTGGTGCTACGTTTAATTTCTTTTGACTTCCGCCTAATTTCCTAATGCTATAAAAGCTTGCCAGTGTGGATCCCTGGAAGCCTTGGAGATGTGGTTTTAAAGAAGAATGCTGCAAATTAATTGGTCAGCCAAGATGAGCAATCAGGACGTTTTAAGGAAGCTGAGTAGCAAAAACAACTTATTACAAACATCAGAAAGAGGCAGTCATAGTTTTTGGCCACGTTATGAGAAGACAAAAACTGGAACATGTTGTGAAAACCGGAAAGATTTGCGGAAAGAAAGATAGAGGAAGACATCGTAAGAAGATTCTTGACAGTCTTGTGTCATGGCACGGAAGGGAGTCAAGGTACGAATTGATCCATGACGTCGGAGATCGTAATTTGTGGAGAGGTTTGATCGCCCACGCCAGCCGGCAATGCACTGAATGATGATGATAGAAGCGTATATTGCCTTTTGTATTATTATTTCAATATTTTCCATAACGTCGTCTTTATCTGCATTGCTACCTAAATAGGTGTGTGATTTCGACTGTTGATGTGACATTTCCCCAAGGGGGATAGAGTGTTCACATTCTTGTTTTATTCTCGCTATCCTTGTCTTTCCCTATGAATGTGTATACTAATTGGTGTGACCACCCATCCAGTGTGTTTAATTTATCCTGCATCTAATTTCGCGTGTATGACATAATGGCAATGTCATCAGCGCAGTCAAGATCACAGATCTACATTGTCAGCGGAGTACACTGAATTCCGTTTTTGTCGGTACTTAGTGCTTGCTGTCTTATATGTGCAATCTACAATGACCTTGCCGTCTTGACAGACGATAGTTTGTAAAATGAAGTTATATCTCTGCATAACACAAATCTTGGGCTGAATTTAGAGATCATGTGTTGTTCATGCAGCATGATCCCTCTCTCGGCTTGCCTAGTTCACTCCAGAGGAAAGGTAACACAAATACGTCTGGAACAAGACAAGCTGCAGAAGCTGCCTGATCACCAAAGCAATGCTCTTACTGTCCACCTGTCGGAGATTCCATCCTAGATCAGTTATTGACCAAGGTTTAGGGCCTGGTCTGCCCTGCCATGACATTTAGTCTTTAGATTGCATTTTCTCGCACCAGGATAAGACATGTACTCTACCAAGTGCACTGCACCGCCCGAAGCCGTTGGCACAATGTGGGGTGTCGGGTTTGGTAAGCGCCGCCCAACATTCGGCGCTAACACTAAGCAGGTAGTACCGTTTATTGTTAAACGATAGATAGCTCAGTCATATCTGACTAAGATCTGACAGTCTACAATAAGTAACAATAATAAAGATGGCAGAAGGCATCCGTGTCTCACTCCTTCACTTATTTCAACTGCTTTGTTAGTTTTCTCTCTTGGAAGACTGCACGTCATGTCTCTTTGTGTTGCCATTATTAAGTTACAGCTTTTCTGTTGGACCCCACAGTGCCTCATGTATTTGTAAAGAGATTCCCTATCAATTAAACGTTCTGGAAGCCACAAATGTCTCATGATGTTCCAGTCGCTGATGTTAAACACGGTGGGAGACCTTACTGTAGTCGATGAATAAAGTTTGAAATTCCATTCTGTATTCTCTGCATTACTCATAGACGGTTCTCCGGATGAATATAAAATGATCCTTGTTTAACCCATGCCTGTAGTTTATGTGGCGCTGTGGGTTAAAGTATAGTGAGACACGCAGTTTAAGAATTCCCCGATATACCAAGTTTGAAATCAGTTCGGGAGATTAGGAAGCAGACTGCTTAGTGTTGTTTTCGACAGTATGAGACTGTTTCCTCCGGTACCAAAGTTGTGACATCTGGGGCTTATGGGTTAGTAAACGCAGTTTCACAATTCCCGACATACCAGGACGAGGGCTAGAAATCTGGGAACAGATCTTTTCGGGTGATTTCGTTGGTATGAGCATTGGCCTTTGGGAAAGCAATGAAACTAATAAACTAAACTGTCTAGTAAACCATCAACAACCAACAAATGCTGGGATTGAGTGCAACGTCCTGTAAACGACTTATAACTAACTGTAACAGTTTATGTAATTCATAATCTCCAGCCTCTTCACGATGATTCGCAGGAGGAGTTTGCTAGCATGACATATTAATGCGATAGCATGATGGTTGGTGCATAGTTTCAAATGTCAGTTCTGTCTGGCATCATTTCATGGAAAGATATCAGCATATGGATGGGCATATACGGTTGGAGAAGGGGTGTTTTAGAAGCATGCTCGTCCATGCCAGTTGGCGAGGCGCTTAATTATGATGATGATGGTGATCGTGTTCGTGGTGATGGCGCCAGTAGTAGTAGCAGCAACAGCAGCAGCAGCAGTAGTTGTTGTTATTGTAGTAGTAGTAGTAGTAGTAGTAGTAGTAGTAGTAGTAGTAGTAGTAGTAGTAGTAGTAGTAGTAGTAGTAGTAGTAGTAGTAGTAGTAGTAGTAGTAGTATTAAATGCCAGTCTTTAAGGCGCATTGGGCATACAGTACCAGGCCTATACTCTATACTGTTGTCTTGTGGCCAGTATCACGCCCGCAGCCTTTACTTGCCAAGACGCCCTTGTCTGAGAAGGTTGGACTTCCGATCCACTATTTCCAAATCAACGAAAGGGGGTGGATGTATTTTCTTCTTCTGCTGCGTTCGTCCGGAATGTTGTTTTAGACGTAATTAAGTTGTGCCTGTTT
This sequence comes from Cepaea hortensis, assembly GCA_963921405.1. NCBI lineage: Eukaryota > Metazoa > Mollusca > Gastropoda > Stylommatophora > Helicidae > Cepaea > Cepaea hortensis. The sequence goes on along the minus strand of OY992883.1, from coordinate 75,260,697 downwards.
ACAGCAGAGCTGCGATATTTGCAACTTTTGGCCGACATATCCGACTTCAGGCATCTGTTGATCGGGTTACTTTTCCGGGGGATGGGTGTATAACATCAATTTCTTGATTTGTAAAAATCCACTCCGTCCACACCGTGAATCGAAGCAGATGAACCTAAGTGTAATAGCTGGCGGCATACCTCTTTCTCTGCCACTTCTCAATAGATAAACCTTTACATGAATGAATGTATCGACTGACTGAATTGAATGGCTATCTAACTAACTATTCGGGTGATCTAACGTTGTGGACTCTATGTTGCTGCTATCTTCTATAATCCACCTTAATGAAACCATTCCCAAAGGGAAACATGTTTACGAACACGTGAAATTAAACCATACATATTTTAGGGTCTGGACGATAACTCTGTAGGGAGGCATCATAGACGACCATCAAAGTACAGTTATTCTTCATGTTGCCTGCACTCAGTGCTGGGATTAAAGTATTGTTTCATCTGATTCTCAACGATAGGTGCCTCTGTGAAAATGTTTTTATCATTACAGATCATATGGTTTTGAGTTGGTACACCTCAGATATGCAGAGTTACATGCACTATAGTCAGCGAAGTTCAAATGATCAAGTTACTTGGCCAGAGCCCATTGGATTCCATTCCAGGTGGTAGTTAATATTGTTGTCTTCATGAGTTGAGTTGAGTCAAGAACATACATCATTGTATTCGGGACATTTCCATACGTGATCCATAATCACCTTCAACAGCCAACGAAGAGCTCCAAAACTAACAGTTCCAGTAGCAGTCTGATTTTGTGTCCGTCTGGCCTTTCCTCACAGTCCTGAGTCTTAGTCAGATCTTCTGGTCATTCCAGAAGTTTCCTCCAGGACGCGATTATTTATCGGTTCATCAGCACTGTACACAAGATCCCAAAGGGTCATGTTGTCTTCATAACCCAGGCTATAGTCAGTAACAATAATAATGTTGATAGCAGGCATCCCTGGCGCATTCATGTTTATATTTCAAATGTATCTATTAGTTTTCCCTCATGAAGAAATATGTATTTCATATCTTTGCATATTGTCTTTATTAAGTTAATGATTATCTATAGGTTTGCTTAGTGCTACGTCAACCTCAACAACATTATAAATCACTTAACTGAATTGCTGCACATCTTATCTAGCAAAATTTGTGTGGACGAAGAAATACCAGCAGACTAAAGAGAAGGATATTTGACGAAGCTACCAAATATAGGGAACATCGGAGGTGCGAAAATTAGAGAGGAATGGTGTTCTTGTAAATTCCTGGGAAAATGTTAAGCAGGATAATTCTGGAAAGATTAAGAGATGTCACCAACAAACAGCTAGGGATGAACAGGCAGGCTTTCAACCAAACAGCGCATGCACTGATCAAATTGCCACATTACGCATAATAACAGAGCAAGGTATTGAACGGAATTCAACACTCTATAGTTGAAGTGTGCACCATGAAAAGACTTTTAAAAACATTGACCATGAATCTCTTTGGAAACTGATCATACCCTATGAGGATCCCACAGAAAGCCATTAACTTAAAAGTGCAGCTTGTAAAGGAACGAAACGCAGAATTCTTCATGAGGGGAAATTAACAGATACATCTAAAATAAGATATGGAGTGCACTACGGATGCCTTATTTTGTCTGTAATATTCTTTTTAACTCTAGACTGATGTATTAAGACAGCAATAATGAAGGTCATAAATGGAATTCAACGAACTCTGACAGAGCAGTTTGATGATTTGGATTTCTCTTGCGACATTGCCTTCCTGTCCCACACACAAAATCAGTTTTAACATAAATTAAACACACTTGATGGAAGGTCACAGCAGTTAGGTCTAAAATGAAGCAAACAATAACCTGATCTATCATGGTAAAACCTCACTTCAAGAGGTGGAATCATATATCTATTCAGGTAGCTATGTAGACAGATAGAAGAACATAAAGATATTACAATAGGAATACAAAAGACAAGAAAGAAAATTTCATTGCACGAGGAAATTTGAGCAAGTCAATAGAAAATAAAATTAGTTGAAAACTTGAAACTATTTAACCCTAACATTAAATCAGTACTGGTGTATATATCAGAAACACGGAGAATTTCTAAAATAATTACTAACAAACTGCTGCCATTCATTAACTGCTGCCTGCAAAGAATGAAGGGAATACAATGGTATGACAGAATCCCTAATGAGGAGCTGAAAGAGAGAGAGAGAGAGAGAGAGAGAGAGAGAGAGAGGGGGGGGGGAGAGAGAGAGGGAGAGAGAGAGAGAGAGAGGGAGAGAGAGAGAGGGAGAGAGAGAGAGAGAGAGAGAGAGAGAGAGAGAGAGAGAGAGAGAGAGAGAGAGAGAGCTATACAGACTGCAGCGTTAACAAGAAGTGCGGAAAAGACGCCAGCTGTATTGGACTCACACTGAGAAACACTGATAATACTATATGGCTAGAAAATGTTTTTTTCTGTAACACGTGGGGCAAACGAAATAGATGAAGACAAGAAAGCTTATAGAGAAGAGGTTTAGAGGCCCTCGCTCAAAACCTTCCTGTGTGCTGATAACGAGGTAGCGGGTTCAATCCCTACATCGATCAGTTGGGCTAAACTGTTGAAATATCGTCCTTGAATTGGGGACGTGAATTACAAGTACCCCAAAAGCCGAAGTGGGTTTGTCTGATGATGAGAAACACTGGTAATAAGGACAGTTAACTCACACACAAAAGTCAGTCTTTTTTTTTAAAATTCGCATATCCTTTTTACAGGACATCGCTTGCAACAGCAGCATCTTTCAGCTGTCTGTTGATTTCTTGGCAAGATTACGCTCAGTAGTTTGCCATTGCTTTCTGAGCGGCCGGCTCAGTTATCCCGCAAGTCACCAGCGGGGGACGAACCGCTCCCAGTTCTCGCCCGCTACGAGACTGCGTGATAAACGGAATTACGGAGAAAGAGGTGTAACCCCTGGGCCAGAGAGACCGGCAAAAGTCAGTCTAGTGCCCTAGAAATAGTGGCATTTATATGGACTACGTGTGAGTTCAAAGCAAGTGAACGCTCCAAAAATAAAATAGAAACGGGAGTGAACAATATGGGGAGGGCATGGAGGGAGCGCAGGAGAATAGCAAATGGTAGGAGGAGGGAGTGAGTTGGCTGAGTGACTGTTTCCCAGTCTGGGATAAAGGGCAGAAAAAGACTGTCATCACCTAGTTGACTACACCATCTGATTAATTGTGCATGCTGAACTTTGTCAAGCGCCTTCTAATGGCCAGCGTAGTTTCACAAATGTCTGTTTGGGTTATACACTTTTCACTTAGAGTGTTTATATAAATGCAGCCACTGCATAACAGTAAAAACTAAAGGACATCTCCCCACATCATGAGGCCTGTGGTATATTGCGCTAATCTCATAACTGTAATCCAATGGGTGGCTGCTCGGTGGGTGATGTAGCCAAATTCACGTCGGCCGAATTTACTTCCCGTGAAATTGTCTGGTACTCAGTTTAGCCTGGGTCGACCTGGTGGCCTAGGTGACTGGGGGGAAATAAACAATCACCGCCTTGTGGGGGATTCAAACATATTGGTACCGAGTCGGTGGGCAAGCGAGCTAGGCACTGAACTACCCCGGCTTCAGTAGCAAAGATACAAGTAAACCTGGAGCAGATACTGCTATGAGGGGCTGATATTTAAATGCGTCACGTAAACTAGATTACAGTATAATGAGGTGAGGAAAACATCTAACTTCCTCATCACAAGTTCGGATCAGGCACACTGGGACATTCTCGAACAATGTTGGGTATTCCTGTCATGATGCTAATCAGATCAAGGTCAGCATGGTAGAATAGATAAGTGTATTCGTTCTTAAACATCCGGTGTGCTGATGCCAAGGTAGCGGTTCAGCCCCAACAGACAAATTGGAATGGAATGATCAGGAAGTTTCACGACTCGCCCACGGACTGAAATAGACGATGGTGGTGATATTGTTGTTGTTGATGATGATAACTATGACAATGATGACAATGGTGTTGAGGATAATAATGATCATGATAATGATAATGATGATGATGATTTTGATTATGTAGAACACCCCACTCCCCCTGTGGCATTGATGGCAAAATCTCTCTGACAAGTCACAATACTTGGTCAAATCAAAGAAGGCGTTTATGTTTGATTGCAAATACGGCAGAAACCACACATACAACAGCAGCAGCGCCCAGCAACAGCTATGGTGATATCAGCCACAAAAGCAGGAAAACCAAGGAAATCATGAATAATAAATCACCAAATGTAACGACAGCAAAATCACCAACTGTAAGACAGCACAATCACAAACAGTAACGACATCAAAAATACCTACTGTAATGACAGCACATTCAATAACTGTAACCCTATCAAAATCATCAACTATAATTACAGCAAACTCATAAACTGTCAGCAAAATCAACAAATGTGATGACAGCAAAAGCAACAAGATAGACAGCAACTATGACTAGAAAGAAGAACGTCATAAACAGCAATCGCAACACACGTGACATTTTGAAACAAAAAACAACAGCTTCAAAAACAACAACGTCACAAGAAGTAACAGTAAAAGCAACTCAAATATAGAGCCAGTATGATCTACCCAATACGCCTTTAAAAAAAAAAAATTAGTTGCATGTCCTTCACAGGACGTAGCAGTCAACCCCAGTATTTTCGCTGTTCGTGATTCCTGGGCAAATGTTACGTTCAGTAGTTTGCCATTGCTTTCTGAACGACCGGCTCCTATACCTTTTTCGAAAAAACCAGCACCGCTGTGTTTAAGAACAACAATAATATACACGAAACAATAATAAAAACAACTACAATACGGAGGGGAAACAACTATGGCTACAATTTAAAGAATTGGGGGTGGGGGTTGTGTTAGAGAGAACAGAACGGTTAAGGCGGAGTAGACACCTTCTCAGTGTAGGACACTGGTTCTCAACCTTTTTTGGCCCGTGCCCCCCTTCACCATATTTTCAGAACGTCATTCCCCCCCCCCCCTTCCTATCAAAAATGTGGCCCGTGCCCCCCCCCCTCCCTTTTCACCGTATTTTCAGAACTTCATCCCCCCCCCCTTCATATTTCCTATCTAAAAATCCCCCACCCCTATACAGTATACGTAAAAATGTACGGTAATTTTAATAGCACATACTAAAACCCGTCTAGACATCCACATAAAACATGATTTGTGGGTCTACTGACTTTATAAAATGAATTTTTGAAGGATGAGAAGTACTTAACTGTAAAGTGTGAAGGGAATAACAATACCAAGTAATCGGTTCTTGTATTAACGCGATCTTGAAATGGTCTTCATCCCCCCCCCCCCCTGGAAACTCTAAAATTCCCCCTGGGGGGGGGGGAATTCCCCACCGGTTGAGAACCACTGGTGTAGGAGGACCCCGAACTGTGATAGCTGATCGACTAGCTAAGGATGAGCAATAGAAAAGGAATCTGATGTACACGTTACGTACCACCAAAAGAAAAGGATGATCAAATCAGTCAGAAAGCTACGAACTCCAACTCAAATATCCACTGTATTTCCGCTGGCAGCCTAGTTGAGGAGGAAAGAAATTGAAGTCATGGCCTCCGGAAGACCATCAGACACCGACCAACAAAACGTGGTCGCAGAGCATTATGAAATGCACACGCATGAGGCATAGGAGCGGGGGAACGATTGAGTCTTTTCCACAGACTGTGTTACAAGCAACGTCCTGCAATCGCCTATGTCTAATAATGACACGACGTGACAGTGTGTTCCAGAATAATCAGCATCATGTGCCATGCCGATAAGCGTGGGCGGTCATGTTTCACCATCTCACACGGTCACCAGAATAGTGGATTAACTCTGTGGTCTTGACTCGACCTACGGGCGAGGCTGCTCCTATGGAGCACCCATTTACGCCATTTCTCTGATTCTCTGTGACAGTAGTTCTCAACCTTTTTTGGCCCATGCACCCCTTCACAGTGTGTTGAGAACGGCATTACCCCCTTTCGTATTTCCTCCCTATAAATCCCCCCCCCCACCTTTTTCTACACAGTATACATAAAAGTGGAAGCTAAATTTAATAAAACATACTAGAACAAGTTTAGACGTCTACGTAAAACGTGATTTGTGAGTCTTCTTACGTTATAAAATGAATTTCAGAAGGGCTAGAAGTACAGTACCGTAAAGTACGGAGGGAAACAATATAAAGTAATCGGTTCTTGTTCTTGTATGAATGCGATCTTGCAATCATCTTAAATCTCCCCCCCCCCCCCCGGAAATACTAAAATTCCCCCACCGTTTGAGAACCACTGCTCTATGAACTGACGAAACATGATTTTCTAGGCACTTGTAAAGAAGGTAATTTGCCATTGCTTTCTTTCTTAGCAATTACCATTCTGGTTGATGACCGTAGCCATTGTCTCCAAAAAGAGACCCTCAGCCTACCGTCGTAAAATTGAAGACCATACTCAACAACTATCTGTCGACTGCTCTTCAACTCCATCCTCCACCTGCACGTGGTTTCACGTGAGCCTGATTGGTGGGCTAAACAGGTACTCCACCTTGCCCATTGGTGTCCCGCAGCCTAGCGGGGGGAAGGCGGCACCTTACTTCTATGATAGGGGATACCCCTATCCCGCCACCCATTCCTGAACAATACTATACATAAAACACCGTGTGTCAGATTTTCTGTTTTCTTTCCTTTCGGATAGACGCGAGGAAGTATGAAATGAGTACAGTTCGCTTAAGGATCGACTGCTGACAGTGCAGCCCACTGAAGGCAATGTTAGTATGCTGTGAATTTCAACAGTGTATGGATCCTGATTTAGTTTATACATATTGACTGGGATTGGAGCCAAGCATCAGCGGTCAAGATGGCGGTGGACGGTTGTGTGTTTTGAAACCGCTCTTCCCCCCCCCCCCCCCCCCCACGTAGGAGATGGATAATTTCATCTCGTGCGTGTAATTTCTGCGTTAGGATGTAAACCAGAGGTTTCCTCTCAAGATTTTCGCCGGTGCAACGGAGTTCGTGCATCTGTGTGAATCAATCATGAGTGTTTTTCGCAGCATGTTTAGGTTACTGTGTAGTACACTAGTGGTGTGTAGTGTTTTTGGTTTTCTTCATCATGGCAGACCAGCGTTTGTGTCCCGTACACAGGGTTAAGAAACAACCGACTAGACGAGGTCTAAGACTTAAACGTCAGGGGAGACGGGCCGGAGCCAGGCGTCACCTGCGAAAATGCCACCGTCCGGGCCTCAAGAACACGCGTATTCTATATTGGAACTTTGCCAGCGCATAACAACGAGGCCCAATTTTTGGAAAGCCAAACACGATATAGTAGCGCTTCAGTAGACATGACTGGGCGTTAATAATACACTCCATATAGCCGGCTTTAAATGTTATTACAACAGGCGACACCTGGGAATGGCGATTCTGATTCGAGACAGCATAGTGGTTTCAGAGCTGGACATGTCCAGGTGGTAAAGTGACGATATACAAATACAGACTGTTAGAGTTCACTCCGGTCTACCATTCGTGCTGGTTAATGTTTATGCCTGTAATGCGAATGTGGAATCCCTGAGATGACAGTGTCTGAATGACATATTATGTCATGAGAAGAATGTCATTTTCTGTGGCGATTTCAACGTTAAAACAAATCATGGGGTAACATTTCTTCCAACACACAGGGGGGGGGGGGAGATCGAGGCGGCACTTGAAACCAGTGACCTTGTTTGTATCAACAGTGGCTGTGTCACCAGGACAGCAAGTCGTCCAGGTGATGAAGAAAGTATTATTGACCTGGCTCTGGTTTCTCCTTCACTCACTACAGTATGTAGATGGGTGTCCTAGGGCACCATGGCAGTGACCACCACCCTTGCAGCATATTGGTGGAGGTCGGCAGAACCAGGCAGCACAAGTCAACAGTCAAGACCTTCAAGTATGACAGTTCAGGGCAAGATGTGGTGAGCAAAATAAGGCGTCACAAGCGCAGGAATCATCATGGCAGGAAAACAAAAGCTGGACGCAGCCACTGTGGTGGAATTGTGAGGTGGGAAAGGCCAGGATGGATAAGCGTGGTGCTGTAAGGAAATCGCAAAACGCCAAAAAGAACAGACTTTCCCATCCTAGGCTTATCGTGCCCTTAGAAAGATAGATGGACACAAAAGTTAGCTATTTCAAAAACCTGGTTAAACGTGAAAAGTGGGCAGAGTTGTGTCAAAGAATAAGCACAGACAAGTCACTGAAATTGTTCTGGCGACTACACAAAAGTATGAATGGGGTAGTCAAGAATAAGAATGTTCCTGACTTCCAAGTGCTGACCTTATCTGGCAGAAGTCTGACGAGAATAAGAGCACAGCCATTTTGAACACTATCTAGAGCAGAGCAACCAGACACGCATGAGAGGCCGAAATCTCACCAAGGAGGTCACCTCAGATAGGTGCAATGCCCAGAACATGGCACTTGAAGACACAGTGACAGTGAAAGAGATCAGGGCAAAAAAAAAAAAAAAAAAAAACAGCACACCAGGGCCAGATGACATAAGGTATGATGACATCAATATGTGTACCGACAATTAGCTAGAGGAACTAGCAGATACATACAACAACAGCATAGGGAGTGCTTGCATCAAGGAAGAGTGGTTACACAGTTATCTGATTCTCTTGCCGAAGCCTGGCAAAGACCACACAAAAATTCAGGGATATCGGGTAATAACCATTCAAAATACAAAAGGCAAGCTGCCGGAGAAGTTAATTGTCAGGAAAATATCAAGTCAGCTAGAGAGGCAAGGTTGTTTCCCACCTACCCTTAAAGGGTACCGTCCAAACAGAGAAACTAGGACCAACGTGGCAGTTTTTGCCCAGGATGTCTATGAAAGTTTCCACTCAGACATTGAAACATGTGCTGCGCCGACTGATCTTGAGGATAAGTACAACAGAGTACCATTGGATTTCTTAATGCTTCAGCTTCTTGAACTCAAGATAAGTCCATTCCTCCTTAGTTGGATCGCCGCAGCTCTCTTCCAACGGAAAGTAGTTTTTAGATGTGGCAATTGGGCCTCTGAACCAACAACAATATATCCGGGCCTGCCACAGGGATCACCATTATCTCCAGTACTGTTCAACGCCTGCACTGTGAGAATTACCGGCGAGCAGATCAGAGGAGCGGGGAGGACATTTTCATATGCCGACGATGTGTTAGTATGTCGTCAGGGTAAGGATAGAGATCTAGTTGCTGTGGAACCACAAACAAAACTAAATCGTATAAGCACTTGGTGTGTGAAATCTGGGGCAATGGTAAAGCCAACGAAGGCAGCAGTGACATGGCTCTCTTTGAATAATCATATTGTCAACACTCCAACACCAACTGTAAATCTGGGTTCAGAGACGGTGGAAAGAACGCAGGCAATGCACTACCTGGCGATACGTTTTGATCGAAGCCTTGCTTATCATGACCACATAGACCGTGTGATAACAAAGACCAAGCAAGGTTTGGCTGCGATGCGGATGATGGCGGGGGCAAACTGTGAGCAGCGCCATCTATGTCTCCTTTACGAGGGTATGGTCCTGTCTGTTTTTGAAGTACGCGATGGCGATCCTGACTATCAGCCGTAAGCAGATGGAAAGGATGGAAAAGATACAGAACGAAGCTATGTGTATTATTCATGGATGTACAAGAGATACAGAATGCACCTTCTTGATTTTCCAACCATTAAGGACAGAATACAAATTCGCAGAGCACGTGCATACTTCAGAGTCAATGCAAACACATAAACACTGCGCAGTGAAATTAAGAAGATAAAGGGCAGCAGGTTAAAAAGAGGAAAGTCGTGGATGGATCAAGCCGAAGACATTCTTCAACAGGTGTGTTCACTTGAAGACTTAGAACCTGGCGAGAAGTGGGTACGAATGTAAACATATTTCTGTATTTCCTTTTCAGTTTGCATCAAACTAGAAAGAACATGCAGACAAAAAAATCCGGCTGCTGTGGGGGAGTAAGTACAGGCTTTAATCTTCGAGAATTCTCTAGAGGGTAATGCTGTCATCTACACAGATGGGTCGGTCGTTCGACGAGTGAGAATTTCATGGGCATTTACGGCTGAGGCCGGAGGGAGAATTGTGAAGGAAGATTCTGGTGCTTTTGCTTTGACCACAAGCAGCCTGACTGTGGAAGTCATGGCAGTAAGTAAAGCAATAACATGGCTCGAGACATAGTCATTCACTAGGGCGTGTTTCCTTGGTGACTCAATGAGTGTGCTCAAGAAGATAGAGATGGGGTGGATCCGAAGAGAGTGGCTGCTGTCTCTGGAACTGTCTCGGCTGACAAAGATTAGTTCCATTTCGTGCCAGGGTATGCGGGTGTACAAGGAAATGAGCGGGCTGACAAGCTTGCAGATAGGGCTATGGTGGAAGGCGGACGAGCCATGGACCAGGCTGACATTCTGAATGCTCTTTTGGAACTCTTCGCTGACTGCTGAGGAAGGGGTGCTTATGGGAATGCCCCGAATGATGTGATGTCGGTTCTTAAATCAATCAATCAATCTTAATGCTCTACGAGAAGAAAGACTTTTGCGAGAACCAAGTGATGACTGTGAATCTACAACCATGGTCAGACTGCAAGAACAGCAAATTAAAATAGGTGTGGCCAAACAAGAACACTACGCCGGAAGCCAAAGAAGATTAATAAACCAACACAGAACTGGTGTCGTCAGTTGCTACACGATGCGGGATTTACTGAGGAGGGGATCCGAGAACTTATGGGACGAATGGTTTGATGTGCAATGAGGATGATCTGTCGACTGACTGACTGACTGACTGACTGACTGACTGACTGACTGACTGACTGACTGACTGACTGACTGACTGACTAACTAACTAATAACTAACTACCTACCTACCTACCTGACTAACTAACTAACTAACTAACTAGCAGCGCTGTTTTAGACGTGTGTACTGAAAGACGAGTGGACAATTGTATCACGGGATGGAGAGAGGAAGGAGCAAAAGAATAGCACAACTAGAAAGAAAAAAGGCCAAGAAAATGAAAAACCGGGAGACGAAAAGAACATGAATGAAAAATGCGAAAACCAAAAATAAAAACAGAGGAAATGTCGTCTGTCCCCTGTGATCTATCTATAAGACGAGGTGAGTGAGGCGGCTCGAGAGTAATATGTTACAGGTGTGCTTTCTATCTAGTTCTAGTTATTAGTCTAGTTGTTCAGACACATGTTATACCCATAAAGATACAATTGTTGTTCTTGTTTATGCGGCTGCCTTTGTTGTTGCTGCTGAACCTAAAGCTGCTGTGTGTCAATATCACAGTCACGTCTTCTTAATGCAAGAAAAATAAAAGACCCTTTGTATGCCTTGTGCCGTACTCGGTATATGAGATCCCCATATTTCTATATGCAAATCGATGCGTGCTGTTGTGAATCACGCCGGCCTTCTTGCTTCCCCAGACATTCCCTGGTTTCTACAGATTTTTATGATTATGCCGTTTTTGAACATATTTCCGTTCCATGTTTTGTATTCACCCTCTGTGGAGTTTATGCAACATAATAGGTAAATACAAAACTTGGAACGGTAATATTTTCAAAAACTGCAGTCATTAAAAATACACCCTATATTTTAGGCTTGATCGATCTGGGAGTCTAAGAAAATGCTATACAATTTCCCGTTTTGATGCAAATTCAAACACAAGACCGCCAGGCCCCTGGCAATCATGCTGGCCACTGTGCCATCGCTACTGTCCATTTCACATGTACAGGGGACACACATTCCGCTCTAATCAGTCAAACTGAAATATACTAAATGTCAGCTGATATTTGGGTCTTCGCAAAACTAGACCAAGTTCATGGATGGAAAATAAATAAAAAAAGGAAGCCATCTGTGTTTGACTTCTCGTCCTTGACTTGCGGACGTAAATTACAATTACCTCAGATCTCGGAGTGGGTTCGTCTGATGGCGAGGGACACTGGTAATAGGGAAAGCTAATCCACACTTAAAAATCAGTCCAATGCACTAAAAATAGTAGGATATATATGGACTAAGCTTAAGTTCAAACCGAGTGAACGAAAAACAAAACGGTTGTGTCTCCACCTTGAAGTGATAGAGGGCTTGCGAATTCCCGTGACATCAAAGAGTTATGCTGACGGGAGCACAGCCACAGGTAGAGTCTCCGCCTTGAAGTGGTAGAGGGCTTGCGAATTCCCGTGACATCAAAGAGTTATGCTGACGGGAGCACAGCCACTGGTAGAATCCCCACCTTGAAGTGGTAGAGGGCTTGCGAATTCCCGTGACATCAAAGAGTTATGCTGACGGGAGCACAGCCACTGGTAGAATCCCCACCTTGAAGTGGTAGAGGGTTTGCGAATTCCCGTGACATCAAAGAGTTATGCTGACGGGAGCACAGCCACAGGTAGAGTCTCCGCCTTGAAGTGGTAGAGGGCTTGCGAATTCCCGTGACATCAAAGAGTTATGCTGACGGGAGCACAGCCACAGGTAGAGTCTCCGCCTTGAAGTGGTAGAGGGCTTGCGAATTCCCGTGACATCAAAGAGTTATGCTGACGGGAGCACAGCCACTGGTAGAATCCCCGCCTTGAAGTGGTAGAGGGTTTGCGAATTCCCGTGACATCAAAGAGTTATGCTGACGGGAGCACAGCAACTGGTAGAATCCCCACCTTGAAGTGGTAGAGGGCTTGCGAATTCCCGTGACATCAAAGAGTTATGCTGACGGGAGCACAGCTACTGGTAGAGTCCCCACCTTGAAGTGGTAGAGGGCTTGTGAATTCCTGTGACTTCAAAGAGTTATGTGGACGGGAGCACAGTCACTGGTAGAATCTCCCATGTCGGACAGATCAAGGGATAGGGACAAAACACAAATCTGTCGCCTTGTAGACAGACAGGCTGGGGACAGTCAGAGGCTAGGCAGAGCAAACTCGAAAGAAATGCTTGTCAAAGTCGGATGTACTGAGTTACAGGCTTGACAAAACGGTGCAATACTATTGCGAAGTGAATATATAGACCAGAATATATTCTATACATATGTAATGGAACATTAAAGAAAACTGGCTCTATAAACAGTCTCCGAAACTGAAATACTGTCTACACAGACATGTACACTGAACATTGATGACACCCTGAGAATTAAAATGCATACGGCAGGGGAACTGACAAAGGATCGAGAATCATTTCGACAGGCCATGAAAAGGACTACGTTCTGCAAAGGAACTGCTTCGTGGTGATGATGGTACAATAGAAAACCCACCGACTTTTTGTAATGAACCTGTTATTTCCTCAGCCAAGCAAAGTTTCACATTATTTTCTTCATTTCATTGATGTACGAAATATAATCATTAACAGCGAGAGAAATAGACAAACAGCAATTCAAAAACAAACAAAAACAGTACGGCAGATCGATCAAAGCGAAACAATCATGCAGCTTTCAGCAGTACAAAAACCGTCTGACATTTGCCGCGAAAATTGGCGCGACAGCGGCAAACGCAATGCGCTTTGGACGACTGAATAATGGCTGCCTTGTTAATTGCCATATCAACATGTAATTTAGGCCTAGGACAGCGGGCTGATTGAAAACTGCGCAGATTTGTTCACGCTGCAACATTGCATAGGTATACTCAGTGGCGGACAGGCCAAGGTGTTAGCTTGCCTGATAGCAAGTGGGCCCTGTGGCTCACTAAGGAAGTGGACCACTGTAAACATTAGTAGACAATATGTTCAAAATGTTAATGACCTTTCAGTCAAGGCAAATAATATTTTTATATACTCAGCTTGGAGTCGCCCGTGTGCTACCGGCGCCTTTAAAGGTGGGAAAGAACTGTAACACGGCAACGTGCTATGCATGTCGTAAGAGACGACCGGAGAAGAGTGGCATGAGACTGGATCCACATCTCGTGGAAAACTATAGCTGTAAAATTCAATCCAACCATGAACGAGTCTATAAAGGGCTTGACGTGAGTTGGATGAGAGCCTATGCTTCATTGGGAGATGAAAGGCAGAAGGGAAGAGAGTCATCTCATCTCAGGTTCCTCTTGCGGTGTCGATGTGAAGCATAAACAGCGGGACAGTGCCCGTTTATGGGCTTCATGTATCGAGGTTCCCATGGTCTCTGTAATTCCCTCTATTCATCGTTTACGTGGCCGTCATTTTCCTCGGCTCTCGTCTTCTTCTTCTTCTTTGCGATCATCCGGAGTGGGTTTTTTTTCAGATGTGATTGCGGTGTGTCTGTTATGCGCCCTTGGGCCGAAACCCGTAGGTCAACACAACAGGCTTCAGCGTGCTTTTTTGACCAGGTAGCATTCCTGGGAGACTCTCACTATTTGCGATACCGTCCACAACCCAGCTGGCCAAGTTGGAACGGGTGAAGACAACGGTCGTCCCTCAAAGGAAGGCAGGGACAGTCCATGGCATTTTCCGCCATCCAGGGTGGCTTCCATAATTGCAGGGCCGGCACATGGCGCCCTGGTCCTGTGCTCACTGAGGGAATCGTCACGTCCTGCTCATGGCTGCTTTAATTCCTGACTTCAATATATTGGACATTTCGTTCGCCCCGGGCCGTTCCCGCACAGACCAAACTGGTCTGCAGTCAATATCCACTCAGCGAGTTTTTCGGACATGTGCTTGTCATTGTGTCCGTCAGAGCTGTTCCAGACACATCGGACATTCGGAAACTACCTAGTCAGAGCTGTTCAGAACAAGAGCGGTATTCGGAGACTAGGTAGCTGTTCCTAGCACGAGGGAAGACTAGTTAGAGCTTTTCCGGTCACGAAAGACATTTCACTCGGACGTAATTGCGTAGTGCCATTTTTATTTTGCCGCCCGTAGGCTGGCACTTCCGGCTTCAGCGGGCATTTTTGATGAGGTTAGCCTTCCTCGGGTTTCGAGACTCTTTATTTCCACACAGCAAGCTTTTGCTTCGGGCTGCCACGTAATGGATTCGCAAGACAGGCGTTCCATTTCGTGTCAACGAGACAATTTTCCACCTTTGACTACACTCACTCCATGAGTACGGTTACAGACTTTCTACGGAACGTGCGACCGAGGTGTTTTTCCACCTTTTGTACTCGTTCACGAGGTAGGCTACATGTGCTGCCGGCTCAGCACCTTACCTCCGTGCGTCTGTGGGCGAGTAACGGTCAGGCCCTCTCATCCGGGGATACCTCATATCCCCCAGCTAAGAGCCATCGAACGAGTATCTGCGCCAAGCATGTAGCATGCTCAGCACCTCACCTCAATTTTGATGAAGGTTTGTGTCGGCCAGGCTCTCACTTCCGAGGGTTTATGGCTTAGAGACGTTCAGCCATATACCTCGGCTGGGAGCATTAAAGGTTATGTCCGGACTGAGATTATTGGCATCGTTTGCCTGATTTAGACTGCTATCCTCAGTCTACCTGCAGAGCAGCAGGTTGTGTCTCTCTTAGTCTGGTCCCTATCTCATAAGCTGTCCAATATGTAGTTAATATCCATCGGAATAGCGCTTGGGGTCAGAGGGACACTCAAGCTCCCCTACAACGGCAAGGTGGAGACACACCGGGGGAGCGGCTTTCGTCTGATCTGTACATCATTGCTTGTTGTAGCATACTGTTAGTTGGTAATCTAGTTATATGGATGGCCAAACCATTTAACTTGCTGTTTTCTGATAAAATCTAGCGCTGCTGTAACCCCAAATTTAGTCCTGATTTCTTCATTTCTGATCTTATCTCTTCTTGATACATTGAGTATTCTTCTCAGGAATCTCATTTTTGTTGTTATTTTTCTTATCTCTTTTTCTGACATTGTCCAGGTTTGGCATTGGTAACATAGAATTGGTAGGAAGATTGTGTTGTAAAGTTCTTTCTTAGTAGTTATTGATACATGTTTGTTCTGAAGTATTGGCGCCATTTGTCTAGTAAGTTGGTTTGCCTTATTGCATCTATTTTCTATCTCGTCTGCTGATTTGCCATTTGATGGTATAATACTTCCTAGGTACTTGAAGCTCTTTACTTGATCCAGGGGGTGTGTGGGAGTGGGGAGGGGGGGGGGGGAGAGGACACAACCTCGTAGTACTCTAGATTTTATGGTGAAAGGTTCTGAGTATCCTCCATTTGTTCTTACTGTTCATTCAATGTTGATGTATAAGCTTCTACATAAGTTTCTTATATGTGTGCTCACTCCAGACCTTTTAAGGATTTCCCATAGCCTGTTTCTATCCACTCTATCAAATGCCTTGTCTTGGTCGACAAAGGCTATGTAAGAGAATCTCGTTAAATTCGATTGCTATTTCTTTTAGTTATCTATGAGCAAAGATGGCATCTGTGCATCCTTTGTTTTTCCTAAATTCAAGTTGTGTTTCATTTAGCTGGGGTTCTATTATAGGTCGTAGTCTTTTCTCTAGAATTTTGCAGAATATTTCTCCTGTATGAGGTTTTTTTGAAAAAGGTATAGGAGCCGGTCGTTCAGAAAGCAATGGCAAACTACTGAACGTAACACTTGCCTAGTACATCAATAGCAGCTGAAAATGCTGGTGTTGACTGCAACGTCCCGTAAGGGATACGTAACAAATGACACAAAAGGGAAATGCATCTGTATTGCGTACAGTCTCTTTTAGTGCCTGTGTGTTTCCAAATTGGGATATTTATGGCGCTTCCCCAGTCTCGTGATGTCTGTTGTTCTATCCAAACATGGTTAAATAGTCTATGTAGCCATACTGTTGCTACTTCTCTTGCTGCTTTAATTAGCTTATTTGGTATTTCGTCTTGTCCCGGTGATTTATTCAGTGGGGCTAATTTTATGCATTGTCTAATTTCTTCTTTCAGTATGTCTGGTTCTAGTTCTTAGATAATTTTTTTGGATTCCTGTGGCATCTGATGGAATATTGAGAAGTTGTTTGAAGTACTGCCTCCATCTTTTTAGTATTTGTTTTTGTTCACTTATTGGTTCTCCCTTTTCGCTTTTATTTCAGTTGGGTCAAAGGGTTCTGCTCTGGTTCTCATTGCATTAATTTTTTTTGTAGAAGTTTCTATTTGCCTCCTTGTAGATTTTATTGAGGGTTTCTCCATATTCCTTCCAGCCTTTTGGTTTTTCTCTCTTTATTATTCTATTCACATGTCTTCTTGCTATTCTATATTCGATGTAGTCTTGTTCCCGTTTGCTTTTCATCCACTTTTTATACGTTTCCTTTTTGTCTTTGGCAGCTGTCTTTATTTCGGCGTCCCACCAACTTATTATTTTCTTTATCCGTGGGAAGAGACTATCCAGAATAAACAAGCTAAACTAGGAGGAAATATAAATACAGTACATTAATCCTTCAGACAGTTTTCTGGGGGATGCCATAGCGCAGTTTCTAGCAAATTTGCCTGTTAGTTAGGTGTTCGAATCCCCCATTCAGGCAAGGATTATTTTTAATTATCCTGGACTCTTAGGTTGACCCAACCTAATATGGGTTATGGAAAGTAAAGGTGACCGGTGTGATACTGACAACATCTCCCATCCAGTGCCAATTGATTTATACAAGTATGGGACTACCACCATATACCCAATTCGCCTAAGGGCGTGGGCAGGGATCCTTTTACTTTCTATAGCAGAGGTTCTTAAACGGTGGGGAATTTCCCCCCTCCTCCAGGGGGAGTTTTAGGGCTTCCGGTGGGGGAGGGGGGGGGGAATTAAAATTATTTCAAGATCGCGTTAATACAAGAACCGATTACTTGATATTATTTTTCCCTCCATACCTTACGGTTCTGTACTTCTCGCCCTTATGAAATTCGTTTTATAACGTAGGTAGACCCGCAAATCCTGTTTTATGTAGACTTCTAGACTTGTTCTAGTACAAGTTATTAAATTTAGCTTCCATTTTTATGTATATTGTGTAGGGGTGGGGGGAATTTATAGGGAGGAAATATAAAAGGGGGAGAGATATGACGTTCTGAACATATGGTGAAGGGGTGCATGGGCCAAAAAACGGTTGAGAACCACTGTTCTATATGTTGTTCCGTACTTTACAAGTTCCGAAACAAGAACCTGACATGTACCTGTGGTGAGATAGGGCTATCCCATTTTGTAAGCATGAAGCAATAGGTGGCCAGTCTTTCCCTCACTTAGCGGGCGACGAACGCAGGCCTCGAACCTTCTTCCAACCGAGCTCATAACATTACCAGCGCAACCCCTATCGATTAACTAATGCGCCCATACATTACAGTCAGGTTTATCATCACTGCGCATGTCCGCAGGAGATCGGATTTCCTGTGAAATAAATCCATCAGTGTGCCGCGAAAAACTGCTAGTTATGCGTTGTTGATGAGCTTCCGCCAGGGCTGGGGAAAAATTATGAGACCCAAAGCACTTAACATATGTTGGTGCTTCTGTGTATCTGTCAATCAAATACAATCAGTAATAAGCCGTGTCAGGTGTCAAAACAGCAAGTGCGCTTATATATCAACTATCACACATATTGAAACATCCACTGTACCTATGTCGGAAAAAAGACAGATAATACGAGGGTAAGTTAATAAGTGAGCCACACATGGATGTAGCAAAGTAACTACACATGATAACAACCTGAAACCAGTTTATTTTTTATACATACACTGTCCCTTTATTTCTCAACATAATTTCCACCAACAGTGATGCACTTATCCCATCGTTTTATCAGTCCTTGCAAACCGGCTGCATGGAACTGCGTGCTTTGTTTTCATTTACACGGCCATCCCACAGAACTGTGTGACTTACTTATTGACTCGCCCTCGTAATTTTTTCTACCTAGCTACGCACCTCTTTACGGGACAAACATTTGTCAGTATAAACACTAACAACCCACCTTGGCGGGAGACATTTCGCGAATGACGCCGAAGTTGAATGTAAAGTGAAAATCAATGTTGGTGGAAATGATGTTGAGAAATAAAGGGACAATGTATGTATAAAAAGAAACTGGTTTCAAGTTGTTATCATATTTAGTTATTTTTCTACAGCCATTTGTGACTTACTTATTGACTTCCCCTCGTAAATAGTATCTTCATACCAGCCCTATGGTACCAGTGTGGTATAGATTATAAGCGTTTGAGTAAGATGAGTAAATGACTGTTTACATGTAGGCAACTAAGACTGTTGACTGAGTGGCTACGATGTGTGAAGGTGTGACTACAATATGTGACTGGGTGACTAAAAGTGTGTATGTGACTAAGGTGTGACTATAATTACTAACATGTATAAATAGCTGAAACTTGTGATTCAGTGACTAGGATGTGTAAATTCATGTCTATGATGTCTAAATGGGTGACTAAAATGTGTAACTAAATTATTGACATGTGTAACTGAGTGACTAAGATTGAAAGTTACTAAAATTATATGTGATGTCTCTGCAGTGTGAGTGATTAAAATGAGTGAGTGACTAAAATGCGTGAGTGACTAATATTTTAATATGGTAACTAAGATGTATTGTATGGTTTGGTTTATGAGTGAGTTAGAAAAAACTTATGACATGATAATTAAGTTATCTAAGTGACTAAAGTATGTAAAGTTGTGACCAACTAGGTGGGTGGCTAAGATGTGTGAGTAACTAAGATGTGTGATGGAACGTTAGTTACTCTGGGTATCCTGCACGGAACATCACAATCAACCCCAGCATGTATTGGCTGTGATTTCCTAGGCAATTTTACGTTCAGTAGTTTGGTATTGCTTTCTAAATTTCTGACACTCATTCTATTCTGAAAAATCAACGCAAAGCGGTCTGCTCCTAAATCGCCAGACTAATTCTGAATATGCGATGTCCAGCACATAATATTCATTTAATTAAATAATAATATAAGAAACAGCAAGCAGCTGTCAGAATAAGTGCTGAAACAACAAACGGTTCGAGGTGCAAAGGGGAGTAAGCCATTCTTCTCTCCCGATAACTGTTCAACATTTGTACAGAAAATGTAATGAGAGACGCCAACTATGATGACACTAGTCATATTGTATTTTCCTTCGCTCGCTTTGAACTCAAGCGTAGTCCCAACACGTGCTGCTACTTTTAGTGCTAAGATATTCAGAGGACAATGTCTTCCTTCTCAGATAGTGCAAATGGATTTTAACACTTTATCCTGTCTGTCAAAAGACACAACTAAGATCAATATATTTTTGTGAACTTTAAAAAAAATATAATAATAATAATTTCCACAGGCAAAACTACGTACATGTCAAATAAAAATCACAAGCGACGATTAAGAAATTGAAAAAGGCACAATATCTGAATGTCTTGGCTCGCTCTAAAATCAACAAGAGGAACTGTCCACGAGAAGTTAAACGTAGACTGACCACAGTATGCAGATATTAAAAAATATGAAGAATCTATGGCACAACAGGGGTAGATCAGTTTAAGTACAACTGTCCAGAGCATGCATCGTTCATGTGGCAACATACAGAAGGTTTTTTGTGTGTGTGTTGCGTTCGCTCATTTTGAACCCAAGAGTAGTCCATACACACTATTTATTGTAGTGATGGGCTGAATTTTGTGTGTGGATTAGCTTTCCCTATTAACAGTGTCCCTCACCATCATGCAAACCCACTCCGACTTCAGAAGTACTTGTAATTTATGTCCCCAAGTCAAGCCCGATAGGTCAACATTTTAGTCAAATTGTCGGGTGTAGGGGTTGAACCCCTTACCTCGGCATCAGCACACCGGAGGTTTAAGAACACGCGTTCTTATCAGTTCGGCCATGCTGATCTACAACATACAGAAGTTAGTCAAGGACTATTTCACAACCACTAAGGAAGACAATCCGGGCTGTTGTCAGTAAAGGTTATATAACAATTCTTAAAATACTGTGAACACAGAAGCACAAGGGGGCTTCAAATGAAAACCTTAAAAGTGTGATAGAAATTCCTATAACCATGCCATTATTTTGTAACCTGTCAATATTGTTGCTATGGATGTCAAGAAGGTTATGCACCTTACATCACGGTGCAGACGACCATAGTGACGTCATAATGACAGTTTAAGAATGGCCGCCCCACTTTGTCATGCACCAAACAGGAGCATCCTTCTTTTATCTGTCTTTTGATCAGCTAAGAGGTGAAACCTATAGGAATTTATCGCCGAATGAAGGTCCAGTATAGTGATGCATGTCTGTTAGTCCAGCAAGTGTATGAGTGGAGTAGGAAGTTTCGACCCGCAATCAAATCCAAACGACGTGGACTTCTGAGTAAAGGTGTCCTTATGTAACGACAATGTTCGACCCCATACTGGAGGTGCAACGGTTGAAACCATCGAAGACCTCCTCTTTCAGTGTGTACCACATCCCCCGTATTCGCCAGACCTAGCCACAAGTGATTTACTTTTTCAGAATGTATTCACACCCATCCCCGAAGAAAAAAACATTTTAGGTTTTCATTTGAAGCCGCCTCGTAAAAGAATACTGTTACTGTACCAGATCTTAAACCTGGCTCATAAAAACCATCATGTTGCAGAAACTGACATACATCGGCTTGGAATGTACAATGAATGAAGTCTTGGCTCCTGGAAGAAGAGACTGAGGTGGACCAGCATGATCATGAACACTGGACCACCTTGGGCACAACAATACATGAGGCAAATAATAAGAGCGGCGGGCTCTGTGGCGAAGAGTTACGAATGCAATTCGTAATCCCGCATACCGTGTTTGAAACACAACTGTGGGCGATTTGGAAGCAGCCTGCCTTGTGTTGGTTTTCCATACAATGGTAAAAGTGTATGTCGTTCAGAAAGCAATGGCAACAAATATTGAGCGGGAAGTTTTGCCAAGAAATCACAAACAGCCACACACAAAAATGCTGGGGTTAACTGCGACGTCTGTAAAGGATATGCAAATAACTTTTTTTTTAATGAGAGCGACGTTCTGATAAGGACCTGATACACATTTATGATATCCCCGTATGTTACTGGACGATACCACAAAGCGCTGTATATTTGCGCAGTCTCTTTGTGTCAAATCCGTGAAGGAAACGTATGTGCAAATACTGACAGTGCTGTTAATTGCACCACGAGTGGTTGTAATTATGTCGCACAGCGAGGCCTACGCTGAAGTGACACACTTAGGCAACTGACACAACCATTTAGAGCAAATGCGTGCTTAAATCACTAACTCTGTTTCTCTCTTTCCCTTCCACACACACACACAGCACACACTTACATGCCGTCACAATACACAGCTGTGAGTAATCATTTTAATTAGCTTGAGATATTGCAAGACATGTAGTATTCGTTATGCTCACAATACCAGTAAACGAACTATGTTGCTGCTGTTTGTTATCCACTGATACTACCTCTAATACAGCTGCTGTGGCTACCACCACCACAATCACCACTACTACTACTACCACCACCACCACCACCACCATCACCACCACAACCACCACTACTACTACCACCACCACCACTACCACTACTACTACCACTACTACTACCACCACCACCACCACTGCTAATATGACCACCACCACCACCACCACCACCACCACCACTACTACTACCACTACTACTACCACCACCACCACCACTGCTAATATGACCACCACCACCACCACCACCACCACCATCACCACCACAACCACCACTACTACTACCACCACCACCACTACCACTACTACTACCACTACTACTACCACCACCACCACCACTGCTAATATGACCACCACCACCACCACCACCACTACCACTACTACTACCACCACCACCATCACCACCACTACTACCAACACCACCACCACCACCGCCACCATCACCACCACAACCACCACTACTACTACTACCACCACCACCACCACCGCCGCCGACGCTACTACTGCTACTACTACTACTACTACTACTACTACTACTACTACTACTACTACTACTACTACTACTAATAATAATAATAATAATAATAATAATAATAATACCACAAGCAGCTGCTGGTGCTACTGGTACTACTACTATACCACTACCACCACAACTAATAATAATAATAATAATAATAATAATAATAATAATAACACCTCCACTACTACCACTATTAATAATATTGCTACTACTACTACTACTACTACTACTACTACTACTACTACTACTACTACTACTCCTACTACTACTACTACTACTACTACTACTACTACTACTACTACTACTACTACTACTACTACTACTACTACTACTACTACTACTAATAATAATAATAATAATAATAATAATTCTTCTTCTTCAGCGTTCCTAGCCAAATAATAATAATAATAATAATAATAATAATAATAATAATAATAATAATAATAATAATAATACCACCACCACTACTAGTACTACTACTCATAATAATAATAATACTAATAATAATAATAATAATAATAATAATAATAATAATAATACCACCACTACTACTTGTGTTTCTAATATTATTACTAGTACTACAACTACCACTAGTATGTTTACTTTTGTCTGCCCCAATATAAAAATCCCATATCTCAGTAACCAACAGGGAAAATGATGAGATTTAGCATATAACCTTATCATTATGTCCACCCAACAAAAAAATGTTTGTTCTGGAGATTGTACAAAAGATTTCAAAGTTTGTTTATATGCGGTATATAATTTACGGGTCAGAGCTGAAGTGCACATTATTAAATGTATTACGTCTACACACGGAAACATTAGCGTTGAATAGTTAATTTTCTCGTGGGACATGGAATTGGCCTTATGACAAAAGCCTCGCGTAGTGGAACGGGGCATTACTGTAAAACAAACAAGTTTGTTAGCGAGAAATCACTAGTTTTCACCAAAACATCAATGAAATGTTGCCACTTTCCATGATTTAAGTTGCTTTTAGACCTATTAAAGCCATATTCCTGGGGGGGGGGGGAGTAAATATAAGACGGCAGGAAAAATTTCATAACGGTGCAACAGACAATTTTCAAAATAATTGATCGTGAATTAAGGCATTCATTTCTGGACATACTATACTGTCCTTAACACCATTACTACTACAACTACTACAACTATTATTACCATTACTACTACTACTACTACTACTACTTACTATTATAACTATTACTGCTGCTACTACTGCTGCTTCCACTGCACCATTATTACTTCTACCATTACAACTACTAATACCATTACTTCTTTTACCTCTACCACTACCACCACCTTTATCACATAAGTCCTTTACATAATATCGCTTTCGTCAAAGCCCGCAGAAACAACAACCACTACTACTACAACTACTACTATGACTGCTTTATTTTGCTGTTACGAAACGCTCATACTAAACCTTTAATATTACCAGTATAACTTGTGGTACTACTCAACATTCATACCACCTCTGCTACTATCGCTTATTTCTCTCCTAAAGCCATAATTCATAAATCCAATAATCCATGTGTACACACAAACATAACGCCTACACACTTACCTACCTACATACTTGCTTATACAGACAGAAAGACAGACATGCTGAATGACCCACCGACCTCCAGCCAGATTGATAGATAGACCGACTGACCCTGCCGACAGACAGCCAGCCAACCAGAGACAGACAGACAGACAGACAGACAGACAGACAAAGAGACAGACAGACAGACAGACAGACAGATAGACAGACAGACAGACAGACAGGACGCATGCACGCACATACACAGAGACAGACAGCCAAGCATACTATTAACAAAACGTGTAACTTACATGCACAAAGGCTCTGCTATCTCCCACTGCATAACTCTCTCTACCTTGTTTCTGACCTCAGCTTCCCTACTACATCCAGCGCTTACTCGGCAAAGCATGCGCTCCCAAGCATGTCTCAATTCGCTGCATTCACCGGCAATGCTATATGGCGCGTGTTCGTGTTTGTTTGGTTGAATGTCTGTTCAGGGAGAACTTGGAAGCAATCACAGCAACATAAAAATTAATTAATTAATTAATAGTTATTGTTGGCGATCACATAACGGGTTTGCGCATCTATTGCTAGCAATTAATTTAGATATTCGCCAAGAGATAATTATAATAATAATAATTACCGATCGGTAAAAAAGCGATGGATCACAAAATTGCATCATTATCCTGTGCCATGCCGATAAGCTTGATCGTCATGGTCCGCCATCTCACCAGAGTCTCGAGTAAACTCAATGTTCATGTCTAGATTACCCCATGTGGCGCAGGTACGCATGGCCGAATGGGTAAGAACGCGTGTTCTTAAACGTCCGTTGTGCTGATGCCGAGGTAAGCTACTGCTACTACCTCTAATACAACCCCAACACCGGACAGCTGGACTAAAATGTTGCTCTGTCGTCCTTGTCTTGTGGACGTAAATTACAATTACCTCTGAAGTCGGAGTGGGTTCGCCTGGTGGCGAGGAACATGTTAATAGAGAAAAGCTAATCCACAGGCAAAATTCAGTCCATCACTACTATGAATAGTGTGTATGGACTACGCTTGAGTTCAAAAGCGAGCGAGCGAGCGCAAACAAACAAACAACATCCCATGTGGTCAAGCCATGCAGATATGTATCTCTCTTATTTCTCCTTGTCACTGCGTTTCCCAGTTTATTTCCCACACAAACATTCACAATGTTCTTCTTCTTCAGCGTTCCGAGCCATTGAGGTTCTTTGCTGCAAATACAATCCGTCTCCATTCGTCTCTCTGGTTGACCCTCTCTTGCCAGCCATTGATTCCAAGTGCTTGTAGATCTGTATATATATTATCTCTCCACCGCCTTCTTGGTCTACCTCGGGGTCTGCGGTCATTTATTTCCTGAGTGTAAGCGAGTTTTGTTTCCCTATTATCTTCCATTCTTTCTATATGCCCCAGCCATTGTAGTCTATTAGCCTTCATGATACCAGTGATTAGCGGGGACTTAAACAGATCATAAATGTCTTTGTTACTTCTTCTTTTCCACTCTCCACTATGTGTATCCCTAATGGGTCCAAAGATGCGTCTTAAAATTTTGTTCTCAAAGGTTTGTAACAAGGCTTCGTCTCTTTTCGTTGTACTCCAGGTTTCAGAGCCATACAGCACAACTGGTCTGATCAGTGTTTTGTATATTGTGATTTTGGTGTTATGAGATAGTGCCTTTGATTTTAGTAGATGTTGTAGTGCATAGTATATCTTATTTCCAGAGTTGATTCTAGTTTGTATTTCTTCCCTTATGATGTTGGAGCAGTTGAAGATTGTACCCAGGTATTTGTATGTTTCCGTTCTTTTAATGGTCATATTATCTATTTGTATGTGGCCAGAGTTTTTAGCCATTCCGTCTCTTGAAATTACCATATATTCTGTCTTATCTTGGTTGATAACCAGCCCCATCTGTTGGGCTTTTTCCTTTAAGTGAGTCAATATTTCCAATGTCTTTTGTTCACTTTGCCCTATAATATCTATATCATCTGCATAACCAAGCAGCTTGGATGTTCCTCCAATATCACATTCCTCCTTTACCTTCCTTACAACTTTCTCTAGAGCCAGATTGAAGAGTAGCGGCGATAGTGCATCACCTTGTTTCAAGCCAGATGTTATTTGGAAGGGGTTTGATTTCCTGCCTTTATATGTTACTATATTATAAGTATCTTCCATGCATAGTCTGGTCATGTTGATTAACTTCCTTGGTATTCCAAATTCCTGCATAGCATTCCATAGACTATTCCTATGGACACTATCATAAGCCTTTTTAAAATCCACAAAAATGTTATGGAGATCTCTTTTATATTCCCAATGTTTCTCGGCTATTTGTCGTAAGATAAATATCTGATCTATTGTTGATCTGTTTTGTCTAAAACCCGCCTGGTAGTCACCTAATATGTCTTCTGAATATGGTTTTAGTCTATTTAGTAATACTGCGGATAGTATCTTATAGCTTGTGGACAGTAGTGATATTCCTCTATAATTTCCACATTGGAACTTGTCTCCTTTCTTAAAGATAGGTATCAATAATGACTCTTTCCAGTCATGGGGTAATTCTTCTGTCCTCCAGATCTTTATTATTAGTTCGTATAGCTTTAGATGTAATGCATGGCCACCTGCCTTTATAAATTCAGCAGCAATTCCATCAGTCCCAGTTGCCTTATTGTTTTTAAGTCGTGTGATTACATATAGGATTTCTTCAAATGTAGGTTCTTCAATTTGTGGTTCGCATGTTAGAACCTCTTCCTGTGGGAAAATGTTACTTGGAGCTTCACAATTTAGTAATTCAATAAAATATTCTTTCCACGTGTTGCACATTTCCTCATTGGTATTTATCATATTCCCATTTTTGTCTTTTAAACCATATGTGTTTTGTTGGTGCCCTCGTTTCATTGACTTCAGTTCTTTAAAAATTTTCTAGATTTCTTTGTTACGAAACATTCACAATTCATTATTAAATATCAGACGACGATGCCTTGAAGAGATTAGAACAAGAATCGCCATGGCGAAAGTAGCCTTTAGCAAGATGAAAAACATTCTGACCAATAAAAAGATGTCAATTGAAACGAGAAAAAGAGTGTTGAGGGGATACATAGAGCCTGTTCTTTTGTATGGATGTGAAACTTGGACAATGAGCAGCCAAGCTGAAAAGCATCTGATGGCTGCAGAAATGTGGTTTCTGAGGAAAATGCAAAGAATACCATGGACAGACAGAAAAACCAATGACCAAGTACTACAGGAGACAAATGAACATCGTAAATTGATTAGAGAAATTAGACGTAGACAGTCAACATTTTTTGGACATGTTATGAGAAGAAATGGATTGGAGAACTTAGTGACAACTGGCAAGATCGAAGGGAACAGACCAAGAGGAAGACCGAGAGGAAAATACCTGGATGGCTTGGCCACATGGCATGGACGAGACAGGAACACTGAGCTGATCCACGACACTGGTGATCGAGTGAAATGGCGAGCCATGACCGCCCACCCTTTCCGGCATGGCACATGATTGATTAATTGATATTAAATATAGAATACTAGCTGACCCGGCCCGGCTTCGCCCAGACCCTGGTGGGGAGCATCTCATTTAATTCATATAAGTAGTCATATAAGTTCTCGTTCCCGTTACCGACTATCTGTCTGTCTGTCTGTCTGTCTATCTGTCTGTCTGTCTGTCTGACCCGGCCCGTCTTCGCCCAGACCCTGATGGGGGAGAATCTCATTTAATTCATATAAGTAGTCATATAAGTTCCCGTTCCGACTATCTATCTGTCTGTCTGTCTGACCCGGCCCGGCATCGCCCAACTCCTGGTGGGGAGAATCTCATTTAATTCATATAAGTAGTCATATAAGTTCCCGTTCCCGACTGTCTGTCTGTCTGTCTGTCTGTCTGTCTGTCTGTCTGTCTGTCTGTCTGTCTGTCTATCTATCTATCTATCTGTCTGTCTGTCTGTCTGACCCGGCCCAGCCCATGGTGGAGAGCATCTCATTTAAATTATATAAGTAGTCATATAAGATCCCGTTCCCGACTATCTGTCTGACTGTCTGTCTGTCTTGGGTAAATGGAGGAGGGAGGAGGAAGAGGGAGGTGGAGGAGGGAAGAGGAGGGAGGAGGAGGGAGGAGACAGGAGGAGTAGGGAGGAATAGGAGGGAGGAGGAGGGATTAGGAGGAGGAGGGAGGAGTAGTGTGGAGGAGGAGGCGAGGAGGAGGGAGGAGGAAGAGGGAGGAGGAGGGAGAAGGAGGGAGGAGGAGAACGCAGGAGGAGAAGGGAGCAGGAGGAGGAGAGGGAGGAGGAGGGAGGAGGAGGAGAGAGTAGGAGGATGGAGGAGGCGGAGGGAGAAGGAAGAGGGAGGAGGAAGAGGGAAAATGAGGAGGGAGAAGGAGGAGAAGGAGGGGGAGGAGGGGAGGAGGAGGATGGAGGAGGAAGAATGTGAAGGGAGGAGGAGGGAGGAGGTAGAGGGAGGAGGAGGAGGATGGAGGCGGAGAGAGGAGGGAGGAGGGAGGAAGAGGGAGGAGGAGGAATGTGAAGGGAGGAGGAGGGAGGAGGAGTGATGAGGAGGAGGGAGGAGAGGAGGTAGAGGGAGGAGGAGGAGGGAGGAGGCGGAGAGGGAGGAGGGGGAGGAGGGAGGAGGAGGAGGAGGGAGGAGGAGTGATGAGGAGGAGGGAGGAGGAGAGAGGAGGAGGAGGGAGGAGGAGGAAGAGGGAGGAGGAGGAATGTGAAGGGAGGAGGAGGGAGGAGGTAGAGGGAGGAGGAGGGAGGAGGAGGAGTGAGGAGGAGGAGAGGGAGGAGGAGGAAGGAGGATGGGGAGGAGGGAGGAGGAGGAGGAGGGAGGAAGAAGGAGGAGGAGGGAGAAGGAGGGATGAGGAGGAGGAGGGAGGAGGAGGAAGAGGGAGGAGGAGGAATGTGAAGGGAGGAGGAGGTAGAGGGAGGAGGAGGAGGGAGGAGGAGAAGGGAGGAGGAGGGATGAGGAGGAGGAAGAGGGAGGAGGAGGGAGGAGGTAGAGGGAGGAG
Source organism: Cepaea hortensis (assembly GCA_963921405.1). NCBI lineage: Eukaryota > Metazoa > Mollusca > Gastropoda > Stylommatophora > Helicidae > Cepaea > Cepaea hortensis. The sequence continues at coordinate 75,231,309 of OY992883.1, read as the reverse complement.
GAGGAGGAGGAGAGGGAGGAGGAGGAAGGAGGAGGGGGAGGAGGGAGGAGGAGGGAGGAAGAAGGAGGAGGAGGGATGAGGGGGAGGAGGAGGAAGAGGGAGGAGGAGGAATGTGAAGGGAGGAGGAGGGATAGGGAGGAGGGGAAGAGGAAGAGGGTAGGAGGAAGAGTGGAGAGGAGGAGGGAGGATGTAGAGGGAGGAGGAGGGAGGAGGGAGGAGGAGAGAGGAGGAGGAGGGAGGAGGTAGGAGGAGGAGGAAGAGGGAGTAGGAGGGAGGAGAAGGAAGGAGGAGGAAGAAGGAGGAGGAAGAGGGAGGAGGAGGATGGAAAAGGGAGAGGGAGGAAGAGGGAGGAGGAGGAAGGAGGAAGAGGGAGGAGGAGGAGGGAGAGGGAGGCGGGAAATAGGAAGAGGGTAGGAGGAGGAGGAGGGGAGAGGAGGAGAAGGAAGGAGAAGGAGGAGGAGGGGATAGGAGGAGGGAGGAGGCAGAGGGAGAAGAAGGAAGGAGGAGGAGGAAGGAGGGAGAGGAAGGAGGGAGAATGAGGAGGGGAGGAAGGAAAGGGGGGTGGAAGAGGAGGAGGAGGGAGGAGGAAAGAGGTAGGGGGAGGAGGAGGTAGAGGGAGGAGGATGAGGAAGGAAAGGGAGGAGGAGAGGAGGAGAAGGGAGGAGGAGGGTGGAGGGAGGTGGAGGTGGTAGAGGGAGGAGGAGGGAGGAGGTAGGAGGAGGAGGAAGAGGGAAGAGGGAGAAGAAGGGAGAAGGAGGAGTGAGGATGATGAGGGAGAAGGAGGCAGGAGGAGGAGGAGGGAGGCAGGAGGAGGAGGAGGGATAAGGAGGGAGAGGGAGGAGAAGGGAAGATGAGGGAGGAGGGGGAGGAGGCGGAGGGAGTAGGAGGGAGGAGGATGGAGCAGGAGGGGAGAGGAAGAGGGAGAAGAAAGAGGGAGAAGGAGGAGGGAGTCGGGAGAGGGATGAGAGGGAGGAAGAAGAGGAGGAGGGTGGAGGGAGGAGGTAGAGGGAGGAGGAGGGAGGAGAAGAGAGGAGGAGAGAGTTCGCCATTCCGAATTCATACTCGTCTAGTTCTTCCCTTCTACACGACTGTAGATAACTTCCTTACACATAAAAAGATGAATTGTTATTGATATTGCCGTGGCATGGAGGAATATCAGCAGCAGAGTTGATCCAAAAAACCAAAGACTGAGATCTACGGAGAGCCATGAACGCCTACGCCAGCCGGCACGGCACTTGATGATGATGATTGCCGTGTGACGATTCTGTGTAGTCACGTCATTTTCTTCCCTTTCCCTAGCGTTTTGGTTCGGGGATTCTTTCATCATCATCATCATATATTTACGTACGTATTTTGAGAGGGGAGGAGGGAGGAGGAGGAAGAAGAAAAAAAAACTATGACAGTTGACAGCTCTGGAATGAAAGGAAGGTGTGTAGAAAATTTCATCTCAATCGGATGGGCCGTTCGCGAACAAATAAAGGACATACATATTTACATATTTACATACATACACTTTGTTTTATAGATATAGACTAGCTGACCCTGTCCGGCTTCGCCCAGACCCTGGTGGGGAGCATCTCATTTAATTCATATAAGTAGTCATATAAGTTCTCGTTCCCGTTACCGACTGACTGTCTGTCTGTCTGTCTGTCTGTCTGTCTGTCTGTCTGTCTGACCCGGCCCGGCATTGCCCAGCTCCTGGTGTGGAGCATCTCATTTAATTCATATAAGTAGTCATATAAGTTCCCGTTCCCGACTGTCTATCTGTCTGTCTATCTGTCTGTCTATCTGTCTGCCTGACCCTGCCCGGCTTCGCCCAGTCCCTGGTGGGAAGCATCTCATTTAATTCATATAAGTAGTCATATAAGTTCCCGTTCCCGTTACCGACTATCTGTCTGTCTGTCTGGCTGTCTGTCTGTCTGACCCGGCCCGGCATCGCCCAGCTCCTGGTGTGAAGCATCTCATTTAATTTATATAAGTAGTCATATAAGTTCCTGTTCCCGACTGTCTGTCTGTCTGTCTATCTGTCTGCCTGACCCTGTCCGGCTTCATTAAATTCATACAACAAAAAAAGTAACTTAAAAGAACGTTCTTCCACACACCATCCATTATTTTTAATGAAAACTCTTTCTAATCACCTGCATGACTACAGTAACTTCTTAAGCAAAAAAAGATGAGTTACAATGTTATGCATTGTGCATTATTTTTATGAAAACTTTGAAAATGCCTTACAGATTGTATCATTATTAATTATAACTCATATGCCGGTATATAACTATGGACAAAGAGTTTATAAATCTTTGAAAACGATGCCACAATATGACTATAAGTTATACAGAAAAGTTATGCCCCTTGAAATAACATTTACAGAGTTAGGTCCCCTGAGATATATAAAATTATGATGAAAAATGAAAAATGAAATAATACTGAGTAAGCAGGCGATTTCACACTAACAAAATATCACAGTTGGCAGCTCTGGATTGAAAGGAAGGCGTGTAGAAAATTTCATCTCAATCGGATGGGCCGTTCGCGAACGTATAAAGGACATACATAGATACATAAATACGGACGAAGATCGCCTTTTATATATAAGATTAACACAGAGAAGCGGCTGGCTGATTGGCTAGAATGCCGGATTCTCGTTCGGGATACCCGGGTTCGAATCATCGGTAAGGTGCGGAGGTATTTTTTTTTTCTGTCGGGGTGCAATACGAAGATCTTAACCCGCACAGTTCGCGGCGACTGCACTAGCCAGGCGGCCCTAATTCCTCAGGCTCAAGACACCGCCCCCCCCCCCCCCTCTTTCCAGTCATACACCGCAAGTGGCAAGGTACCATATTGGCAGTAAATGACAGTTGTTATCAACATCATCATCGTCAATGGTGTGCTGACTGGCGTGGGCAACCATTTTTCCTTACACCCTAGGGCAGTGCTTCTCAACCTTTCTTGGCCCGTGCTCCCCTTCACCATATTTTCAGAACGTCATTCCCCTCTTTCGTATTTCCTACCTAAAATTCCTGCTCCGGCCCCTACACAGTATACGTAATAATGGAAGCTAAATTTAACAGCACATACTAAAACAAGTCTAGACATTCACATAAAACATGATTTGTCGGTCTACTTGTTTATAAATTGAATTTTAGAAGGGTGAGACGTACAGAACCTTACAGTATGAAGGGAAAAATAATACCAAGTAATCGGTTCTTGTATTAACGCGATCTTGAAATAATCTTAATCCCCCCCCCCCCGCCAGAAACCCTAAAAATGCCCCCCTGGGGGGGGGAATTCCCCACCGGTTGAGAACCACTGCCCTAGGGTCTCCAACATCTTTTATAACTTCGTGTGCTGACGTCTGTCCGTAACCTTAGACTATTAAGAGTCTTCTCTCGCTGTCTTCCCCAATCTCGCTTTCCGTTGTCACATCATGTTTCAGTTGTTATCTTCTCATTTTTAGGTGCATGTCTTTTAAAGGACATCGCAGACAACCCCAGCATATTTGGCTGTTTGTGGCAAGTTTACGTTTAGAAGTTTACTAACTCAAACTCTCGCCAAAATACGACTGCCTCTTTCTGATACTTCTGTTAAGTTGGCTGTGCCTTAGTGAAACTGTCATAAACTGTCATCCGTCACTGACATCACAGCACTCAGAATATACGTCTCTCTCAGAAGAGAATATGGATACGTATATCTTTAGTGATCAGGCGGGGCCAGCTTCTGCTTCGTCCTCCACCCCGATCCTTCCTGCTTGGGCAGATTTGTATTCCCGACTTCACCATTCGTAGCTGTTTGTAGTCACTGGTTGGTATCTCCTCGTGCATCAAGGGACTATTTGTCGTTGTGTACAAGGCACGCAGTGGCGTATTGCACACGCCCACCACTAAAGTAGTTCAGGGTTCCAGCAACAGTAAACGTAAGGTTGCAATTTCCCTGAAATGTACAGCGCTGGAAATTGTCACGTCAAATCGGCACCACTCTATGAATCAGAAACACGGGGATCGAATAACAATAACAATTCATGAACTGGTGCCTGCGCAGAACAGAAGGACTGAAATGGTGTGACAGAATCAATACAGAGCTTGGGAAGATAATCAGACAGACACCCAAGAATCAAGGGGTAAAGCAAGACGTTGGCACGGGAAAGAACCCCGAGAAAACAGTGTAATAGTGTTAACTATAGGGGTCTCCCACTGATACCCACAGGGCGAATGAAATAGAAAGACGCCTGAAACACACAGAAAAGAGAACTAGAGACTTACACTAACGTTGCAGTTGGACATGGTTCGGGCTGAGGGAGATAGCAACAGATAAGACCGCTAAGCGTCAGTTGGTTGCGGACCTACGCTCCAACAGGGGATACAGGCCAGAAGAAGCATTTCAACTCTAGTGGTAATCCGGCCTAAATAAAACGTGCAGCCTGGTTTCTTTAATTATAATGACCGCCGGCGTAATTAAACTACAAATGTAAAGACCTCATATCTTCAAATAATGTGACGTATTGGGAATAATGCCCTAGACATTCATTTTTAGCGACACTGGCACGAGGTTAATGTGGTAAGTAGCACATCCGCCACCTTTGACTTCCAGGACATCTTTCTGGGGCCTATTTTTATCAAGTATAAAGACATGTGCTCAGTTATTTTTTTTTTTTTAAATCATGAGGGGATGTGAACTCAGAACCACCAGTCGCTAGGCAAATGCGCTAGCCAATGTACTAGCCAATATACTACTGCAACTCTTGCTGGCGTAATGCTGACCATTTGACTGTACGAAGTCGTCCGGTCATAGTAAAAACGGGCATAATACCACACCCCTAACATGAGTACTGGCGTGGGTATGCTTGTAAATGGCTTTGACTACATATATAAAGTAATTGTAAATAACACATATCTACGCGGCATAACTCTGCCATAATGTTGCCACAGAACGTATAGCCATGTCGAATGTGTATGTCTGTCCCATTTTCAAAGTGTATATGTGTTGTTGTTGTTGTTGTTGTTGTTGTTGTTGTTTACAAGACATCTTTAGAACATATATATGGTATACTACAACGTGTACCATACATAGCTAAGAAAGATCTATTCTATGGTCGGATGAAACAACCCCAGCTGTCACAAATTAAGGAATCCCCCAGGATCTGCAGAAGACAGTGCAGTCCATGCAGGAAATAACATTACAGATATAAGCTGATTAAACGCGAAAGAAGACTATAAAAAATTAAAATATATTTTGTTAATTGTGACAAATGAAATGATTCGTTATGAAAGCGCGGTTTACTTTGCACTGTGACGTCAAGCCTGTAGCTCAGTACATCATATTTGAACCGGATTCTTCTTCTTGTGCGATCAACGTCTGCTGAGCGTCTATTGCAGTATGAGTCACAAACAGGATGGTTCGCTTGGGGTCTTCATCGGTCACCCAAAGTCTCGCAGGGTCGCTCCAGTCGGACAGATTGCCCCCTCGGTTCGGCAAGGTTATGGCACTTTTGTAGGACATTGGGGGAGGACAGAGAGAGAGAGAGAGAGAGAGAGAGAGAGAGAGAGAGAGAGAGAGAGAGACAGACAGAGAGAGAGAGACAGACAGAGAGACAGAGAGAGAGAGTGAGAGACAGAGAGAGAGTGAGAGAGAGAGAGAGAGAGAGAGAGAGAGAGAGAGAGAGAGAGTGTGTGTGTGTGTTTGCTTGAGTGTTCCACATATGCGAAATGCTTACCCTAGCATTTGACTGTCTCCAGACTACCTACTGGTCGAAACAAGAACACTGAACCCATCCACGACTCTGGTGATAGAGTGAGATGTCGAAACATGACCGCCCTCGCTTACCGGCATGGCACATGACGATGATGAGACTACCTACACGGCAGCAGGTTTGTGTCCCACTGTGTCCGGTCCTTAATCCTCGACCTGTCCGACATGGATGATCCTACCAGTGACTACGATAACCTCGGCACGACTCTTGGGCGGTCACTGTAGCACGCACGTCACTCTACCACTTCATGGTGGATACGCAACAGAGGGGAAAGAGCATGGCTCACATGTATTGTGTGTGTGTGTGTGCGTGCGTGCGTGCGTGCGCGTGCGCGTTTGTGTGTGTGTATGTCTGTGTGTGTGTGTGTGTATTTATATTATTTTATTATTTTCTTTGCGTTAGCTCGCTTTTAACTCAAGTGTTTACCACACACATACTACTACTTCTAGTGCCCCGAGCTAATTTTGCTTATGGATTGGCTTTCCGCTATTACCAGTGTCTCTCGCCATTTGACGAACCCACTCCGACTTCTAGGGTATTTGTAATTTGCGTCCCAATGTCAAGGGCCTAAAATTAACACATTGTCCAACTGACTGGTGTAACAGTTCAACCCGGAACTTTAAGAGCCAGCGCTCTTATCTATTCGGCCATGCTGAACTCCATTCATAGTTGTAATACATGGAGAGGATATGAGTACTTGGAGAAGAGATGGGCAACGCTAAGCAGATCTCTTCTACCAGGAAACACTACAGTGAATAGTGGGTAGCATAGCCTACAGTGCGAACTGCTCTGGTGTTTCGCCGTGGTACCCCGACTACGTATAACTTTGTTGTGGGTTAATTTAAATGTTGATGTTTAACTGATTCACTGCTGAAAGATAGTATATCGCCAAATGTGACTTCCCATTTAGACAGAAGGACGATATATCGCCATACTAGGGTCATCGTGCTGTGTGTTTTGTTCCTTCATATCTTCCACAATTTTAATACTGATTGAATGGAAAATTACATTATAATACTTGTATGTTTGATTGTGTACCATGTTTGGTCCAAACTTACTTTTTGTTCGGCACTGAATCAGTTATTTCAAATTCTGGGTGTTTTAGAATATGCATCTTCAAACAGCAAGCTGCCCACATCTTCAACTTGAATATAAAAATTCTAAATATGTATAAGATACTAAAGAAATAATCAGACAAAAAGTGTCAAATGACTTGAAAAGCTTTATACAAAATATGTGTGAGCTGATTGACTAACTTCACGCGATAACTAGAATATGAATAGTGATTAAAATACATCTGTTCTCAGTATAAACGGTGCAGTGAAAAGAATCAGACAGATGTTTTCAACAATAAAGTGTATGAGATTAAATTAAACAACTCCCTGAACAGTCCATTCTGTCTAGGAAAGTGGTTTGCCATGTTAGTGACATTACCGAAACAACAATTTTGATGTAACCTTCTCATTTACTCTGAAGCCCAAGTGATAGTAGTGTTGTGTGTTGTGTGGTCTTAGTATCCTCGAAGTTGAAAATGTTCTTAGCTGAATAATGTACAAATTTCAAATGGTTTAATTGTGAAGTATATTGCTTCAAAAAGAGTTTGGGAGTGCCGCAATAGAAGTAATCAGTATTTCAGTATGACAAGCGCTTCCGTGAATGTTGTGTTTGTGTCGATGATGATCCAGGTAACAGACGACCATCTAGATAAACAATGAAAATATTGAACGTTGTTTGTGTTGACAAAAAAGTTAGTGTAGATAAATAGCTTTGAACATCCTCAATATTCTCCTGACCTGGCGCTGTCGGGTTTTGTTTTCTGGTTTCCTTCCCACAGATCGACACCAAAAGAGCAACGATTTAAGGATCCTGGGGACATTATCATCAATGCGACAATGTGAGCATTAAAAAAAAACAGGCTCCGGTAATTTTTGAAAAGCTGTATGAGCTGATCCACGACTCTGGTGATCGAGTGAGGTGGCAGAACATGACCACCCACGCTTATCGGTATGGCACATGATGGATGGATGGTTTGAACTATTCTGAAGAACATTTAGCGCAAGTAATCATATTCTTACTTAATGTTACACAATTAACAAATTGCGGGGAGTTCTTGAAGCCACCCCGTGCTATGTTCTGGGTGTTGCAGCTAGATTGGGCAGGTAACACTTCATGCCCCGATAGACTAATCTCAGATCTGCTCACATGCATAAGTGCTAATGCACCGGGTTCAAGAAATATACTGATCAATGCATCCCTTCATAATCACGCAGGACACTATTCTAGCAACGTAAGGTAATAACTACATCATCATCTTTGTGGAGAATCTGCAGAGGACCACAAACTTTGTATGCTACGAAATTTCGAGATAAACTCAGGAATTTCACATGATGATGGTAAGAAGAAAATTATCTTCTAACATGCCTTAAAGAGCATTGGCCACCGTGTGCTAATCCTATATATGTATAGAGCAATCGGCACTCGAGGGGTACTGTGGTCACTATCACTCCGGCCGCTGTCACTGTCTCGAGACTTTCTCAGGCACCCATTTTAGGCGGTGTCGAACTGTGAGCATAAATTAACTTTAAAAATCCGCCTCGATGTGGATTTGAGCACATGAACACCGGCTCGGCAGGCAAGCCTATGATGATGGTAGATCAGTAGTTCCCAAGCTTTTCATGCAAAGGGCCATATCTACTATTTTCGGTCGTTAAGCGGGCCACAACGTTAAACAATTATAAAAGTCGTGCAATATCATTCCTACCTTTCTTAAGTTTCGTCAACAAAATTCTAAAACTGTAAAGGCAGTGAGTATCTTCATAACGTTTCCTTGCGAACTGAACAGGCGTATTCGATCATATCTGAGCATAACAACCACGAGCAGAGTAAATTATCGCACGCTGACCGGGCGCTCCGAGTGCATTTTTGAAATTATCAAAATATATTATATTAAATAACGAGGCCTCGCGTGCCACTTTCTGACAGCTGGCGGGCCACAAGTGGCCCGCGGGACGTGGTTTGGGAACCACTGATGTAAGTTAGTTACATGACCTTTACATAACGTTGCAATCAACCCCAGCATTTATTGGCTATTTGTGACTTACTAGGCAATGTTAGTTCACTAGTTCCCCATTGTTTTCTGAAAGTCGGGTGCCACAAATCATCGAACTCAAAGCAAAACCGTCTGCTTTCAAATTAGCTTACTGCTGATTGCGCGAACCCATGAGTAAGGGTGTGTGGGAGAGAGTGATTGAGCGAGAAATGGTGAGGGAATGTGTCAATGCATGCATGCGTTCGTGTATGTGTGAGAGTGAGTGAGGGAGTGTGTGTGTGCGTGAGTTCATGCGTATGTGTATGTGTGAGAGAGTGTGATTGAGAGAGTGAGTGTGTGTGTGTGTGTGAAGGATTGTGTGAGAGAGAGAGAGTGAGTGAGTGAATGAGTGAGTGAGGAGTGAATGAGTGAGAGAGTGTGTGTGAGTGAGTGAATGAGTGTTAGAGTGGGTTTGTGTGTGTGCTTCAGAGAGAGAGAGAGAGAGAGAGAGAGAGAGAGAGAGTAAAAGAGAGAGTGAGTGAGTGCGCTAGGATAAGAGAGAGTGAGTGAAACACTGAGTGATAGCGTGAGGGTGTGTGTCTGTCTGTGTGTGAGTGAGTGAGAAAGAGAGAGAGAGAGAGAGTAAGAGAGTGAGAGATAGAGTGAATGAACATGGAGAGAGTGAATGAATAAGGGAAATAGTGAGTGAGAGAGAGAGAAAGAGCGAGAGAGAGAGAGAGAGAGAGAGAGAGATTGGGAGAGTGGATGTGTTAGTGTGTATGTGTGTGTGCGCGCGCATGCGTGTGAGTGTGTGTGTATGAAAGAAGAGAGAGAGAGAGAGAGAGAGAGAGAGAGAGAGAGAGAGAGAGAGAGAGAGAGAGAAAGAGAGAGTTGAGCGCACGCATGTCATGTAACACGCTAATCCATATGTTTGTGTATTCTCATCTGTCATTTATCAGTTGAATGTCATTTGATTTCATCATGTGTAATATAAACTTATGTTTATTATTGTAGTTTGAGTGAGAGAGTTAGTGAGTGTGAATGAGGGACAGAGTGAGTGAGTGTGAGAGTGATTGTGTGTGTTTGTGTGTGTGTGTGTGTGTGTGTGTGTGTGTGTGTGTGTGTGTGTGTGTGCCTGCTCTGTGTGCATCTCTGTGTGTGGGAGCATCACTATTTTTTACGCCACACACTGTGTATGTACACATTTTTCTCCATGTTGTACATTTTTGTGAGACTGCTCACGACAATCGTCAGTGTATGTGTGTGAGTAAAGTGTGGGAGTTTGTTCGTATTAGTTTTAATGATCACGCGAGGCATTATGTATGTGTCTAGATGTGAGTATGTGTGAGTGTGTGTGTGGGGGGGGGGGCGTGTGTTAGTGTGGGGATGTGTGTGATGGGATGTGTGGGTGGGGGTATGCGTTTGGATGAATTGGGGTGTGTGGGTGTTGGTGGGTAGTGAGATTTGTGGGTGTTGTTGGGTGGGGGTATGTGTGGGTGGATGTGTCGGGGTGTAAGTAGGGAGTGTGGGGGATGTGTGTATGGGTGGGGGATGTGCGTGGTGGGGGTATGTGTGACTGAGAGATGTTTGGTTAGAGGTGGGCGGTTGCGGGGTGTGTGGGTGCGTAGAGGAGAATGTGTGGGTGAGTGAGTGTGTGTGTCTGTTTGTGGATGGGTAGGGGATGTGTGTGTGGGTGGGTAGATGTGTGTGGTGTGTTGGTTGGGGATATGTGTGCGTAGTTGGGGGATTTGTGTGGTGTGGGGGTATGTGCGTGGTGGGTGGGTGAGGCTATCTGTGTGGGTGTGGATGGGGAATATGTGTGTGGTGTGTGGATGGGGATATTGTGTGGTATGTGGGTGACGGATATGTGTGTGGTGTGTAGGTGGGGGATGTTTTGGTGTGTGGGTGGGAGGATACCTGTGTGTGGTGTGTGGGTGGGGAATATTGGGTGGGTGGGGGATGTGTGTAGTACGGGTGGGGGGTAGGTGTGTGGTGGGGTATTTGAGTTAGTGCATGTGTGGGTGGGTTTGGATGTATGTGAGGGTGGTGGGGGGTGTGTGTGTGTGTGAGTGGATTGGGGATATATAGGTGGGTAGAGAGATGTGTGTTTGTGGGTAGAGAGATGTCTGTTGGTGGGGATGTGTGTGTATGGGTTGGGGATGTGTGAGTGGGTGCATGATGTGTGGGTTGGTGGGGGAGGGTATGTGTGGGTGGGGAATGTGTAATCGATGGAGGTGTGGTTTGGGGATGGGTTGTTGGGGGTATGGGTGGGTGGGTAGAGTATGTGTGAGTGGGGGATGGGTGTGTGGGTTAGGATGTGTATGTGGGTGGGTGCGGGTTGGTGGGGAATGTTTGTGTGTGTGGTGAGTGTGTGAGGGTTGGGAGAACGGGTGAGGGCAGTGTGTGTGTGGGTGGGGGATTGTGGGAGGGGGAGGGGTCGGTTGGTGGGGTATTATGTGTCCCTGTGTGTGGGTGTGTGTGCGTGTGGGGGGGGTGATGTGTGGGTGGGTGTGAGATGTGCCTCATAACATGGTAATTTGCATTGTTTATGTTTGCAACATTCATTTGACAATGTTTTTTTTTATTCCTATGTAAATGTATAATGCCCCATTGATGAACGAAAGATGAGTGATTGGAAGGGCCGAATGTAAGATGCATGTCCAATTTGTGACCCTTTTAAAATAAAGTTGATTTGATTTGATTCACCTCGACACCGCAAGGTACAGGACGAACATGATGAGATTAGATGAGACTGATCGAGTCTATACATATGTGGGGCTTGCACCATATACCCAACTCAGGGCGTGGAAAAGGGTCCCTTGCTACTTTACTGTATTCCAAAAGTGAAAAATTAACAAGGACGGTGCTCTCAACCAACCAAACACGGTAACTGCCAAGCAGTGTGCCTGAATATTTTTGCGTCATAATTATTCATGAGCCAGGCTTGACTGTGTTTGGCTTGTCAAACAGCTCACCGCTGTTAATTATTTTGACTTGTACTGCGCCTTCTGTCCACTAGTTCTGTCGCAAAAACATGGACTTTGCCTTCGTTCGACTTGTTCTGTACCAGACACATGTACTGCGCTTTCTTTCAGCTAGTTCTATTCCAGCCATCACTTGTACTGTGCCTTCTTTCAACTCTTTTTGTACCAGACATTCATTGTACTGAGTGTTCTATCAAGTAGGTATGCATAAAATTTGGTGGAACTGCGGTAAAGCTGTGAAAATTTAAACAATATAAAATGACACAAAGTAGTGCAGCTTTACATAACAGAGTTGTCGTAACTCTGTTATGTAAAGCTGCACTACTTTGTGTCATTTTATATTGTTTATCAAGTAGGTACTATGTTCCAGACTAGTACTGCGCTTTCTGTCCTCTCGTTATATTCCAGTCACCGCTAGCACTACATCTTCTTTCAACATGTTCTCCCTCAGTCATGATTGCTATTTCAAAATTATATAACTCTGGGTCACAAGAAGTCTGAGTCAGAAGAAATTAAAGTGATATATCTTTAAGTCGGGGGTTACCGTTATACATCTCTAAGTCAAAAAGGCCGATACATTTATAGGTCAGAAGAAGAAAGTAAGAAATCACTAAGTCATAAGGAGTTAAAGCGATAAATCTCTAGGTGATAAGGAGTTAAAGTGATAAATCTCTAGTTAATAAGGAGTTAAAGTGATAAATCTCTAGGTCATAAGAGTTAAAGTCATACATATCTGGATCAGATAAAGTAGCAGTGATACATCTCTAGATCATAAGGCGTTCAAGTGATACATCACTGGATCATAAAGAGTTAAAGCGAGAAATCTCTCCGTCAGGGGAAGCTAAAGTGATAAATGTCTGGACCATAGGGAGTTAAAGTTATAAATCTGTATGACTGGAGGCGTTGAAGCCACAACAAGGCACGTAGTGGACCATATGGAGTTAAAGTTATAAATCTGTATGACTGGAGACTGGAGGCGTTGAAGCCACAACAAGGCACGTAGTGGACCATAAGGAGTTAAAGTTATAAATCTTTATGACTGGAGGTGTTGAAGCCACAACAAGGCACGTAGTGGACCATAAGGAGTTAAAGTTATAAATCTGTATGACTGGAGACTGGAGGCGTTGAAACCACAACAAGGCACGTAGTGGACCATAAGGAGTTAAAGTTATAAATCTGTATGACTGGAGGCGTTGAAGCCACAACAAGGCACGTAGTGGACCATAAGGAGTTAAAGTTATAAATCTGTATGACTGGAGACTGGAGGCGTTGAAGCCACAACAAGGCACGTAGTGGACCATAAGGAGTTAAAGTTATAAATCTTTATGACTGGAGACTGGAGGCGTTGAAGCCACAACAAGGCACGTAGTGGACCATAAGGAGTTAAAGTTATAAATCTGTATGACTGGAGACTGGAGGCGTTGAAGCCACAACAAGGCACGTAGTGGACCATAAGGAGTTAAAGTTATAAATATTTATTACTGGAGACTGGAGGCGTTGAAGCCACAACAAGGCACGTAGTGGACCATAAGGAGTTAAAGTTATAAATCTGTATGACTGGAGACTGGAGGCGTTGAAGCCACAACAAGGCACGTAGTGGACCATAAGGAGTTAAAGTTATAAATCTAAATGACTGGATACTGGAGGCGTTGAAGCCACAACAAGGCACGTAGTGGACCATAAGGAGTTAAAGTTATAAATCTTTATGACTGGAGACTGGAGGCGTTGAAACCACAACAAGGCACGTAGTGGACCATAAGGAGTTAAAGTTATAAATCTTTATGACTGGAGGTGTTGAAGCCACAACAAGGCACGTAGTGGACCATAAGGAGTTAAAGTTATAAATCTTTATGACTGGAGACTGGAGGCGTTGAAACCACAACAAGGCACGTAGTGGACCATAAGGAGTTAAAGTTATAAATCTGTATGACTGGAGGCGTTGAAGCCACAACAAGGCACATAGTGGACCATAAGGAGTTAAAGTTATAAATCTGTATGACTGGAGACTGGAGGCGTTGAAACCACAACAAGGCACGTAGTGGACCATAAGGAGTTAAAGTTATAAATCTGTATGACTGGAGGCGTTGAAACCACAACAAGGCACATAGTGGACCATAAGGAGTTAAAGTTATAAATCTGTATGACTGGAGGCGTTGAAGCCACAACAAGGCACATAGTGGACCATAAGGAGTTAAAGTTATAAATCTGTATGACTGGAGACTGGAGGCGTTGAAACCACAACAAGGCACGTAGTGGACCATAAGGAGTTAAAGTTATAAATCTGTATGACTGGAGACTGGAGGCGTTGAAACCACAACAAGGCACGTAGTGGACCATAAGGAGTTAAAGTTATAAATCTAAATGACTGGATACTGGAGGCGTTGAAGCCACAACAAGGCACGTAGTGGACGATAAGGAGTTAAAGTTATAAATCTGTATGACTGGAGGCGTTGAAACCACAACAAGGCACGTAGTAGCACGTATAAAGCTATTCTTGTGTTCAACACGGGCAAGCGAAGTACAGGAAAACTAGTGTATGTTTGTCACTTAGGAAACAATGAATATGAGTTATTAAGTACAGAATGGTGTCAGGTCTAAGCCAGATATGACTGAGATGCCGTATGACAATAGACAATACTACCTGCTTTCTGTTAGCGCCGAGTGTTGGGCGGCGCTCACCAAAACCCGACACCCCACATTGTGCCAACGGCTTAGGGTGGAAGAACGCGACTGGGAGGGTACAAGCCTTACCCTAGTGCGAGGAAATGCAACCTCAAGACTAAATGTCATGGTAGGACAGACCAGGCCCTAAGCCTTGGTCGGCAACTGGTCTAGGATGGAAGCTCCGACAGGCGGACAGTTAGAGCATTGCATTGGAGATCCGGCAGCTTCTGCAGCTTGTCTTGTTCCAGATGTATTGGCGCTACATTTCCACAGGAGTAAACTATGCAGGCCGATAGAGGGATCACTTTTCTTGGATGGTCTCTACAATTCATCCCAGGTCTTGTGCCATGGAGAGGTATAACTCCATCTCTGGTCCACGCTATGGATTGTAGTTATGACTGAATGTAAGAAAGAGAGTGCCGAAGTACTATATAGAACCTGTTTTACTGTATGCCAGTGAATCTCGGAACGTAAATGAACAAATTAGGGAGAACTTGGAGGCAACAGAGAAGAGGTTCCTGAGACGCATTTTGCGAATTCATTGGACTGCCAGAGTAACTAACAACGAATGCCTGAGAAAGGCTAATGAAACTAACACTATATTCAACAATAAAAATGAAACAAACAGCTGTCTTTGGCCATGTGATGAGAAAAGAGTAATTGGAGAACATCGTAAGGACTGGAAAGATCAAGAGGAAGAGAGTCAGGGACAGAACAAGATAAATTATGCTGGATGGACAATGATGGTGGCATGGAGGAATATCATCAGCAGGGTTGATTTAGAACACCAAAGACCGAGATCTGTGGAGAGACATGAACGCCTACGCCAGCTGGCAAGGCACTTGATGATGATGATGATTATGCCTTTTTTTAAAGCACGATATAACAAACCATCGTCTGTCAATACGGCAAGATGCCAGTACATGTAGGTACAGAAACAGCTCAGTTAACATAATGCGCTTTACAATGTGTGTATCGTTTCCAAACCGCAGTATCAAGTACCATCTGTGGGTATATTAAGTGTTAGGACCATCATATTTTTGTTAGGATTGAGTGCTGCACGGGAGAATGGGTGGCCAGCCTTTCCCTCCCGTAGCGAACGGCGAGTGGTGGCATTGAAACCTCGTCCGACCATGCTCATGCTATTGTCAGCGTAACATCACAACCATTACACCAACATGACCACTTTCTGAATCCAATTCTACTAAATTATTGAACTCAAAACCTCAGATGTTATTAGTGTTTTGAACAGTCGGCCTGTTCTGTTAATTAATTATTTAATGCCTTCACATTGACTCGTATAACAAATTTACCGCCATTAGCGCCTGGTTTTATAAAAATGTGTTGTTAATTTTACACGAATAATTTCTTTTCACTAGGAAATAATTACTGTTTGAACAGTATTAAAGATGAAAGCCGTTAATCGATAGTGACCGTCATCATCATTAGGTGAATTGATGCAGGCATTCATGCATCCGCTTCAAAGTGTCTGCTCTAGACACAGCAGTTACTGCAAGGTTAGGAAAACCAATATTTTATTGTTGCTATTTTACTAATGTTGTCAAATGTACAACACCCAAAAAACACTCACTAATACTTTACTACACGCCAGCTGCGAGCGTCTAATTCTGTTGCTGTTGCTGCCACCGCCACCACCACCCCCACCACCACTACTTCTACTACTACTACAACTACTACTACTACTACTACTACTACTACTACTACTACTACTACTACTACTACTACTACTACTACTACTACTACTACTACTAACACCACCACCATCATCATCACCACCACCACAACTATTATTACTCCTATTACCAACATTACTGTAGCACTACTCCTATTAATACTATCACTATTACTTCCACAACTCCTACTACTACCACTATTACTAATACTGCTACTATTACTACTACTACTACAACAACTACTACTACTACCACCACCACCACCACCATCACCACCACAACTATTATTACTACTATTACCAATATTACTGTACCACTACTCCTATTAATACTATCACTACAACTTCCACAACTCTTACTACTACCACGATTACTACAAATACTACTACTACTACTACTACTACTACTACTACTACTACTACTACTACTACTACTACTACTACTACTACTACTACTACTAACCAACGTTAGTTGCATGTCCTTTATAGGACGTAGCAATCAACCCCAGCATGTTTTTTGTTGTTCTTGATTCCTGGACAAGTTTACATTCAAACGTTTGCCATATCTTTCTGAAAGACGGACACCCATACCATTTCATAAAAAACCAACATGGCTGTGTTTCGAACGCGGGTTTGCGGGATTACGAACTGCGCCCGTAACCCAATCGACTACTACAATTTGTATTACTACTACTCTGCTTCCATTAGACATGCATCAGTAACATTAAGTATTTGAAAAGATCAACATTCACTTAGCATGATAATACATGTGTCCCACGAAGATCCGTTCCTTCACAGGATATCTTGTATCTGTACAGCAAAAATATAACCGAACCTGTCCGATGTCAGCCGTGAGTAATAGTCCGACAACATAATATAAACAACTTGCCTTATGCTGACGGCAATGGGCTAGTTACAAAACAGAAAATGAATTTAAAATAATCAGTGTGCTTGTGTCAGGGGGCTTACACGTCTCTCTGTCTCTCTGTCTCTCTCTCTCTCTCTCTCTCTCTCTCTCTCTCTCTCTCTCTCTCTCTCTCTCTCTCTCTCTCTCTCTCTCTCTCTCTCTCTGTGAAAAGAAATAACTAAGTCTAAGCAGTACAAAACTACAAAAAGTCCGATCATGGTAAAGAAAACATTCAGAAGGTGCACTGACAGAAACATTGTGCGATGTGTTAAGATATGGAGGCAGATTTTTGTAGTGTGCTCTGGCCAAGCCTAGGAGTTATTAATAACACACAATGAGTTGCTTGATTCACACTGACAGAAGCTAATCACACACCGTGTGTACATTGGCACTGAAAGATAGTAAATAGTATCTCATCTCATCTCATCTCAGCATGTTCCTCTTGTACCTTGCGGTGTCGAGGTGAAGTATAAACAGCGGGAGAGTGCCCGCTTATGGGCGGCATGTATCGATATTCCCATAGACTCTGTTATTCCCTGCGTCCATCGTTTACGTGGTCGGCCTCTTCCTGTTTCCCTCTGGTCTGTACATCATAGTAAATAGTATGATGTGTCTATTCTGCTGTATATGTGTGAATCATGTAACATAACGTATAAGCTAGCAATAAATCAAAGTCCAGCGAGATGTGCTTCCTACAGAATATTATGAGAATCGGGCGAACTGGTAAAAACACCAGTGATCAAGTGGCGTTTGAGACGAATTCATGAAAGCAGTTTATTACTGGCATATGAAATAAACAAGCCTCATTTGTTAACACGTTACCTGGAGATGAGGGCCGCTGAACGTTGTGACAACTGGCAAGATTGGGGTTCTAGCGTCTAGGATAACAGTTGTGATAACTGTACGTTGGTGGTTTTAGTGAGGGATAATGACAGATGAAGAAGATTGTGGCTTGGCTGACAGAGTAACCAGTTGATGATCAGAGGCTGAATGTGTCAAGAGAGCGGGAAACAACTGCTCCTGCTGCTGTAGCGAAGGTGACTACTACTACTACTACTACTACTACTACTACTACTACTACTACTACTACTACTACTACTACTACTGCTGCTGCTGCTGCTGCTGCGACGGCGATTGCTACTACTATAACTTCTAATACTACTACTACTACTACTACTACTGCGGCTGTTGCAGATACTACTACTACTACTACTACTACTACTACTACTACTACTACTACTACTACTGCTACTACTACTACTACTATTACTACTACTACTATTACTACTACTACTTTTACTACTACTACTGCTACTGCTTCTGCTGCTGCTGCTGCTGCTGCTACTACTACTACTACTACTACTACTACTACTACTACTACTACTACTACTACTACTACTACTACTAATATTACTACTACTACTACACTACTGCTATTATTATTGCTACTACCAATTTCTATTACAGACATCAGCTTTACCATTACACAAACATCGTATGTTTTTGTACATTAAGAATATATATATATATATATATATATATATATATATATATATATATATATATATATATATATATATATATATAGAGAGAGAGAGAGAGAGAGAGAGAGATGTGTGTGTATGAGAGAGTGTGTGTGTGTGTCTGTGTGTGTGCTTGTGCGTGCGTGTGTGTGTGTGTGTGTGTGTGTGTGTTTGTGAATAATACGTGTTGAGTGATAGTAAATCTCGATTTAACCAGAAGAATAGAAATATTGTTGCTGAAGTCAACTTACGTATATCGAAAAATCGAAGAACGTCCAAAATAATAACTGCTCACAGAATGCCTCTTGGTCGTTACACTTTCACAGGACCGGCAACAAACTACACGTAGCAAGTAATTCACTCTTGTTGCACAGTAAACTTCAAAGTTGGCACACAGATTTACGAATGTTCACATCACAGAAGTGGCCAGAAGTTCCCAATTGTCAACCAAACCAACATCATATTGGCTGTAACCTGGCATCCTTTGTGTTTGCCCCCCAGCCCACCCACTCCTCGACGTCTAGCCTTCACTCACGCGAGAGTAGAAATCGAGGCTGGCAACTCAACATCTGCAAGTCACACCCCTTCCTCTTTCTCTATCGTGTTTTTCCGTGAATGAATCACTCATTTTCAAATGTTTCACGGGTTGGTCGCGCGAGGACGTGTAACAAAACATTACAGGAAGCACACTGCTCCTGAAGAAATGTGTTTTTCACCGGCACCTCACAATGCGAATCTGGCACTCGAACACTTTGTTACTTAAAACATGGACATACCGTTCTTTCTTCCTAGCAAATGTGGTTGTTTAAGAGTATTGCTAACCAATCAAATCTGAGGCCCTTTCTAACAACAGTTATGTGTCACTACCAGATGCTGATAGTGATAGCTACTGCCAATCAATCCTGCCATCTCCTATTTCCATAAATACGAAGTGAATAATAGAAGATACTTATTATAATAGAAAATGTGTATGTTTTAAGTCATGCCTCTCTATTTTGAAATATCTGTAAGCATACCAGCTAAATGAAATCCTCGCTGCGATCAACTTTCATGCACGAACGAACCCAGCATGCGCGCGTACACAAACTAGGTACTCACTTTACCTTCGGGGGAAACATGACCAGAAAAAAACGGACGAGACGAGCAATCCCCCCATGCTAACTCCCCTGTTTACTAGCACGTTCACTCGGGATACCCCTAAGCTATTGGTTTAAATATTGATCGGGCTGGTTCACCTTCCCACAGCAGGGGAACCCAGTTTAAGAGTGGTGTGACTATCGACCCATTCTGCAGACAAAGACGGGTGAGTCCTCGTCTAAGGCTGTGAGGAAATATTGAAATGTTCCCAGGAACAAGAAGACAGTATTATACATGACAGTCGAAGCCTTGATATTTTTATTTTCATCTTAGGCGCATAACCTTTGACCTCATTGGATGCCTTCATAGCTTCGTAATTATTTTGTTAAATTGCCATAGCGCTATTATTATACACGACTGTAAAAATCACAGAGACCTACTTTTACGGTATTTATCATTTAATAACACAACCATCTGCACCACACTCCAGATGGAGTGATCAGTCTCCACCAGCAGACACGATATACTATTTATAGTATTGATCATGGGTATACTGCTCTTTCTACTATTTATGCACCAATCATACATTTGCATTGATCTGTCATGTGGCAGCCTCGGTAGCGCAGTAGGCGGTGCGGAAGTCTTATACTTACAAAAAAGAAAAATGTCATCTGTCATGTTTTGTCATCCCAGTTATACGTGTAAGTTCAAAATCCAGCGGTAATTAATGTACTACATAAATTCATTGTCATCTTTCCAACTGTCATCATCACCACTCTAAACTGCCAGCATCATCACTAGACGTGTCATCAATTGTTGTTAGGAAAGTAAAGGAATTCCAACAGAAAATACAGATTTATAAGTTATGTGTTGGGGTATCGTCCCCTCAGATTTTACCTCCAACATATGCATCAGCGTCCGGCGGCTTATAGTGCCAGTTCTGTGTTGGTTGACGAGGACCCTCCTTCTTCATATGTGCCTCTCGTGGCTGGCCGTGCCAATTCTTACTCCCGACATTCTGGACAACGATTTGGGTTCACTGACGTCAAAGTCCTCAGTTCTTGACATCTCTCCAAAAAAAAAAAAAAAAGTTAGTTGCATGTCCTTTATAGAACGTAGCAGTCAACCCCAGCATTTTTTGGCTGTTTGTGATTCCTAGACAAGTTTACGTTCAGTAGTTTGCCGTTGCTTTCTGAGCAACCGCAACCCATACCATTTCATAAAAAACCAACACAGCTGTGTTTCGATGGCGGGTATGCGGGATTATGAACTGCGTCTGTAACCGCTACGCCACGGATCCGGCTGACATCTCTCTAAGGGCGTTAATACCATCGGCGTGATCCATGGGCTGGCCATCTGCAAGATTTATAAGTGAGATATGCCTAGGTCCCCACAAATACCAGGCGGCATTACCAGTTCACGTCCTTGTCGCTCTTTTCTGTCAACTTCTCGGGCAAACGGTAGGTAGTGCTCGGGCTCTCTATTGATGCTGTCGGCTAGATTTCAGGGACGCCAACACTTTCTTTGTTAGTTTTAGTTTAGTTTAGTCGACTTATCAACATCACGGCACACGGGTGTAAACCATAAGTGCTTCGTTCTACTCATAAATCAAGCCTGAGTCAGGAGAATCTCAGTTTAGTGCACGAGATCCGTAGCACCGGCGAGGATCCTGAAGTACTTTGGGTAGATTTTTAACTCGAAATTTTGCCCGGGCAGCGCCGTTAGGCTGCTCTTTTTCGATTTCAAACTGTCAAGGCATTTTTTGCGTGCGCAACAATACACACGGGCGTCCGATCTCACTACCCAAAGACCAGGGGGAATTGTGTTACTAGAAGTCCACGTGAAAAAATCCCGGCCCTCACCGGGGCTTGAACCCGGGACCTCCAGCACTCGATGCGGACAACATCTTCGGGGGCTGAGTGGTTTCGAGGTATGTTGTCCGACATGAAGGGTATAATCAAGTTTGATGGTGCAACTTCTGAAGAGTTTGAAATCAAGAGTGGAGTTAAGCAATGTTGTGTACTAACTCCCACCCTCTTTGGAATATACTTTTTACTTCTACTGAAATATGCCTTTCGTGATCAGGATGATGGTATATACATTCACTCACGCTCAGATGGCGGTCTCTACAAATGCTCAGAGATTGACGGCCAAGACCAAAATTAGGAGGGTACTGATCAGAGAGTTGCTTTTTGCAGATGTTTCTGCAGTTACAACCCACTCTGAGGAAGAATTTCAATGTTTGCTATCTGCATTCTCCAATGCTTGTTCTGAATTTGGTTTAACGATTAGCAAAACGAAGACACAAATTATGTCACAAGGTGCACATAGGGTACCATCAATCTTTATCGACGACGCCGAACTAGAAACGGTAGACCATTTTTACATATCTAGGATCAGTGGTAAATAGCAAATTATCCCTAGATCAAGAAATCAACATCCGGATTGGTAAGGCAGCAACAACATTGAAAAGGTTAGGGAAAAGAGTCTGGGAGAACAGGAAGCTTACTGCCAAAACAAAAGTCCTTGTCTATCAAGCCTGTGTCCTTAGTACTCTTCTTTATGGCAGTGAAGCCTGGACAACTTACTCACACCAAGAGAAACTTTTAAACAGCTTTCATATGCGGTGTCTGCGAAGAATTCTTGGCATTAAGTGGCAAGACAAAATCACAAATACTGAAGTATTGGAAAGATCGGGGTGTGTGACGGTTTATTCCATGTTCAGTCTTCGTAGACTTAGATGGATAGGACATCTTAGGAGGATGGATGATGGTAGAATACCAAAGGACATCTTTTTTGGTGAATTACAGATGGGTAAGAGATCTCAGGGTCGGCCTATACTACGATACAAAGATGTGTGTAAGCGGGACATGATTGATACAGGCATTGATAATGCACATTGCGAGCAAGTCGCCGCTGAAACATCAGAAGTGGAATAAAGACAAAGGAGAAAATTATTGCAGATTAGTCACACACCGAGCGTGTGAGACGTAAGATGGTGCATGATGGTGGAAATGACCACGTGTTCACATGCACACACTGTGAACGGACATTTACAGCGCGAATTGGCCTTATCAGTCACATTCGCTACCGCCTTAGGTAAAAGTTATTATGCCTTTTTAAAGCACAAACTATCGTCTGTCAAGACGGCAAGGTACCAATTAAATGAGTTATCTTCCATCTCAACACATCAGTTATCATATATTAACATGTTAGTTATCTCCCATCTCATCACATCAGTTAACTTATATCAACATGTTTGTTATCTCCCATCTCAACACATCAGTTATCTGTTATCAACTTGTTAGTTATCTCCAATCTTAATACATCAATGTTAGTTATCTCTCATCTCAACACATCATTTATCAACATGTTAGTTATCTCCCATCTCAACACATCAGTTTTCTTTTATCAACATGTTAGTTATCTATCATCTCAGCGCTTCAGTTCTCTCATCGCAACTGTTCAGTTCTATCATTAAGCACGCAAGACAAAATTCATTAGTTTTATTCTTAACGTGTCATTTCTTTCAACTCGAGGCATGAATTCTTTCATCTCAACATATCATTTGTCTCATATCAATACAACAGTTCTCTCATTTCTATATTTCATCTCTCATCTCAACACTTCAGTTCTCTCATTAAGCACCGTAGTTCTCTGACTCAAATCATTAGTTATCTTCTAATCTCAACACTTCAGTTCCCTCATCTTAAAACTCCAGCTCTTTCGCCACAACGCATAAGTTTGTTTCTCTTCTCAAAATTCCAATTCACGTGTGTCAATTCTTTTGCTCTCTGTGCCAACCCCTCAGTTCTTTAATCGTCGCCATCATTATCATCATGTGCCATTGCGATAAGCATGGTCGGTTACAGTTCGCAATCTCACACAATGACCAGTCTTGGATCAGTTAAGTTTTTCAATGCCAAACCCGAAGTCCTCCAGGCTAGTCCTTTGGTTTTCTAACACCAGCCAATTCTCTCATGTCAACCTTCTGTTCTTCGGCGCTATCTCCTGAGCGAGTCAACGCTTCATATCCCCTATACAAAAAATGCGAACCCACAATCTTCGGGGCATGAGGCAGGCGGTGTAACCACTTCGCCACGGAGAACCCGCAGTAAATATGAAAGAACTGAAGTTTTGGGATAAGCAAACTGAATTGTTAAGATTAAATAATCGAAGTATTGATACGACAGTTTTGAGACGAGCAAACTAAACTGTTAAGATTTAAAAAACTGAAGTATGAATTCGACAGTTTTGAGACAAGCAAACTAAATTGTTAAGATTAAAGAATCGAAGTATGAATATGAAAGTCCTGAGATGAGCAAATTGAAATGTTACATAAAGGTCCAAAGAGTGAATATGAGAGAACTAAAATTTTGAGATGAGCAAACTGAATTGTTAAGATTAAACAACCGTAGTATTAATAAGACAGTTTTGAGATGAGAGAAATGAAGTGTTGAGATCAGAGAACTGAAATGTTTGGATGAAAGAATTGAAATTAAATAACCAAAGTGTGACGACAGAGGGAATAACAGTCCATGGGATTCTCGATACATGCAGCCCATAAGCGGGCACTCTTCCGCTGTTTATACTTCACGTCGACACCATAAGTTACAAGAGGAACTGGGCGAGATGAGACTTAGTGGTCCATAGAGTTTATCTTCCACTGTTGTTTCTCTAGGCCAGTTTTGGCTAGGTATGTCGTATTTTGGGCAGTCTTAAAGTATGCGACCTGCTGTCTACAACGTCAATCCACATGTCTCACTCGCCAATATTCCTTTCATTCTCCTAATAATACCCCCCCCCCCCCACACACACACACACACACACACACCGTCACAGTTATCTCACTGGAAACCATCAATAAATTTCTTATTTCAAATCTTTCAGTTCTCCATTGCCAACCGTTGCTTGGTTAGATATCAGCCGCAGACAGAATGGGAGCAGATCGTTTTGCGCTGATTTCGATGGTAAGAGAGGCGGTTGTTCAGAAAGCAGTAACAAACTTCTTATTATAGCCCATGCCGGGCGGCGTTGGTGATCGTGTCTTTTTTAATCCTCCAGTCTCGTGTACTGCCAATCATGCACGAATGATCTTCCATGCAATGATGTTAAACTTCTCTTCGATCCCCCCCCCCCCCCCTATCATGCCCTGCCATTTTCCCGTTATGGTGACAAACTTCAGCGTTCCCATTCTCATGACATGCCTAAAGATTATATGGACTGCCTTCGTCTGGTGCGAGTAACCAGTTCTCTGAGTTAACTTTTTAGTTCAAGCTATCTTCGTTGCTATCTTTCTATCCATCCACGTCTTCGCAGCTTCCACACAATTCCTCACATAACTGCTAATTGTCCATTATTTCTTTATTCCATACTTGAGGTTTGACCTCTTAAGAACGGCTTTTCTCATCTCAAAATAAAATTGTCTAGTAAATCACAACCAACTAATATATGCTGGGGCTCATGGTAACGTCTCGTAAAAGGACATGCCCCTAACTTAAAAATAAAACAACAAACACTTCAGGTCTTCTATTCCAAGACGTCAGGCCTAAAGTTCTAATCCCCCAGCGCTTCTTTAGCTATTCAGTGTGAACCCGTTAGTTGTCAAATGTGAACTCTTTAGTTGTCCAAATCAACCCGTTAGTTGCCAAATGCCACTTTTAAATGTTCAATGCCATCAATTAGTTTTCCAGTGCCACCCCTTCAGCGCCAACCATTTAGTTCTCCAACCTTTCAACTATCTAAAGTCCACCCTTCAGTTTCATAATAGAAACTATTTTCTTAGCAATTTCTTCAGCTGTCCCCTTGCCAATGCTTCATTTATGCCAGCTTATCTGCCAACAGTCACTTCTACCACGCCAACCCATCTGCCAAGATTCACTTCTCCCATGCCATCTCATCTACCAACTTTCACTTCTCCCGTGCCATCTCATCTACCAACATTCACTTCTCCCATGCCAACCCATCTACCAACATTCACTTCTCCCATGCCAACCCATCTACCAACATTCACCTCTCCCATGCCATCTCATCTGCCAAAATTCACCTCTCCCATGCCATCTCATCTACCAACATTCACTTCTCCCATGCCAACCCATCTACCAACATTCACTTCTCCCATGCCAACCCATCTGCCAACATTCACTTCTCCCATGCCATCTCATCTACCAACATTCACTTCTCCAATGCCAACCCATCTACAACATTCACTTCTCCCATGCCAACCCATCTACCAACATTCACTTCTCCCATGCCAACCTATCTACCAACATTCACTTCTCCCATGCCAACCCATCTACCAACATTCACTTTTCCCATGCCAACCCATCTGCCAACATTCACTTCTCCTGTGCCATCTCATACGCCAACATTCACTTCTCCCATGTCAACCCATCTACCAACATTCACTTCTCCCATGCCAACCTATCTACCAACATTCACTTCTCCCATGCCAACCCATCTACCAACATTCACTTTTCCCATGCCAACCCATCTGCCAACATTCACTTCTCCTGTGCCATCTCATCTGCCAACATTCACTACTCTCATGCCATGTCATCTGCAAACATTCACTTCTCTCATGCCATCACATCTGCCAACATTCACTTCTCTCATGCCAACCCATCTACCAACATTTACTTCTCCCATGCCAACCCATCTACCAACATTCACTTCTCCCATGCCAACATTCACCTCTCTCATGCTGAACCATCTGCGAACATTCACTTCTCCCATGCCAACCCATCTGTCAACATTCACTTCTCTTATGCCAACCCATCTGCCAACATTCACTTCTCCCATCTCATCTGCCAACATTCACTTCTCTTATGCCAAACCATCTGTGAACATTCACTTCTCCCATGCCATCTCATCTGCCAACATTCACTTCTCTCATGCCAACCCATTTGCCAACATTCACTTCTCCCATCTCATCTGAAAACATTCACTTCTCCCATCTCATCTGCCAACATTCACTTCTTCCCACGTAAACTCATCTGCCAATATTCACTTCTTCCCACGACAATTCATCTGCCACCATTCACTTCTTCCCATGCCAACTCATCTGCCACCATTCACTTCTCCCATCTCATCTGCCAACATTCACTTCTCCCAAGGCAACTCATCTGCCAACATTCACTTCTCCCATGGCAACTCATCTGCCAACATTCACTTCTCTCACAGCAACTCATCGGCCAACATATACTTCTTCTATGGCAACTCATATGTCAATAGTCACTTCTCCTATCTCATCTGCTAACATTCACTCCTCTTATGGCAACTCATCTGCCTACATTCACTTTTCTCATGGCAACTCATCCGCCAACATTTACTTCTCCCGTGCCATCTCATCTGACAACATTCACTTCTTCCATGGCAACTCATCTGCCAACATTCACTTCTCTCATGGCAACTCATCTGTCAATATTCACTTCTCTCGTGGCAACTCATCTGCCAGCATTCACTTCTCTCATGGCAACTCATCTGTCAATATTCTCTTCTCTCATGCCACCTCATCTGTCAATATTCACTTCTCTCATCTGCCAACATTAACTTCTCCCATGGCAACTCACCTGTCATTATTCACTTCTCTCGTGGCAACTCATCTGCCAGCATTCACTTCTCTCATGGCAACTCATCTGTCAATATTCTCTTCTCTCATGCCACCTCATCTGTCAATATTCACTTCTCTCATGCCACCTCATCTGCCAACATTCACTTTTCCCATGGCAACTCATCTACCAACATTCACTTCTTCCATGGCAACGTATCTGCCAACATTCACTTCTCAACATGGTAACTCAGTTGCCAACGTTCACTTCTCCTATGGCAACTAATATGCCAGCATTCACTTCTGTCATGGCAAATCTTCTTTACCCATCTACAACATTCACTTCTCCTATCATCTAATCTGCCAACATTCAGTTCTTATACACCAGGACGTCAGTTCTAAAATTGCAGCCCTTTCTTGTCCCCAATTCAACCTGCTAGTTTCCCAATGCCGTTGCAACACTTCTCTAACATTAACCCTTTGGTTCTCTATATCAACTTCATAGTTCTTCAAGTCAACCATTCAGGTCTATCATGCCGATCCTTTAGTACATCACACCAGTTACTCAATGCATTCTTGACTGGTTGCCTCACAAGAGAGGCTTGCCTCGAGAATGAATTAAGTTTATTGGGCATATTAACATAAGAGGTGGAATAGAGAAATTAGTCTTATGTGAGAAAATACTAGGCAAGAGAGTTAGAGGAAGAGAGATTGGTGTGTGTAAACAGTTGGGCAACAAATATCATCAATTATCTATTGTAAATGTTACATTCACACAGGAAAATATGTACTATCTCCTTTTCTCCAGGAGGAGGAAGTTTAAGAAGAGGTGGAGGAGGAGGAGGAACGAACGAACGAACAAACAAACTTTATTTTAAAAGGGTAACAAATTGGGCATGTCAGCCACACACATCTCCCGCCAACCCACACACATCCTGCACCCACCCATCCCCCACCAATTCCCCAACCTGCACACACTCACCCACCCACACAACCTCCACCCACCCACCCCCAATCACACATCCCTTAACCACCATCCCCCACCCATTCCCCAACCTGTACACACTCACCCACCCCCCTATCACACATCCCTTAACCACCGACACACATCTCCCCACCCATACACACATCCCTCCACCCACCCACCCTCCATAATACATCCCCAACCCACCCACACACATCCTCCACTGACCCAAACACCCCCCCAATCACCCATCCACAACATCCCCTCACCCACTCCCCACCCATACACACACATCCCTACCAACATACACATCCCCCCACACACACATATCCTCACATCTAGACACATACATGATGCATCACATAATCACTGAAACTAACATGTACAAACTCCCATAACAACTGACGATTATCGTGAGCATCTAAAAAAAATGTAAAAAATTGAGAATATATATATATATATATATATATATATATATATATATATATATATATATATATATATATATATATATATATATATTGTGTTGTGGTATAAACGCTCCCAAGGCAGCCAGAGGAAACGCTTTAAAGACACTCTGAAAATCTCACTGAATGCTTTTGGAATTCATCATGACACCTGGGAGACTGCAGCCAGAGACCGAAATTCGTGGCGTGCATCATTACGCAAGGGTGCAGTCACTTGTGAGGCAACCAGGACTGCAAGAGCTGTGAAGAAAAGACAGAACAGAAAAACCACTGCAGAAAATCCTCCTCCAGTAACGTCAAACATTCTTTGTCCATATTGTCAAAGAACATTTCGAGCCAAAATAGGCCTTATCAGCCATCTTAGAACTCACTGCTCCATACTTTCAACCCCACTGGATGAAATGAATGGTCATCATCATTCTTGATGGACGGACGGACACACACACACTGTGCAACGTAAAAAAATAGTGATGCTCCCACACATAGTGGCAGACGCACACACTCACTCACTCTCTCATTCACACTCACTCACTCAGCCAAACACACATCCCTCAACAACACACATAAACATCGCCAACCCACACATCCCACAATCTCCTCCCACCCACCCACATCCCGCACCCACCCACACATACCCACATCCCGCACCCAGACACACACATCCCCCAACCTACACACACTCACACCCCCCCCCCCCCAATCACCCATTGTAAAGTACATGTGCTCATATTATACATGATAAAATCAAATGGCATTCAAAATGATAATATGAAAGATGAGAATACACAAGAAATAGGGAATAGCATGATACATGACATGTGTGTGCTCAACTCTCTCCCTTCTTTAATACACAAAGTCACACACACACACACACTAACACATCCACTCTCTGCCAACCCACACACATTCCACACCCACACAATCCCCCCACCCACCACCACACATATTGCCACCCACCAACACACATATTGCCACCCACCAACACACATCTCCCCACCCACATAACATCCCCCACCCATCCACACACCCCCAATCACCCATCCCTAACCACACCATCCCCCATCCACACACACATCTCCCACCCACCCCCACACACATCAACCACCCACCCACCCCCACACACATCTCCTCACTCACACACACATCCCCCAATGTACCTGCCACATACACACACATCCCCCACATCTAGACACATTCATGATGCCTTACATAATCAATGAAACTAATATGAACAAACTCCCACACTTTACACATACACTGACGATTGTCGTGAGCATCTCACACAAATGTAAAATTCCTCACTCACTCACACTTTCTCTCTCACACACACACATGCTTGCTTGCACGGACACACACATTTCCTCACCTTTTTGTAAAATGTAAAATTCCATCACTCAGTCTCTCACACACACACACACACACATGCATGCTTGCATGGACACACACATTCCCTCACCTTTTCTTGCTCACTCACTCTCTCCCAAACACACATGCACGCGCGCACACACATTCACTCTCACTTTATCTCACACCCACCCACTTTCTCTCTCTCCCTCTCTCTCTCACGCACCACACACATAGTGAACAATTATACCAGTAGGTGAATTATGGTGGCATATAGTCAGTATGGATTTAGTATTGAAAGAGTTTTTGGTTAAATATGTAGGGACACATTAGAGTTTTCAGATCTGGAGGAAGGTCATTCCATAAGCACCAGAATAGGCGAAACATGTTTTGTATAAGTCCAATCTATGCTTTGGGACATGTAATAAATTCAAGCGCTTGCTGTTCATTGCATTAGATTGAATCAATGGCAGAAGATACTCTGTGGAGTATTTTGAGATAAAATTGTATTCACTAATTTGGCTTTGTTAAAGAGGAAGCGCTTTCTAAGTGGTAGAAGCCTTAGATGTCTGTATAAATTATTACTTTTATTGTGCTTTATGCCAGAAACTAGACGTACAGCGCGGTTTTGTAGAGAACAAGTCGTTTCATATTATATTTAGGGAAACCATCCCAGACTGTGGAGCAATCAAGATGTTATTGGATATAGGATGTATAGAATAATTTTTGTGTGCTTTCGTCGAGGAAGTGCTGGATTTAGCAAGTTGGTAAACTTGTTGTGCTATTTTCTCGGTAAGACCGTAAAGATAAAAGCTCCAGTGTAAATGACTGTCAATTAAAAGACCTAGTGTTTTATGTTCATTTACATTAACCATAGCCGGCTTCCTGGCTTAGAGGTTACGACTTTTCTCCGTAATCTCGTATTCTCTCGTGGTTAACGTGATGACGGTGAGAATCAGCAGTGGTTCGAATCGCATCGGTAACCTACGGGGTATGTGAGCCGGCCGCTCAGAAAGCAATGGCAAACTACTGAGCGTAATCTTGCCAAGAAATCAACATACAGCTGAAAGATGCTGGTGTTGACAGCGATGTCCTGTAAAGAATATGCAAAAAAAAAAAGACCAAAAAAAAACATTAACCATAGGTAACATGTCTATGCGGAGTTTGAGCGGTGCCCCAGTTATGGCTTAGTGTCTATAGTTTCTGTCTGGACGTTATTATCATGGATTTGGTTTTGTCGATAACAATTTGCATGCTGTTTTCATTGCTCCATCTAGTAAGATTATCAAGTTCTTTTTGTAAAGAATTCTCTAATTCACTACGGTTCTCTTGACTAGTATATATAGTACAGTCGTCTGCAAATAGATCACAAGTTGTATTGAGATATAAAGGAAGATCGTTAATTTAAACTGCAAAAAGCAGCGGACCTAGTATTGAACCCTGAGGCACACCAATATTAAGCTGTGTGGGTCTTGATAGACAGTTGTTAAAGGACACGACTTGTTGTATGTCGGATAGAAATGACATAATTATGTTCACCATATTGGCGTTTATCTTCATTTGTTTGCTGCACAACAAGAATTCATTTCTTTATTTAGACTACCAATTTTATGTGGATATTTTTACCATATCCTGTTCCTTGCTCTCTTCTTGTATAGTAATTTCATTTTTCATTTCTAGGTTAAAGAATAAGCCTCCCTGTTTCTGAAATCTTGTAATGTTGATTATGGTTTCAATCTTGCTTTGCACAAGGCTACTATTGCCATAGCAATTCTTGTTTCAATCTTTACAAGCATCTTCTGTCTGAAGTTATGATTTTTTCAAGATGATTTAAATAATTCCCTGGATTAAGACTTTTCCAAATTACTTGGATGTTACAATGTGGTACTTTTTCTTCTTGGAGATCTGTTTACTTATATTAATGCTAACCTTAGCTGTTCACAGTGTACAATAACAGAATTCATGAATGCTGCAGATGTGTGGAATTGTCTGCAATAAATTACATGCATAATCTGCACATCCTATATTTTTGATATTGTGTGGTCCAATGACAATTCCTCTATGTCCTTATTATTTCTCATACTTCCAGTACAAAGAGGGAAAAGTCAGGAGACATTTCAAATCCCTGTTGCAGACATCTATTGATCTGGTGATTCTGACCTACTTCATAATCAATGTGCGTCGCACAAAGCACAAACTCCATAGCTCTAGCAACGACCCACAGGAGTTTCTGAAAAATTTCACTCGTGAACCGAAGGACGAGGCCCAGAATCGGACCCACAACCTTCGGAGCCCAAGTCAAATGGCTTGACCACTTTGCCACAGAGACTCATCCCAAACCAATTTGTTAAAACCCAGTGCAACACGGTCTGCTGCCAAATCGTGCGCAGATATGTTTCAAATGCGGGATTACGAACCGCATCCATAACACTTTTGCCATGGAGACCGGCTAATGTATCTTACTCTATCAAAATTCTTTGTGTAATTAATAAAGCAAAGATAAATGTTTATTCTATCCAACACTATTATGTACTCAATGAAGACAAAGCATTTGTTGTACTCTTGCCTCTTCAAAACTACAATGTCCTTACCTTATTTATGGTTGTATTTTCTTTCTAACCCTTTGCATGATAATTCTTAGCAAGTGTCATGTGGCTCATTGTTTTAATTGATCTATCTAGGGATCATTTCTTCTGGATTACAATAAACATATATTTTCATAAACCCTGAGCTATGTCTCAATTGTCATATATTATGTTCAACAGCCTGGTTGCCTGATCTATTCCATATTGCTAAAGTCATTGATCATTCCATTTATGATGTTGTCTGGACCTGATGTCTTTCTCGAGTATTCTGAGCTTCCAAATTCAAAACTGATTGTCTGTCATTGTTATTGAAGATGGCAAAATGCTCATTGCCTGAATCACTGTGAAGGTCTTTTATATACTCTAAACATGTATATAAAATCTTATTCTTGGTGATTATGATTTACCACCCTTGGTTTCCATGTCACCAGTTGTTGGAAATGTTCTTTTTAGCAAGATCTTTAATTCTTGTGTGCATTAGTTTAGTGTTCTGAATTTGTGCTATTTTTCAAATTGTCTGAGGTTTTCAACATGCCATGCTCCTGTACATAAATTTCTAATGCTTCTCTTAATTGTTCCATATTTTCATGGTTATTTTTGCTCTTCTTCTACCTTTTATTCTCCAATGGAGAAAATTCCCTGAACCAACACACACAGTACTCAAATCTGTTCCCACCTCCTGCAGCTGCATCCTCATATTATTCACCCATCTCTAATTCTCTTCTCTGTGTGCTTTAGGTCTCCTTGCGCCCCCTCTCTCCCCCACATTTGGTTATTAAAAGGTTTTCTAAAGGGGTGCCTTATCCAGCCCCATTGTCTTTTCTTCACCCTTGATTTGGTGGATTTTGTTTAGCTCTCTCAATAAGGTCCGCATTAGTGATTCTGTCAAGCCATTTTAGTTCTACTCTGCACATGTTCAGTTAATGTATGTTCAGTTTATTAGTAATTACTGTCATCATTCTTCGTGTTTCTGATCCATACGCAGCACTGATTTTAAATTAGATGTCAATATTCTAAGTTTGGTACTAGATTACATTTTTTTTTTAAACTTCTATATACAGTGCAAACCACTTAAGGCAATCTCGGATGTGAGGAATTTATGTTGTGAAGAACAATATTGTATTATACGTTGTAAATGCATTACTATATGCTTGAAATCTTATAAGAGGAGTTTCTGATAAGACATTTTTTTGGGTCCCATGTGAGTTCGTCTTATCAGGTCTGCACTATATTTCCCAGAGCTTTTAGACTACTTGTGCCTTTTGTATTATTTTAATATCTCTATCTGCTCCCTCATTTTTGTCTACATTGCTGCCTATGTTTATGATTTCAATCTTGAAGTGAGGTTTGATCAAGGGAAGTCAGATTATCATTTGCTTGGTTTACTTCTCATTATCAGCTCTGTCCCTTATTAATTTGTACACCTAACTGTTTTGGCCTCTCATCAAGCTTGTTTAATTTATTGTGCATCTGAGTGGGACAGGAGGCCTCTACTGTTATGGAAGTCCAGATCATTAAGCTGCTCTGTCAGAGTCCATCGAGTTTATTTTTCTAGTGGTTGATATTATTATTACTATTGCCTTCATAATCCCGTATAGTCAGGTAAAATAATAATTTAATTGAGCGCACGCACACATAAAAGAAAAGCAAAATAATAAAGAAGACAGAAGGCATTGCATCCCTGCCTAATCCTGTTCTTATTTCACAATTGCTTACTGTACAATGACCTTTCTTTGGTTTTCTCACTTTAGCATTAAAATCTCCCAGATATTTATTTGTGATTTCTTGCACTTTTACTGGGCATTAATGCATTATGATAGGTCGCTATTAATTTATTTAAAATGCATACAACATATTATAATATTAATATAAATTATAATTATTCTACCCTCGCTGCTTTGCTTAGATATTGTCAAAACGATTAGTAATGTAGAAACGAACCACAGCGTATTTATTCCTTTAAAAAAAATTATATTGGTTACACTCTATCAAAGTGATTTATATGTTTTGTCTTCAATTTCTTGATAATTCGAAACCCAGCTGCGGGAAATTTGGAAGCAGACCTCTTTTCTTTAACAATTTTCAAACATTTGTGTGAGCGTCGATCGTTCAGAAAGCATTGACAAACTACTGAACGTAAACTTGCCAAGAAATAACAAACGGACAAAAAATGCTGGGATTGACTGTGACGTCCTGTAAAGTATATGCAAAAACAGGCGATATTGAAAAAACAAATAATAATATTAATAACAGACAAGCCAAATGTGATACATGCTTCCCAGGAAACCTAGAAAGTATTAGTTCTGCACTCAATGAAATGTCTTGTTACAAAGCTTGACATTCGCTGATATTTTTAACAGCAGAATATTGCATTACGATAAATGAATATGAAAAATACATAAAATTATATAAATGTACAATGTTAATAGCAATTTCATTTTTGTTGGTCTTTTAAATTATGTTTTTTTATGAAGTGTTCTTTTCAGTAAAAGGCGTTGATTGATTAACGGACCAATCACAGGGCGGGTCACAACGCACGGACAGCATGATCAAGTCCGACATTTGTAAGTTGTGAGAACGGCTGAAGACAGACAAGAAAATTCTCAGATAAGCAATTTCGTCGGATATTTTTTTAATAATATAACAACAGACATGGCTACAGATCCTTCAGGAAAAGCTCGGACGGTTATGTTTAAAAATAAAGGAAAGGACGCAGATGTAAGTGTTACTGATTCTAACTACGCCTTCTGGTTTCAGACATCACCCATCCTTCCATCTTTTGTTACCGTGTCTGTCTCGCCTCGCAAATCTCATGTTTATAACAGGAACAGACAGCATGACTTGATCTTTACGTCTGCTATTTTCTAGAATCTCTAATTTCCTTTCACTTTCCAGTATGTACACACAAAATTGAGGCAATAACAAGTAACAGTTATGATACTTCCACACTTGGTAATTTAAATTAGTGAACATGGCACCCGCGAAGCGAAGTTTATGAGTCACAACGTGACTACGACTTACTTAATCATAATTAAAATCATATACATATTTCTTTCTAAGTATATTTCGATACATCATCAGTAAAGTTGCGACAGTATAGTATAGGCTTGCTAGATTTTGTACCTGAGCAACCAGGACATGGCCCTAAGCATCATAACACGAATCAAGACTTTCATTTTAACTTTAACCAAAATCAAAATTTGAATAGTCAAGTCACAGTCACTCTTCTACACATGATGTTTAATGGCATGACAGCACAATATGTTTTGTGCCGCTGCCACTAATTTACCATGTTCTGGTGACTTGGGCACAAAAAAGCTGTCCATTCTTTTGAAATGTTTGCAGACTACATCTTTGATTTGGGCTTTAACTTTTAACGCTTCCTACTTTGTCTGCTTTTCCTCCAAGTGAAATGGAAAAGTAACATTTGCAGATGTTACTCTGCTTCGAGGTAATTTCTTCCTTGTTTTATGAAAGACCATTCTTATGAAAATTTTTTTTAAATCCGGCCAGCTCCGTGGCAAAGGGAACAGCCATACAATGCTGGGATTATCTCCTAAGTCCTGAAAGGATATGCAACATTTTAATTTGATCTTACAAATATATGTTACTGTCATGATAAACACAAAAGTTCATTCATGTCACCCAACACAAAGATCATATTAAATCATAAATACTTACAACTAATTCTCAAGTCGTGACAGAAACCAACTATCCATACAGACCATAGTATAGTAATAGTATAGCGATAGTGAGAGCAAAACTGCTGCATTTGCACACATGGGCAGTAAAATTTTCAAATTAAACAGTTAAGTCGATATATGCCTTGTCTGGAGTGTGATGATGATTCTCATGTCACTAAATTAAACAGTTCAATAGGGAAAGCTAATTCACACGCAAAATTCAGTCCAGCACGGCTAGAAGTAGACTATGCTTGAATAAAAAAAGGGCACGAAGACTGTGATCTGACTCTGGGATGGCTAAAACATGGCTTTACTCATTGAGACATAAATAACATCAAATATACCTACCCATAAAGACAACACACACTTCAGGCCCACATTGTATCCACTACCAAGGGAAAGGTTCATGATACCCTAAAATTCAGTATAGCAATAGCCTCACATTTGGATATGAGTATCATATAATTATAAGAATATTACGCAAGTGAACCGCTACATTTGACTACATTGAGCATTAATCAAGAAAGCTGCCCTGAACATATCATAGATATATGCCTATATGGATGTTTCAACACAAAATGCTGAGAATGCATTTGCTGGCATTATACAGCTGAGGTGCAAACTATAGAACAAGCTGCACATTTTATTTATAACTCTTTTACTGCCACTCAGTAATCATCTGGACTGATGCACTGGTACAAGGAACTGGCCATAAGTGTCTGCCCAGACTATGAAAGAAATCTTGACATTTTGTATAGTGTAATCCTTTTCAATATAGTCACTGCTTGAATTGACATATGCCATCTTTGCTTGTCCTCGAAAAAGCCTTGGGAATAGAACATTCTTTATTTAGTAGCTAATCTAGTTATAGGGCAAAGACTATTGATCTTACCAACAGTTCAGATGACACCAAATTAAACAGCTACGTTCTTGAAAAAGTCAACAGCTTCACATACCTAGGAAACAAAATGACATCTACAGGGGACTCAACACCAGAAATATCTTCTAGAATCGCACTGGCATCTGGTGCCTTCAATAAACTGTCAAACATCTGGAAGTCAAAGACACTCAGCAAACATACGAAACTTAAAATCTTCAACTCTTGTGTGATTCCACTGCCCTCGTATAGATGTGAAAGTTGGAAATCAACGGTAGCTTTAGATAAAAAATTAGATAATTTTGAGAACAAATGTCTTAGAAGACTTCTAAATATCCACTGGACAGACTTCAGAACCAATACGCAAATAAGACAAGAGACTAAGCAAGATACAGTATCCAATTTTATAAGAAGACGCCGTTGGAACTACATTGGCCATGTACTCAGAATGGACAAGACAAGACTCCCCTACCAAGCCCTCATATGGTCACCGGTAGGGAAAAGAATACGGGGAAGACCAAGAGAGACCCTGCGTAGAACCATAATCAGAGAAGGCTCATTCAATGGCCAAGTAAACATCCAAGATCTACAAGAGGTAGCAGCGAACCGCCAAGCATAGAGAGTCAGGACTTCTGCCCTATGCGCCGCCTTAGGCTCAAGAGGAAAGACTAAGTATGACTCCTCCAAACTGTCAATGTTATTTCATTTGAGTTGGGTTTTTTTTTGTAATTCCAAAAAGGGAAAAGTCTGATGAGCCAAATCTGGAGAATGTATGGGTGTGGAAGAATCTGTTTTAAATTCATTGGCTGCTAATTGCATCCCTCATGAGAGGGCACATTGTCTTGAAGCAAAGGAAGATTTTGAGAGTGCTATCCCATGTTTTTTGGTCACAGCCTTATTTAGTTTCATGATGTCTGCATAGTGCTGTCCATAAACCTTGTTGCATGAGGCAGGCAATCTTTAAAAAAGACACTTTTGACATCCCCACAAAATAGTTAGCATCACTTTTCCTGTAGATTTATGTGCTCTCAGCTTGACATGTGTTGAGAAGTCTGCTGTTTTCCATTGTATGCTGGAAATTTTGGATTGGTCATAATATTGAACCCAAGTCTCCTTAACTGTCACCATGGGCTCTCTCTA
Organism: Cepaea hortensis; assembly: GCA_963921405.1. Lineage (NCBI taxonomy): Eukaryota > Metazoa > Mollusca > Gastropoda > Stylommatophora > Helicidae > Cepaea > Cepaea hortensis. The sequence continues at coordinate 75,193,081 of OY992883.1, read as the reverse complement.
ATTCTCAGTTTGTTGTCCATATCAGTGATTTCTTCACTCTTCTGCATTTCATTTGTTGCAGTCTGAGGATGTTCTCCCAGATCTTTGCCAGATCAGTAACATTTTAATGGCAACATTTAAACTGCCTACACCAATTTGTTTACTAAAGCATATTAAGGCAGAAATCATGAAACATTGGTTCTCTGTGTATTCCTATGTGTTTCTTCCCCAGAAACATGCAGAATTTTAACACTGGCCTCTGACTTCTCCATTGTCCTGACAAACCATTGGAACAGCAGTTCCTGTTAATAGGGTATATTGTGTCATGCACCATAGTGGGAGAACCATTGAAGAAACCAATGCACACTTCACGCACTAAGTGCAAATATGAAGAGCTTTGAGTGTGCAGTTTCAGCACTTGTTAGTCTTTCATAATCAGGGTAGACTTATACCAGCTTCTTGTATCTGTACTACCAGCTCTCATTGGTGGTGAGCTTTCACAGCTGAGAAGTGCACTTAAAGAGACTGCTGTCAAAAAGCAAATACTACAGTGGATACCACTCCAGGGTACCACCCCTTCATAGAGTACCAGGAATATTCATACACCTTCTGACAACTGGAATATACTTAAAGAAAGCAACACTTAACTTGAGATTGTTGTCTTTATAGTGTTTGCCTTCCAATAGAGTTTACATAGGCAAAAATAATATCTGTTCTGTATATGTACTTAAAATGAAAAAGCACAAATTCTTTGACCCAAAAACAAAATATAAAAGAGAATGTGAACAAGAAAATGAAGTAACACACTTTTAGGGGAAAAAAAAGGTTCATTCAGGCTATCAGAAAGGAACACAATTAATCCAAAGACGATACCAAACTCTTGACTGGTAGGGATAGATCACCATTCTTCACATTAGAGGATGGGGCATACATTGCTGTATAAACATGAGTATTTTTCATCCATCTGCTTCACTACAATGCACATGTGAACTAAGCAAACAAACCGCTAAACAAGTTCCATAGGATTGTCTTCAGTACATCAAGCTAAAAAAGATACATTGCCCCACTGAATGAACTCTGAACTAGTCTTTTCCATTCTGTTAACCAGGATTAAGATAGTCAGCTGTCTATTCTGCCAATGCCTCCTACAAGTTGCTGTCTTTAAGAATTCCATGTGTACGAGAATATGTCTCGCGTTTAAGGTAGGAACACTTCTTAAATAACAAATAATCTTCAGTGTTGATACTGAGCACCTGAGAGGTAGACACAATGTTTGCACATTCACACTGCAAGAGACAACTGGTATTGCGTATCATTTCGTATATCCTGGCAGTCAGCATATCTACTTTTGAGGAGCATGGTATAGACATTAGTTCTGTAAACTGTGAAAATGTCACCATAGTAAATCTAATCTGCGAGTGACATATGTGTGTTTATACATGCTTATTTTTTTTTAATGACATGTAATTCATCACTTTCATTATAAATCTTTTTATGATTTTCCGCAGGAAATGCGTAGGAGGAGAACAGAGGTCACAGTTGAATTGAGGAAGGTAAGTCACCTCAAATTGCAAATTGCTCTTTCAGTCAGTGATTCCTTTAAACCAATACTCAGTATGTCACCTATGTTGCCCTCTTAAATTTCAAAGTATTTTGAAAACTGAGTGGCAAGAACCGTAATTTTTAAATGTTTTCCCAGATAGCTGGGAATGCGTAAAAATCATGCGTAGCAATCTGTCCTCTGTTGTCAGAAATTTAACACACTGCTGAAGGAGTGCATCAGAATTCTTTTTTTTTTGGGTACTTTCAGCCTCCTGGCACTTTAAATGTGAATATGATTTTGTGTTTTTACTTATGAGACAATGACAGTTGGATACAGCTTGACAAGACGAATCCAACGGTATCTCAATGAAGACTATGTTAATTCTAAGCAGAGTTATTATTTGTGTGGCGTGATCTACAACCAGGAAGTGTAAAGGAATCTTAGTAAATTGAGCATAGCTGATCGTGGCCCGATAAATTGGGTGCTGAGAACTTCTGCCCTTATTATTGTGGCTTGTTTATTTTTAAACGGACAATATAGTATCACATATCATCGCGTCCGGGGTGGTGAGGCCTAACTTGACGTATTATCTATTTTTCGATAGGATGTGTTGTGACCTAATTAACAATAAAAAAATGGCTGCCAGTTTATTATTCATTAATTCTGTCGCATCGCTAACAAACCTGACAAGATGGATATTGTGCATTTTGGTAACAGGAAAGTAAAAGTCACATTCGTCTTTCAATAGAATGTCGACAGGATCAAGATGATCGACTTCATTGCACTGGGTTTTATCCCATATGGCTCGGCCCCTTTCCACATAGCAGCCTGCCGAAAGCATCGCTCAAAGCACGAGAGTCTCTGAGAAAAATACACTTGGCTTTTAAGACTTTTCGATAGGATGTGCTGTGACCTAATTAAGTTATAAATAACTGCCCTTTTATATTAAATAAATGTCATGTGAAATTTTCGTCGTTAGTGAAAGAACGCCGGTCTCTCTGGCCGAGGGGTTACACCACTTTCTCCATAATCCCGTTTATCACGCAGAGTCTCGTAGCGGGCGAGAACTGGGAGCGGTTCGTCCCCCGCTTGTGACTTGCGGGATAACTGAGCCGGCCGCCCAGAAAGCAATGGCAAACTACTGAGCGTAATCTTGCCAAGAAATGAACAGACAGCTGAAAGATGCTGCTGTTGACAGCGATGTCCTGTAAAAGGATATGCGAATTTTTAAAAAAAAAAAGTGAAAGAACAATTATTAAAAATTTACTCCGTTGTCTTAATGTAACCACTGCATTGCGACATCTTTCTTTTGTTGATTAAATATCATGCATTAATGTAAGTAAATAAGTTTGTAACTGCTGCATAAATTAATCAGTCACATTCGCTAATAATTGATTTCTACTTCGGCTCTATAATTACACAATTTTTAGTTTACAAACTAAACTAAACTGTTCTGTATTTAAAAGTGAGCAATTAATAATTAAATACTAACTTTTAAAAAAAACATAATTTATTTTACAGTATTGTATTTACATGTAAATAATTATGTACTGCTACACTGCTTAGAAAAAAAAGTACTTCTTACACTACACTACTTACAGGTTTACAGACGGTTCTGAAAACAGGCTTTCAAAATTATTTTCAGTCATGTCAAATGCTGAAAAATTATACAAGTACGCAGATAAATTACTGCTACAAATGAAACTTGTATTCTGTTTAAATTTAGTAGTTAAATTGCCAGTTCTAATTATAAATAAATGCAGGTCCGCTATAGTTTAGTACTATTGTACGGGTGCCGCCATCTTGAATTTTTGTGTGATGACTGCCGTATCTCATTTTCATGGTTGAGCTAAATATTTTTTCCTGAACGCTCTTGTAAGCCATGATTGTTGAAACTCTTCATATATATATATATATATATATATATATATATATATATATATATATATATATATGTAGAATTGTACGGAGAATTCAAAAATGCAACAAAAAGTCAAGGTTGGTTTAAAATACAGGAGTTATAAGACAAATTAGCTTACTGTGGATGAATAAACTTCAATAAATCCAAGAGAGGACAGTTTCTCAACGGCAAATGCTTGCAGTTTGGCAGACAGATCACTACTGCAATTATTAAGAGTTGTTTCCTGCGACGTCGTGCCACGTTGGTTTCGATTACATCGAATCAAACGAGGCATGGATAAAAACCAGAATGGACTGGAGGATCACTAAAAATCTCCCGGGGAAAGGATAAAGAATCTGTGCCCCCCCCCCCCCCCCCCCCATACTAACTAACCAAGTTCAGTAACTGACATTGCTACAATTATATCTAACAACCTAAACTTAGCACTTTTGCTTTCAACAGCTTAGACAAGGACTACTTGTGCTTGTAGATGACATCCCACTGTTATGAAAGTTTTCAAATGTGTTTATTTCTGAATCTGATGGCATTAGAGCAAGAAAGACGAGCACATGTTAAAGAGGAGGAATGTACCCACACAAGACAGCACAGACTCAGAAGATTATGAGAAACCATCCACTCAGTCCCTCGAAACAATCGTTGCTAATGCCAACAGCTCAGAACCAGAAGTTCAGTTGAATGCAGTGCAGGCTGCCAGGTAAGTGGGGTGGGAGGTTGTTTCATTTTTTTTTTTTTTTTAAAACTGTCAGTACTAGCTATTCAGCATCAGTTTTTACCGTCAGTTATGGTCAAAAGGATAAGAGTGCTTGCTGTTAGAACTTCCGGTCGCTGATGGCGAGGTAGGAGGTTCAACCCCACCACTGGCATTAAGTTGGACTGAAACGTTAATTTCTCATTGAGGAAGTAATGGCAAACTACTTGTGACAGTGCGTGAGAAACGGGCAAAGTACAGAGCCAGGTGCAGGTGTGGGATCAAATAGGTTAAGCAAAATGGCCAGCAAACAAGACGTCTCAGGAGATCCAGTGATTGGACACAAGCGAGTGGTCACATAAATCGGAGTGGGGTGAGGGGGGGGGGGGCAAACGAGGAGAATGTGACAAAAAGAGACAGTTAAAGGCAAATCTGGAATGTAGTGTAGCAGAGAGCCATGGGAATCCTGGGTTAACTGGCCAAGGTTAACTGGATTCCCATGCGGGGGTAATTAGCTGGCCGGTTATTTATGGAGAGAAGAGACTGGTTGGGGGATTCTTTTCTTCTACTTTTGTTCGCCTGAAATATGTTTATAACTGCAATGTTGTCTCTTGTATGAATCTAACAGTCTTTTTTAGTTCACTCAGTGGTCCATAGTTTATCTTCCACTGTTGTCTCTCTAGGCCAGAAGGTTCGCCTGGATATGTTGTAGTTTGGGCAGTCCTGGAGTATGTGCTCTGCTGTCTGCGACGCCAAACCACATATGCACATAGCTGAGTCACCAATCTTGAATTTTGTATACATGTGGTTGCGTAATCTATTGTGTCCTGTTCTGATCGGGGGATTATTATCAGGCAAGTTGGGGGTACTTGGCCAAGAGGATACTTAGAGTTGGTTATGGTCGGACTACGGGAAGAGTCTGGCGTAACAAGTTTTCACAAAGGCTGGTAGAAGGCAGTGGTATATTTAGGATTTACGTAGGAAGAAAGATTTATATGTTTCAATGATAATGCCTGGTAGTATATTATACATGCCATTGTGTTCATCTTTAATTAATAAACTCGTGTGCAAAACGATGTTATCAAGTGACTACAAACTGTTGTTCAGTAGTCCTGTCTATTTGGTGATATGTGATCTTTATATCTGATCCACCCAGCACTTCTCACTTAAAGATAAAGATATCAAATAGACAAACCCTAGACACAGCCAATTTCTAGCTGTTCATGTGCCTAGAAAATCAACCTGGGGTTGGTTGCAGTGTCCTGAAAAGGACATACAACATGTTTTACTAACTACAGTTCAGCTCTTGAGAAAAGAATTTGACCTTGTTAAACCTGCTTCTGAAAAGGAACATTGGTTATATTAAGGTCTCTGTGTTGCATGTTTTTTAAATATATGTTTTAAGTCTTTATAGTTGTTTCTTTCTTTTGTTGTAGATAAATTACTACCTTCTTTGGTCCGGTGGGGTTTTTGTCAGTGCAGTTTTTTTTTGTTTTTGTTTTTTAGTTTTCTCTTCCTCTTCTCTCTCTCTCTCTCTCTCTCTCTCTCTCTCTCTCTCTCTCTCTCTCTCTCTCCCCCTCTTCTTCTTCTCTTCTCTTCTCTTCTTCCCCCCCCCCCCCCCCCCCCCCAAATGGGTCAGTGAGGGGTGCTGACACATCTTTTGAGTTTTTCATGTGCTAATCCTGGAAAGACCGAGAAGTTTTCAGGAAGGTTGTTACGGGGTTGAGGTTCTGGAAGAGACATGAATGAATGAATGAATCCTGAAAAAGGCTGGTCTTTTAAAGGACCCATCAAACTTTCTGCTGTGTGCTTTTGCTTTCTGCATGTTTGTTGTGCTTTACAAATGTTGTCCTGAGAAGGACTAGGCCTAAAGAAGGCTCCTCTGTAGATTTAAAAAAAAAAGCCTTGTCTGTTGTCTTCTTACAGTGGTTAGCTCCTTTTATACTAGCTTTCATATTTATTAATTTCTTTGAGAAGACGACGAACCTGTTCCACGTCTAGCTAGCCAAGCTTTTGGCTTGGGTTCTGATTTGGATTCTTCTGTGGCAGACAAGGCACTTCTGGCACTTTTGCCCAGACAGAAACTGTTGTGCAGGCTGGTAGGTAGTGGTGTGCAAGTTTGTATGTGGTGGGATGTGGACTGGTAAATGGTCATATGAAGACCAAGTGATGCTGTATATGCTGGCAGGTGATGATGTTATTCTTTTTGCATGTTTCTTACTGCTGACTAGCCATCTTATTCTCAAATTATTGTCATTTGTCTTTTATATTCTGAGTAATTTCTCCATCCAAGCCCCATCCAACTGAATTATTTGTTTTAATACTTTAATATCTTATAACATGTTGTTGATCTATTTGTTGGCAGAGTTGTTGGTTGTTGTTGGACATTGCTGATTTGCTTAACTGCCTGCAACTTGAGCATGTTTGATATCCGAATATTATTTTGGAAATGAGAGGTCACTAGTTGCTTGATGTAGTATTTTTATATAGGTAAAATAATCAAGATATTAATATATTACCACAGAGTACTTATTGCAAGTTTGATTGTCTTTCAGAAAATTGTTATCCAGCGATCGCAACCCTCCTATAGACGATCTGATAGCGTCTGGTATCCTTCCCATACTAGTCAATTGCTTATCCAAAGATGACAATCCCGCATTGCAGTTCGAAGCAGCGTGGGCCCTAACAAATATTGCCTCGGGCACTTCTGCCCAGACACAAGCTGTTGTGCATGCTGGTAGGTTGTTCAAGTTGGTATGGGGGGGGGGGGGTGTGTGTGGACTGGCAAATGGTCTTGTGTAGACCAATTGATGCTGTATAGACTGATGGTGGGTAGATTGTCAGGTGACTTTGTGCTGTGATGGAGGTTATGATGGGTTAACTTGGTGGTGCTGTGCACTGTGATTGTAGATTACGAGTTGACTGGTGGGTGAAGCGGTGCACTGTGATGGTAGATTATGATTTCACTGGTAGGTGGTACTGTGCACTGTGATAGTAGATTATGATTTGACTGGTAGTTGGTACTGTGCACTGTGATGGTAGATTATGAGTTGACTGGTGGGTGGTACTGTGCACTGTGATAGTAGATTATGATTTGACTGGTGGGTGGTACTGTGCACTGTGATGGTAGATTATGATTTGACTGGTGGGTAGTACTGTGCACTGTGAAGGTAGATTATGATTTGACTGGTAGGTGGTACTGTGCACTGTGATGGTAGATTATGATTTGACTGGTAGGTGGTACTGTGCACTGTGATGGTAGATTATGATTTGACTGGTAGGTGGTACTGTGCACTGTGATGGTAGATTATGATTTGACTGGTAGTTGGTACTGTGCACTGTGTTGGTAGATTATGATGTGACTGGTAGTTGGTACTGTGCACTGTGATTGTAGATTACGAGTTGACTGGTGGGTGAAGCGGTGCACTGTGATGGTAGATTATGATTTCACTGGTAGGTGGTACTGTGCACTGTGATAGTAGATTATAATTTGACTGGTGGTTGGTACTGTGCACTGTGATGGTAGATTATGAGTTGACTGGTGGGTGAAGCGGTGCACTGTGATGGTAGATTATTATTTCACTGGTAGGTGGTACTGTGCACTGTGATAGTAGATTATAATTTGACTGGTGGTTGGTACTGTGCACTGTGATGGTAGATTATGATGTGACTGGTAGTTGGTACTGTGCACTGTGATGGTAGATTATGATTTGACTGGTAGGTGGCACTGTGCACTGTGATGGTAGATTATGATTTGACTGGTAGGTGGTACTGTGCACTGTGATGGTAGATTATGAGTTAACTGGTAGGTGGTACTGTGCACTGTGATGGTAGATTATGATGTGACTGGTAGGTGGTACTGTGCACTGTGATGGTAGATTATGATTTGCCTTGTAGGTGGTACTGTGCACTGTGATGGTAGATTATGATGTGACTGGTAGTTGGTACTGTGCACTGTGATAGTAGATTATGATTTGACTGGTAGGTGGCACTGTGCACTGTGATGGTAGATTATGATTTGACTGGTAGGTGGTACTGTGCACTGTGATAGTAGATTATGATTTGACTTGTAGGTGGTACTGTGCACTGTGATGGTAGATTATGATTTGACTGGTGGGTGGTACTGTGCACTGTGATGGTAGATTATGATTTGACTGGTGGGTGGTACTGTGCACTGTGATAGTAGATTATGATTTGACTGGTAGGTGGCACTGTGCACTGTGATAGTAGATTATGATTTGACTTGTAGGTGGTACTGTGCACTGTGATAGTAAATTATGATTTGACTGGTAGGTGGTACTGTGCACTGATAGTAGATTATGATTTGACTGGTGGGTGGTATTGTGCACTGTGATAGTAGATTATGATTTGACTGGTGGGTGGTACTGTGCACTGTGATAGTAGATTATGATTTGACTGGTAGGTGGTACTGTGCACTGTGATAGTAGATTATGATGTGACTGGTGGGTGGTACTGTGCACTGTGATGGTAGATTATGATTTGACTGGTGGGTGGTACTGTGCACTGTAATGGTATATTATGATTTGACTGGTAGGTGGTACTGTGCACTGTGATGGTAGATTATGAGTTGACTTGTAGGTGGCACTGTGCACTGTGATAGTAGATTGAGTTGACTAGTAAGTTTAGTTGTTGGATCAACATCACGGCACACAGGTTTAACCCATAAGTGCTCCTGTTTTCCTCCTAACTCAAACCTCTGAGTCCGGAGAAACTCAGCTCAATGCACGAACTCCGTAGCATCGGCAAGGATCCTGAAATACTTTGGGTAGATTTTTTTAACTCAAAATTTTGCCCTGGCAGCGCCGTTAGGCTACTCTTTTTCGATTTCCAACTGCCAAGGGATCTTTTTACGTGCGCAACAATACACGCGGGCGTCCGACCTCACTACCCAGAGACCAGGGGAAATTGTATTACTGGAAGACCACGTGAAAAAATCTCGGTCCTCACCGGGGCTTGAACCCGGGACCTCCAGCACTCGAGGCGGACACCATACCTCAAGACCACTCAGCCCCCTAGACTAGTAGGTGCTGCTGTGCACTGTGATAGTAGATTATGATTTGACTGGTAGGTGGCACTGTGCACTGTGATGGTAAATTGTGGGTTGACTGGTAGGTTAAGCTGTGCACTGTGATGTCATTATTGTGCAGTGTTGTTATTGAGCTAGGTGGCAGAGGTGGTAATATTGCGCTGATGTGGAGGTGTTTTATTGTGTATGGAAATGCAGTGAAGTTAGTTGGTATATGCTGATGTTGTACATCCACATTTTCAGTTTTGTTGTGGGCTTCAAGAAATGTCTAAGATTATTTCATTTTTGCAGGTGCTGTTCCCTTCTTTTTACAGCTGCTTCGGTCGCCACACCAGAATGTTTGTGAGCAGGCTGTGTGGGCACTTGGCAACATTATTGGTAAGTTTGTTTAGTTTATTTTGTACCCATTGTTTACTTAAATTTGTTTTGTTCCCATGTTGTCATCTGTTCCCTATGTGTATAGATGTAGGAGCTTGCTTTAAGGGCCAGTTTATGTATATATAAAAAAGTTTATGGTAGTCCCATGGCAAATATTGCCATAGATGTGTGAAACATTAGACCACCACATATAAAAGAATCATGGGATAGAAAGATGGAGGTTACTAATTCACTCCATTGCCAACTTCCCTCCTTGTTTCTAGAACATTCTGAACATGATGCGATATTGTTCATGGCTATTAGAACAAATTTCTTACCATTGATGGGAACTAAACGTGAACCATTGTTTTTGTAAATCGGCAGATAGTACATGCAGTTGTGAGTTAATTTTGTAAAGTGTTTATATTATATTTTTTTTTATTTATGAGAACAATTCTTAGTCCACGTGTGAAATACAGAAAATAATAGATCTGTAGTATGAGCTTTCTATAAGTTTGTGAATTATTAGACCACCACAATTTTGTTGGCACGAGTGAACAGAGGAAAAGTATAGAGAGCCAGTCCTTTCATTCCGCAGCAGATGACTAAAGCTGACATTGAATCCTCAGTGCTGTGCCATTGTCAGCACAACATCCTAACAGTTACACCAACATTGTCTTATGTAAATTAACTCACAGCAATTAATCCTGCTAATAAAATAGGCAATTTTGTTACCAGGTGATGGTCCACAGTGCCGAAATTACGTCATCAACCTTGGGGCAGTACAGCACCTGTTGACATTTATCAATCCCAACATTCCCTTGCCGTTCCTGCGAAACGTAGCCTGGGTGATTGTCAACTTGTGTAGAAACAAAGACCCACCTCCTCCTGTGGAGACGATTGAAGAAATACTACCAGCTCTGTGCCAACTGATCCACCATGCAGATGTTAATGTAAGTCAACCTTTACATCTTAGAATATGTTGATGAAAGCCAACCAACACATCTTAGAATATGTTGATGAAAGTCAATTATCATGTCTTAAAATATGTTGATGAAAGCCAACCATCATGTCTTAAAATATGTTGATGAAAGCCAACCATCACATCTTAGAATATGTTGATGAAAGCCAACCATCACATCTTAGAATATGTTGATGAAAGTCAACTATCATGTCTTAAAATATGTTGATGAAAGCCAACCATCATGTCTTAAAATATGTTGATGAAAGCCAACCGTCACATCTTAGAATATGTTGATGAAAGCCAACCAACACATCATAAAATATGTTGATGAAAGCCAACTATCATGTCTTAGACCAGTGGTTCTCAACCTTTCTTGGCCCATTCCCCCCTTCACCATATGTTCAGAACGTCATTCCCCCCTTTCGTATTTTCTCCCTATGAACCCCCCCCCCCCTTTTCCCCCTTTACACAGTATACGTAAAACTGGACGCTACATTTAATAACACATATAATAACAAGTCTAGATGTCTAAATAAAGCGTGATTTGCGGGTCTACTTATGTCATAAAACGAAGTTCAGTAGGGTGAGAAGTACAGAACTGTAAAGTCGGAGTGAAAAAACAATATTAAGTAATCAATTCTTGTATTAACGCGATCTTGAAATAATCATAATTCCCCCCTTCGAACCCCTAAAATTCCCCCCTAGGGGGGAATTCCCCACCGATTGAGAACCACTGTCTTAGACTATGTTAATGAAAGTCAACTATCATGTCTTAGAATATGTTGATGAAAGTCAACCATCACATCTTAGAATATGTTGATGAAAGCCAACCAACACATCATAGAATATGTTGATGAAAGCCAACCATCATGTCTTAGAATATGTTAATGAAAGTCAACTATCATGCCTTAGAATATGTTGATGAAAGTCAACCTTCCTTTCTTAGAACCAACACTGTATACAATAGAAGTGTGTGGTCACTCATTCACCATCTAGGTTTATGTTACCCTTCATATTTTAGAAAATGATTAAGTTAACCTTTCCATCATAAAATCAGTAGTGTTGGAAATAAGAAGACTGCCCAAAAAATTTGTAAACGTGATGGCTAAATACATTTTCAGTCGCTTCTGTCAATCTCTGGATATGCAGTTTTAAACCATTAAAAGGCAGCCAGAAAGTTAATCTTATAGTCTTATTTGTATGTGTTTGGTAGAATTACATACACACATAGAATATTGTTCCTATTTAAGGCCATTGAGGTGCTTCATGGGGGATTAGACCAAACAAAAATATATAGTAAGTAGTAGCAACAATTGGGGTCTAGATTATAATTATCTGTATTGTTTGAGAATATTACAGAATGGGTCAAGTTTGCATTTGTGTTTACAGTGGTTTTAAATTTCCAGATTCTGGTGGACACTGTTTGGGCATTATCCTACCTGACCGATGGTGGTAATGAACAGATCCAGATGGTAATCGACAGCGGAGTTGTCCCTTTCCTTGTCCCATTACTAGCACATCAAGATGTTAAAGTGCAGGTGAGTGGCTACCACATGTTCATTTCTTTGCTTTTGCCTATTAGCCACTTATGGAACATCACTATCTGCTGATGTACCCTCCTATATTATGCTGTCCTTCCATGTCTTTTCCACATTACTCAACCGTATACATGCATTTTTTGGTGTGGTCTCACTATTTCACTAACTCTGTGAATTCCATGTGGCCTGTCTGGTTCTTTGCTTAACTGGGTTCCTGAATATATGTCTTGTCCAGTGCCTTGTCACTTCCTGCTCGACATGTTTAGTTTTTTTCGTGAGCTGCATATTGAAGCCACTTTAGTAACAATTTCTAAATTGCTTTTTAATTATATAACCTGCATAGTTGGATACCTCTTGAAAAAACAAATCCAACAGTATCTTATTCAAATCTGTAGGTCAATTCCAAGCAGAGATATTGTTTGTGGGTCAGTTTATCATTTAATATAAACAAAGAGGAAAATACGATTTTGACCCTTTCATAAAGTGTGACCTACCTACACACACACAACTGTTGGTAACACTGACGCCAAGGGATATTACCACTGCCGATGTCTAACTCAATGACAGATAACTACTGCCAGTTTAAATATATATACACGCACACACAGATATACACACCTCCACATCATGCTGTGATGACATCAGACCGTGCGCTTCTTGTCAGCGCGAGGCCACCAGCATAGATGTATTTTGACAAAAGAAGTCCCGTTGGAAAGTTGCAAAATTATCAATGATCTTGTCCTTGTAGGGTGATGAAAAATTACACATAAATACAATAATGGGTGTTGAATGTACAAATACATTCATTATCATGTTAAGCACTCTGAATACTCAATAACAATATTAAATATTCATAGCTGGAGTGTGACAAGGAAAACTGCCATCTGCCGCCATTGAAATACCACATTACAGTATGCGATCTTCATAATTTCAGTGTGAGGTTGACTACCAACTTAAATGGTCGAAAATTACAAAATACATGTAAAATTGGATGTTAAATATAATAATACATATTAGAACAATGTAATACGTCTTATAAAATGGTATTTACTGGTTTACTTACCACTTTGATAGGCAGTCTGGTTATCCGGTATAACAAGGATTCCCAGTGCGCCAGAAATGCAGAACGCAAAACGGGGTGGGAAAAACTATATCAAGTAATCAGTGTTTTAACTCGATCTTGAAATAATCGTGGAATTTAACATGAGTACGCGTACTGTTCCCATATTGGAGACACAAAAACAAATAACCGAAGGTAACCGTAGTGCCCACATATTGAGGTTTCTGTTTTATCTGATCCTATTCTTTGCAGACACGTTTATGAATGTTTATAATTGAATAGTGTTTGTCTTTTGTTTTTCCATATTTTATGTTCATTCGGCTGTATTGATTACTGATTTTATTTGTTAACTTGGCACTATTTTCAGTTTTTTTTTTATTTTTATATTTCCGCAAACATCCTTATGTATTGAAGACTTCTCAGGGGTCTTGTACACTTGTTTAAATGACCATGACTGTTTTATAACTTGGCCACGTGTTACTAAACCGTGTGTGTCACTTCCCACTTGAAACCATTGCTGGTGTTTCAGTAAGGATATCTGACTGTCAGTGATCTTTGTTTGTTATAATCATCTTTGTCTTTCCTGTGGGTTGTCATGAAACTCACTAGGCCTAATTTAAATTATTCCCTGAGAAGGTTAACCCAGTCAAAAAACATCTGAAGAAGTCGGATGTGTTGGCCAAAAGGTGCAAATATCGCAGCTCTGCTGTAAACAGGCACAACACTATTTCGTCCAAAACAAATATTCCAGACAAACGAAGAAGAAGAATAATTTAAATTATTTAGCTTACTAGCTGTTAATTCTTACAAAATTACATTTGCACATTTTGGTGCTCATTTTTCAGGCTGAGATGCCGTGGTCTGGTGTCAGTTGATATCTTGCTGTACACATACAAGATTAAATAGAACACTTGTGTGTTAGATACTCCGAGTGATCTACATAAGCTGCTGTTACAGCTGGCTGGGGAGTTAATTAACCAAGCTCAACATGAACAAATAAGGCAGTGTTTTGATTATCTATGTTAATAGCTATCAGCTGAATACTTGCAGTGTTACTTCAGCAGTGCTGTAGATTACTTGTCCTGCAGCTCCCAGCATGTCCGTCGGTTAACAAGAAACTAACTATACATCATTGACACAATTGAGGAGAGCTTGCACTTATGGCAGAGAGACAATAGACATGCTCACAGTTACAGGGGTTATATTATCATCATTGTCTAAGTTAATAAGGACAGCAAAGATGACATTTACAGCAGTTTTTTAATACATAACTATCCTCCAATGGCTCGGCTACCATGATTTCATGGCTGTGACATGAGTGGTAATGCATATATGTAATGTAATGTGTAAGAGTGGTGGGTTTACAAACCTAGTCACATATTTACTGACACACTTGGTAATGAAATCTGACACTTCTGAAAATAGGGAGTGGCTCATCTCCCATCATAGTGTTGTCACTTTTCTTTTAATGGTGTCACTGAAAACATTTGTTTGAGTTTTGGGTTATGAAAATAGCTTATAGGCTTCAAGAAGTGCTTACTGAAACAGTAAAATTAATCCCTGTGAATAATCATTATTAATCCCTATTTCCTGAATATTTTGAATGTTATTTCCTTTGTGACTACCTGAAAACAAATATAACATTGGTTGTTGATCTGTTCAGACAGCCGCTTTGAGGGCCGTGGGAAACATTGTCACTGGCACAGATGACCAGACACAAGCAGTACTCAACTGCAATGCCCTTCACTATTTCCCAGCTTTACTCACACACCCAAAGGAAAAGATTAATAAGGTAGGCCAGTTGCTGTGTTCCAACTTGTTTCTGAAAATACATCCTTTGGCATATTGTGTCTGTGTGTTAATTTTATGAAGTCTGATAAAGTATAAGTACACAGTATTTTATTTATCGAATCAATATTTCCTATTAATTTGTTTAAAAACATGAGAATAATTGTGTATGCATGTTGTCAAGGGGTGTAGAAAAAGAGCCTAATGAATGTGGATAAGTATGTTATAGGTAATGAGAAGGTTAAAAAAGAAAGTTTGGTTGGGATAAAACAAAGATCCTCACAGTAATAGTGAGATGAATAGTCAGGACCTTTAGAGTCACACATAAATTAGATATCAGGCATCAATTCATACTCAGAGAATGGTGAAAAGTAACAGTGTATTGTACAGCATGAAACTCGACAGAATGAGAATAAATTACAGGAGGCACTGTACAGTAAAGATGGGGAAAAGATCGTGGAGACATTGTACATGAGGTCAAGCTCAAGAATTTGGTGGTGTGTGTTATTACAGGTGGCATCTACATAAGATAAAACACATTGAATGGGGAAATAGTTCAAGCGGTCATTAGACAAGATTAGGAGTCAGTCATTGACATCAAAGAACGGTGTTAGTCATCCACCACATAAAACAAGGCCACTGTGTCAATTTCTTAGCAGAACAGGCCCTTATGAATGAATATATATATAGTAGATTACAGTACAGCTCTTTAGGGGGGGGGGGTGATCATTGTAATTGATTCTTTATCAGAAAGCCATTGTCCCTAGCAGTGGTTTTTAACAGCTTCAATGGCAGTTACTGCCGTTTAATAATGATGTCTCCATCCCTGCCACGGTTGCAGGATTAATATTACCTACTTCTCCCTATAATTTGATTTGTTGTTGAACAGCTCACTATTGTCGCCATGTAATCTTTTGTGTATATTTGTTGAATACTGCACTTGTGTTTTACATGTCTAGTTGTTGCCATATAACTCTATGTACTTATTGTTGATCAGTTGTTCTTATGTAACTTAAAGCTGTGCAGTTCTCCTTAACCATTGTCATGTAATGTGTGTTATATAATGCTTATGCATTTGTCACTTCATTACTTAGACATGATGAAAGGTTCAAGATGTGTTCTTGGCTCTGGGTTGAGTGCTTTGTTTCATGGTTTGATAGGAGTGTGTATGATGATTTCACTTACCCTAAAGAAGTCTGTTTAAAGATGCTGTTGTGTCTGTGAGAATGGATGGGTAACTGAAACAGACAAGACATCTGCCTAAGATAACTATCCTTGATTATACAGTAGTGTATATGAGATGAAAACAGTTCAGTCAAGGATTCAAACCAAAAATGCCTGTCTCTTGGTCTGTGAGAATCTGGTACCAACAATGGTCTTGGTATTACCTGGGCTGCTCCAAAGACCCCAATTGACTGATCATATGAACTACTATTTTTTTTTTTTTTTTGTTGGTTGGAATGTATGTGTGTGTTGTGTTGCATAATTGCTTTGAGTGCTGTGCACATTTTGATCCATAGCAGCTTTTTGTTAAATTATATGTGTAGTGTATATTTTATATGTGATCTTTAGCATCCTTTTGTTTTGTCACGTATACTTTATTTTTTGTTTAATCCATGGTAGCCTTTTGCTGCATTCATTGTATTCTGTAAATGTTAATTTGGTCCACAGTTGTTTCTTGTTACATTTTGTACTGTGTTTTGTGAGGGGTCTGTTGTTTTAGTTAT
The DNA here is from genome assembly GCA_963921405.1 of Cepaea hortensis. NCBI lineage: Eukaryota > Metazoa > Mollusca > Gastropoda > Stylommatophora > Helicidae > Cepaea > Cepaea hortensis. The sequence continues at coordinate 75,176,469 of OY992883.1, read as the reverse complement.
GTTACACCCATATTCTCTATTTGTATACTATGTACTTTATGTATGATCAATGACATCACAGTGGCTGCAGTTGAATTCATGTTTAATCCATGTTAGCCTAACATCAGACAACTGTTTCTAGTATATGTTAGCCTAACATCAGACAACTGTTTCTAGTATATGTTAGCCTAACATCAGACAACTGTTTCTAGTATATGTTAGCCTAACATCAGACAACTGTTTCTAGTATATGTTAGCCTAACATCAGACAACTGTTTCTAATATATGTTAGCCTAACATCAGACAACTGTTTCTAGTATATGTTAGCCTAACATCAGACAACTGTTTCTAATATATGTTAGCCTAACATCAGACAACTGTTTCTAGTATATGTTAGCCTAACATCAGACAACTGTTTCTAGTATATGTTAGCCTAACATCAGACAACTGTTTCTAGTATATGTTAGCCTAACATCAGGCAATTGTTTCTAGTATATGTTAGCCTAACATCAGACAACTGTTTCTAGTATATGTTAGCCTAACATCAGAAAACTGTTTCTAGTATATGTTAGCCTAACATCAGACAACTGTTTCTAATATATGTTGGCCATGCTATGGTATATGTTGACTGTCACATCATACACAAGTGATTCCTGTAAGTATCAATTGTCAGGTTACTTTGGAATCTTAATTCATGCTTTAAAAGGTCATTTCTCTTTGTGTTGTTACAGGAAGCAGTGTGGTTTCTGTCCAACATTACAGCTGGCAACCAAGTCCAGGTTCAAGCTGTCATCGATGCTGGCCTTATTCCTCTGATTATCCATCACCTCAACAGGGTAAGTTAGGTTTACAGTCGTGGCAACAGTGTGTTAGCCAGGGTGACACTGCTCTGCTGCATCTAGAGACATGCATGTCAAGAATCCATTGAAACGCTCGATAAAACTGCAAAATATATTAAGTAGACATAAGCAAAATAAATATTTTAATACTATTCTTTTAGGAGGCGCCTTATAGTTCTGTTTTCTTTGTATAACTACTCCTCTCACTCATATACTCAATTGCACGCACACACACACACACATACAGAAATTCTCTCTCTCTCTCTCTCTCTCTCTCTCTCTCTCTCTCTCTCTCTCTCTCTCTCTCTCTCTCTCTCTCTCTCTCTCTCTCTCTCTCTCTCTCTCTCTCTCTCTCTCTCTCTCTCTCTCCTGTGTGTGTGTGTGTATCATTAGAGAACATTAGTTCTTATTAAAATTCCTAGCTTCATTCTGAGATTTAAACAAGAGGTGGACACCGAAACCTCTCAGCCAAGATTCCTCCAAGTTTTAAGTTTTTAAGTCTGCCCTGACTTCACCAGATTGATTCTGGTCCCTGGAAGTGACCCCTGGAGGCAGGTGAAGTCCACAAGCCAACCGTCATGTTTGTAACCCATGCTGCTTTAGACCTATAACAAATATTGATCACTAAAGAAGAATACAGTTTAAGATCTTACAAATGTTTTCCCCTTGAAGTAGATTGTACTGTGTTGCATGCCAGTACTGACCAATAAAAAGATGTCAATTGCAACGGGGAAAAAGAAGAATGTTGAAGTGCTACATAGAACCTGTACTTCTGTATGGATGTGAAACATGGACAATGAGCAGACAAGCTGAAAAATATATGGCAGTGGAAATGTGGTTTCTGAGGAAATAAAAGAATATGGACATACAGAAAAACCATTGAGTGCAGGTCCTGCAAGAGGCAAATGAAAACCGTAAACTGATTATAAAAATGTGACAGCCAACATTTTTTGGGCACGTTATGAGAAGATATAAACTAGAGAACTTGGTGACAACTGGCAAAATTGAGGGAGAAAGAACAAGGAGGAGGCAGAGAAGTAAATATTTGAAAGGCTTGATCACATAGCATGGTTGAAGCAAGAACACAGAGCTGATCCAGGACTGGTGATTGTATAAGATGGTGAAACATGACTGTCCATGCTTATCAGCATTGTACATGATGATGATGAACTGTTCTTTTATATTTGACTTGTTGCACTGATTTAGATGAGCATTCTCTCATGTTTGATCACATTATGAACTTTGACCCTTCAAGTGTTCATTCACAGGGAGATTTCCAAACCCAGAAAGAAGCAGCCTGGGCAATCAGTAACCTCACCATCAGCGGCAAGAAGGAGCAGGTGGCGTACGTTGTTGAGAGCGGAGTTCTGCCTCCCTTCTGCCAACTTTTGTCTGTCAAGGATGCACAGGTGGTGAACGTTGTTCTCGATGGTATTAACAACATCCTCAAGATGGCTGGCGATGATGTAGATCAGATTTGCCAGATTATTGAGGAGTGTGGAGGTAAGTTTATGTCCTTCCACATATCATTAGCTGGTTGTAGCTGTGATATCATAAGATATCATTAGCTGGTTGTAGCTGTGGTATCATAAGATATCATTAACTGGTTGTAGCTGTGGTATCATTAGCTGGTTGTAGCTGTGGTATCATTAGCTGGTTGTAGCTGTGATATCATTAGCTGGTTGTAGCTGTGGTATCATAAGATATCATTAGCTGGTTGTAGCTGTGATATCATTAGCTGGTTGTAGCTGTGGTATCATTAGCTGGTTGTAGCTGTGGTATCATAAGATATCATTAGCTGGTTGTAGCTGTGATATCATTAGCTGGTTGTAGCTGTGATATCATTAGCTGGTTGTAGCTGTGATATCATAAGATATCATTAGCTGGTTGTAGCTGTGATATCATTAGCTGGTTGTAGCTGTGGTATCATAAGATATCATTAGCTGGTTGTAGCTGTGATATCATTAGCTGGTTGTAGCTGTGATATCATTAGCTGGTTGTAGCTGTAATATCATAAGATATTAGCTGGTTGTAGCTGTGATATCACAAGATATCATTAGCTGGTTGTAGCTTTGCATCTTTAGGGCTGCATGGAGTTGGTGATACTGTTGCAGCAGGTATATCAGAGGGCTGACTAGTTTACCATGATGTAAATGAGATTATAATCTAAAGCACATGTGTCAAACTCAAGGCCTGCGGGCCGCATCAGGCCCGGCGTACAATCATATTCGGTCAGAGAGAGAATTTTAGGCAAAAATATTTTTAATGGCCGCGATATAAAGTACAAATCAAATTCCCTAATGGCAACCTTGGTGAACGATAGGCTACCTGAGAGCGTTCTCGCTTCAATCAGAATAAGCGAAAATAAAAGTTGTGTAGTGAGTGGATGTTCGTTGTTATAATGACCTAGCAACGTTAAGCTGCGCGTTTTGGATTGGCACATCAGAAATGAAAGTAGTATAGTGCCCGGATATTGCATCACATTTTCCCGCTATGGCTAACCTGATATCAATCAAGCGTCTGTCGGCAGATGCACACTCTTTTTAAAATCAAAGCTAGCCTTTAAAATGACCAAGAGAAAAGTCGATTCTGAAAGCAGAGCCTTTCAAAGCCGCTGGGAGGCTGAATATAATTTTACTGATATTGGCGGTAAACCTGTGTGTCTAATTTGTGGGGATAATGTGGCTGTGATCAAAGAATATAATCTGAGACGGCACTACAAGACAGCAAGTTTTATTGTGGCGGAGGAGATCACAAAATCAGGCTGACCATTTACAGGAGAGGAGTTTCTGAGGCACTGCATGATGAAAGTGTGATGTCTTATGTTCAGACAAAAAGCAGATGTTTGCAAAGGTAAGCCTTAGAAATACGGTTGTTGATCGGGTTTGTGAGATGGCCACTGATGCGAAAACACAGCTGATCGAAAAAAGCAAAGACTTTGTTGCATTCTTCCTTGCTGTCGATGAAAGTAATGACACAACTGACACTACACAGCTGGCCATCTTCATCCGTGGAGTGGACTCCAGTTTGAATGTTACAGAAGAAATATTGGAGATTAAATCCATGCATGAGACAACGACAGGAAAAGACATTTTTTGACAACGTATGTCAAAGTTTAACCAACATGAACTTACCTTGGGTCAAACTCGTTGGACTGACAACAGATGGAGCACCGGCGATGTGTTGCCAACAAAAGTGGACTTGTTGGAAGGATGCAGTTAAAGCTGCAGGAGAACTGTACTGGTGAATTGATAGCATATCACTGTATCATACATCATGGATAGCTGTGTGGTAAAGTCCTCAACATGGAAGATGTAATGAGCACTGTAACACAAACCTTCAACTTTATCAGAGCCAAAGGTTTAAATCACCGTCGGGGAAAAGTTCTCAGTAGATTTTTTCCAGCTGATTGAGGAAACCTGTCAGTTCATGGACAGTAAAGGAAAAGATTCCACAGTTTTTCGGGATAAAATGTGGAAATGTGAGTTGGCGCTTCTGTCTGATATAACCACTCATCTCAACGACTTGAACCTGCAGCTCCAGGGACGGGATCACTTTATCACTGATATGCATGATGCAGTGAAGGCATTCCAAGTGAAGCTGCGCTTATGGGATACACAAATGCACCAATGCAACTTGTCTCACTTTTCTTGTTGCCAAGCAATGTTGAACCAAGTCATCGCTATGATGTTTCCCAATACACACTTTGCTGAAAAACTTAGCTTACTTCACGCCGAGTTCGCAAGGTTCTTAAGTGACTTTGAAGCACAAAAAAGTAATTTCGAACTGTTTCATAATCCATTTGCCATAGATGTGGAAACTGCACCTGTAAATTTGCAGATGGTGTTAATAGAGCTGCAGTGTAATGGGACACTAAAAGCAAAGTATGACACTGTGGAGCCTGAACAGTTTGCTAATTTCATTCCTGAAGAGATGCGCCGGTTTTGTCTGCATGTGGCTCAAACCTTGAGCATGTTTGGTAGCACATATCTCTGTGAGCAGCTGTTTTCTGTGATGAAGATTAACAAAGCATCACACAGGAGTCGCCTCACTGATGAACATTTGCAGTCCATCATGAGAATCTCAATGACAGAACATTACTCCCAACATAAACAAACTTGCAGCCAAGAAAAGAAGCCAAACATTGTGCTCTGACAAATTGACATGAGTGAAAATGTGTATACCAAAGTTTTTATTTATAGTGTTTAAAAACGGTTTTATTTTCGGCTTGTTGAATGTTTATCCTGTTCTGCCCACAACCTTATGTGTGATTTGAGTTTTGGCCCCGCTGAGCGATTGAGTTTGACACTCCTGATTTAAAGGTACGGGCCATCAAATGCATATCAGCAGATAGTTAAGTTTATCATGATACTCAGTTTAATGTATCTTTTACATTAGTCTAAAGTTTATCAGATTTCAGGATATAGGATACTAGGAAATTGTTATATTAAAAAAGTTGTCAAAATGCTTGTTTTTTTTTAAATACTTTGTACAACAAACTTTGAGGCAGTGAGTTTTATTTCTTTGCATTGTTGAATGTGGTGATAGCTTGTGAATAATAAATAAATTATTTTCAGGCCTGGACAGAATTGAAGGGCTGCAGAATCATGAAAATGAAGAAATCTACAAACTGTCATATGAAATTATCGACACTTACTTCAATGATGAGGTGAGTTCATTGTGTTTTAATTCCACGGTCCATCACCCACCTGGAAGTGCTAGATTAGAGCAGCTGCTAGATGGCTGGATATCATAACTATGTGTATTTTAAATCTAGTTGTGAGGCTGCCCCAACACACCTGGTCATGTAAATATGAGCTGATGGGAAGAAAGATAAGTCACAGTAACCTGCTGAAACTGCTACCAGTTATCTACCAATGGAACATCATTCATCTCTATCTCTAATTATCTTCTCCATATGCTTGCGGTCTCCATTTTCTGTGGGTTCCAGGAGAAAGATGTTCTAGCTGTGCTATCAACAGATTTTCTCAATGTTTCCAATCCAGTGCCAGCGTCTTTTTCTGTTTCATTGACTGGGATTTGTTTAGCTTTTACCACGAGCTTCACATTAGTAATAGTAATTCTGTCACACCACCTTAGTCTTTCTATTTTGCACAGCACAAATTAAAGTTTTGTAGTTTATTAGTAACGCAGGAGAACAGACTATCATGGTCTTGAGAGAATGTGGCAGCAAGAGGTATTCAGAGGATTTGGTCGACTGTTGTCATTCAGAGGTAAAGCAAGACGGACATAAAATCAGATTGCAACGGACACAATTATTGGAGCTCCTCACTGGCTGTTGGAGATGAGGATTGAGTGCTTATAGGAATGCCCCGAGTGCAGTGATGCCAGTTTTGGACTCAACAAAACTCAATAAATAGTAATTGGTTTAGTTGTTTTCCATTTTTCTTATCCATATAACAGTCAGATTTGATGTTGAAGTTAAATATTTTGTCTTTGGTCTCTTGATCGTTATGCTTGAATGAAGGATAGGCTTTCTGCTAGATTACAATTTTTTTACTTCCTTAATTTACATTGTGCTATTGAAACTCTTGCGTTCTCAGTTCTTATTTTAATATCGTTGTATTTGCAGCTTTGTCTACATTCTTCTTCATCTTCTTGTCTTGTATTCCTTCAGTGTAGTAAAAGCCCTCAACCAGCTTCCACCAACCTCTCTTGTCTTACACCATCTTCTCCAGCTCCCCCCATATCCACACCATTTTGTTCACCCGTTGTCTCTAATTCTCTTCTCCATGTACTTTAGGTCTCCCTCTGTCTATTTTACTCTGTGGGTTCCAGAAAAAGGATTTTCTCGTTCTACTAACAGGTTTTCTCAGTTTGTGTCCTATCCACGAGTCGTTTACTCACCCATGATTTGCTATTTATTTAGTCCTTCCCTTCATTAGCGACTCTGTCATACCATGTTAGTCCTTGGATTCTGCACAAGTAGCATTTAAATTGTCATATTTGGATATAATGCAGGTCTTGATTTGCTGAATCCTGTACAGCAGTCTGTAAACAGCAAAAGTCAAGTCCACTTGGCTGTTTGATGTGCAGTACAAATGTGCACTATGAGCACACAATAGATTTATTGTGTAAGAAACATCAGAGACTTGTGATTTTCAATGGTTATTTTAACTCTGTAATGTCGACAGCTGAGATTTCTGTTGCCCATTTGGAATTATTTCTGAAACTGTCAGAAGCACAACTCCATGTGAGGACTAATCATAACACCGCTAGTGGCATTACATAAGTTGTAGGAGAGCCAGGAATGGTGCAATAGCTACCTTGAGAAAATGACACGAATTTAAACTGAGTATTAAACAGCAATGGCTATATTTACACATGTATGCAAGAAACGTCTAGATGAGAAACTGGAAAAGTGTCCGAATATTGACATTTATGAAAAGTGAATGTATAGAATGAAAGTTATCACATAATAACATGAATACATTGTTGCTCTTTCAGGCTGATGAAGACTCACTCTTGCCACAAGCTTCCCAGGAAGGTTACCAATTTGACCCAAATGCCCAGATTCCCCAGGAAGGCTTTAAGTTTTGACACTTGCCGCCTGAAGTTAACTCATGACATTGTATAAAGTAGTGACCTTCAAAACTGGACGTACACAAAAACAGAGACTGTTGGTAAACTTACTCGACGACACAAATCACCTGACTTGCTTCAAGCATGACATCATCGATGAACATAAGGGAAGCCAAGCCTCGGCATCATCCCGTCTTCACAAGCTTCGATTGCTGATTTTCATCTTAGCTGCTTCGAGCTCACCCGTTCCCGATGAACCCTACTTTTGTGTGCATCGATGGCCTACTGGCCCAGTGAGCACCTGCTGGGAGGATATCTGTAACAGCGGAATGATAATAATAATGTTTGCAAGTTCACACAGACGAATTTGGGTTCCTGTGTCTTTGTGTGTTCTGTGTGTACGTTTCCTACATGTGTTTACAGAATGTGACTGTGGCATTCTTTTCCAGTATGCTTGTGTATGTGTGTTATTATACATCTGTCAGGTGTGCTGGGAGATCAGCCTGCCCAAGAGCTGACGGTGGGGTAGTGGGTTTATTCCACACACACGGGTCGGTTAGATTCTTGTTCAGAGAGAAAGCAATGGCAAATTACTGAATGTAAAATTGCCTAATAAATCAGTCAGTGTAGGCTGGAAGTGATTACAGCGCCCTGCAAAGAACAATTTATTTGGTTTGTAAGGTGTGCTAAACGGAAAAGTTTTTTTTTTTGCCACGGTCTTCCTTATGGGTGGTACCATTTTAACCCATGAAAATGTATTGTCTTGCCCAGAAAGACTTTCCTACACTGGTTTTTGATAACACAAGCGTAGTCTACTCCTGTGTATCACATTAGTAAGTGGTTACAGAGTCCACAGTTTGAGCATCAGCGGTGTGTGTGTGCCGTAGCCTGGCTGTTTGTGGAATCCTTCTATGGCCATGCTCTCAAACAACACTGCCCATTGTCTGCTTCCACCACTTGTATCCACAGCTAGCTGACATGACATGCGTTTTGCCATTAGACTTGCCCAAGGCCAGAGACCTTTGTTGGGTTTAGCTGCAATGTGCAGCAAATTGGTAGTCCAATCCGTGGATTTCCATGAAGGTGTAATTATTAACATCAGGCTGGTATGTTACAGGTTCTTTGATTCTGTGGCCATTGTTTTGTTACAGAAAACCAGTTTCTGCAATAGCTATTACTGTTCACACATTATAGGTGCTTTAGTGCAGGCATCCAGAAATTAAAACGATTACAGAGAAAATCCCTTGCTCCAGAAGGTGCCTAAAAGGAAACAACCTTGATGGATTCTTATTTGTTAGGTTTATACTATCCTCATGTAAGATTTTGTGGGTGAATTACCTCTGGTGCATTGATTTCATGGTTGTAGAAAGTGATGGCGTTGTTGATTGATGTCTCTATTTTTCAACTGTGGGGTGTAGGGAAATATATAGAACCCTGCAGGGAGTATTCTTGTTTTTTGTGTGTGTATGATCCCTGTCTGGTCCTGTGGCTGATGTTTTCTTTCCTATGAACCCAACATTTTACAGCTTTGGCAATCTAGGATTTGAATGGAAACTTCAATATGATTGGTTGGGTTTTGTAATGTGAAATATTTGGTAATTTCTGTCTATATTGGTTTCCTCTGCTCATTGGATTTACTTTCTGTGGTCGGACCAGATTGCAGTTCTCAGGGTGGAGTATAGATTCCAAGAAGCCCTGTTGTGCTTACCAAGGGTCGTTCTTGTGTTGAGAAGTCATGGGGTGAAACAATTAACAACAGTTTTCTCCAGTTGTGTTGTTTCAGGTCTTTGCCATGTTTGGTTGTGTTTCAGGTCTTTGCCATGTTTGGTTGTAACTTTATCTGATCTTGTTGCCTTCAACTTTTCCCCATGGCCACATTTCTAGTCTGAAGTTGGCTTTCCTGACAGTGGGAGGGTGGGGTTGAGGGTGGAGAGTTAAGTTAATCATTGCTCATAATTACGTAACATGCCTGGATTGTAGGTGTAAAACGAATTAATAATACACACTCGGAATATGAACAATTTGTACATTTCAATGAATTACTGGACATAAGAAACAAAAATTTTTACAAATTTACTGTATAGGTCGAAGTCAGCTGACAAGCTGGCGTGAAACCGTGCATTGAACCGCATGATAGAGCACTGCTGCTCCAATATTTGATTCGTTTGCATCGCTTCTGTCTGACATGTTCGAACTCATGCCTGTATTCATGGGATGCTACTGATCGCTACTTCACGGACACAGACTACAAAAAGTACTAGGTGCACTGTTATTTTCAATTGACTGTGAATGTATTGGTAATGTTTTCACTGTGATAGTACCCACTGCTTGTCAGTTTTATCCACGGTTTCTCATAGACATGAATAAACGAAAGTATGAAAAAATAGCTGCGTAATCATTTTTCTTTGTTATTTCTACAGCAAGTCTTTACTCTTCCTTTTGTCTTGGGAATGAAGAATAGAGTTTGGGGTTACATTAACAGTTGTTTTATGTTATTTTTATATCACTTGCTTATGTAGGTCCACTTTTGCCCTAAGCGTGGATGATGCATGAATGACTTATCCACATAGTAATAGGCTTGCATGCTGGGTGAGCTCCTTGTCACTGTTCTGTAGTTTGTCCAATTGCCTTGCTACCATTAGCCATCTCTTTATTATATAGTTGCTGGCCTCTCAGAACCAGGTTTTCATTTCTTCTGTTGTATTTTAGGTCCAAATGAAGTTTAGTCCCTCCTCCAGCTCACACCAAGCCATTTGTTGACTAGTTCATGATTAGTTGGGTTTTTGCACCTAGTTTTCTATGGTGTGAGGTAGCCAGTCGCATGCCACCATGTCTCAGTCACCTCCAGGTCATGTATGGTAGGTTAGTGTTGCTATTGTGTGCTTGCTGCACAGGTCGCTGTAACACACGGACTTATGTAAGCGAGGTCAATGTGTGTGATTGTGGACACGGCCAAGTGTTGAGACTACCACTGCTTCTGAGCACGAAGGCATCAATCATGTGCCATGCTGGAAAGCCTGGGCGGTCATGACTCGCCATTTCACTCGATCATCGGAGTCGTGGATCAGCTCAGTGTTCCTGTCTTGACCATGCCATGTAGTCAAGCCATCCAGGTATTTACTTCTCGGTCTTCCCCTTGGCCTGTTCCCTTCGATCTTGCCAGTTGTCACTAAGTTCTCCAATCCATTTCTTCTCATAACATGTCCAAAAAATTGTGACTGCCTATGTCTAATTTCTCAAATCAATTTACGATTTTCATTTGTCTCCTGTAGTACTTGGTCATTGGTTTTTCTGTCTGTCCGTGGTACTCTTTGCATTTTCCTCAGAAACCACATTTCTGCAGCTATCGGATGTTTTTCAGCTTGACTGCACATTGTCCAAGTTTCACATCCATACAAAAGAACAGGCTCTATGTAGCACCTCAACTCTTTTTCTCGTTTCAATTGACATCTTTTTATTGGTCAGTATGTTTTTCATCTTGCTAAAGGCTACTTTTGCCGAGGCAATTCTTGTTCTAATCTCTACAAGGCATCTCCCATCAGATATTATGACTGTTCCGACATAATTGTACCAATTCACTTGTTGCAGAATATTCCCATTTACTTGTGTATTACATTGTGGTATTTCGTTCTTTCCTAGTGACGACCATAATCTGTGTCTTTTTACTATTTAATTCTAACCCCAGTTGTTCACTGTGTGCAACAACCGCGTCTACTCATTGTTGCAGATCCTGCTCATTGTCTGCAATCAATACTGTATCATCTGCATATCTAATGTTATTGATATTTCGTCCTCCAATGCTGATTCCATTTATATCTTCTACATTTCTGCTCGTAGAAAAACTGAGAAGTATATGTATCAATAACTACTAAGAAAGCACTTTACAACACAATCTTCCTGCCAACTCTATGCTACCATTGCCAAACCTGGACAATGACAGAAAAAGAGAAAAGAAAAATCACAACAGAAATGAGGTTCCTGAGAAGAATACTCAACGTATCAAGAATAGATAAGATCAGAAATGAAGAAATCAGAGTGGGGGTTAAAGCAGCACTAGATTTTAACAGAAAGCAGCAAGTCAAATGGTCTGGCCATGCAAGTAGGTTACCAGTCAACAGCATACCACAACAAGCAATGATGTACAGACCAGGTGGAATCAGAGGAAGAGGCCGACCACGTAAACGTAGGACGGAGGGAATAGCAGAGTCCATGGGAATATCGATATATGAAGACCATTATCGGGCACTCTCACGAAGTTTATACTTCACCTCAACACCGCAAGGTACAAGAGGAACATGATGAGATTTCTGAAAATATTTTCACTGTATAGGGAAAAAAGAACGGAAACATACAAATACCTGGGTACAATCTTCAACTGCTCCAACATAATAAGGGAAGAAATACAAGCTAGAATCAACTCTGGAAATAAGATATACTATGCACTACAACACCTGCTAAAATCAAATGTGCTATCTCGTAACACCAAGATCACAATTTACAAAACACTAATCAGACCAGTTGTTCTGTATGGCTCTGAAACCTGGAGTACAACTAAAGGAGACGAAGCCTTGTTACAAACCTTTGAGAACAAAGTCTTAAGACGCATCTTTGGGCTCTTTAGGGATACACACAGTGGAGAGTGGAAAAGAAGAAGCAACAAAGACATTTATGATCTTAAGTGCCCGCTAATCACTGGTATGAAGGCTAATAGGCTGCAATGGCTGGGGCATATAGAAAGAATGGAAGATAATAGGGAAACAAAACTCGCTTACACTCAAGAAATAAATGACCGTAGACCCCGAGGTAGACCAAGGAGACGGTGGAGAGATGATATACATACAGATCTACAAGCACTTGGAATCAACGATTGGTAAGAAGGTCCACCAGAAAGATGAATGGAGACGGCTTGTATCTGCAGCAAAGAACCTCAATGGCTTGGAATGCTGAAGAAGAAGGGAAAAAAGATCTGGAGACATTTTACATCCCTGCTTAACACCTCTCTTAATAGGCTGAAATTGTCCCACTTCATTATCAATCCTTATGACAGCTTGTTGTTTCCAATATGTGTTTTATAAGTCATGTCTTTCCCATCAATTTGTAGATCTGCAAGCATATCTACCATGTTGACATGTCTTACTCTATCGAAAGCCTTTGTGTAGTCAATAAAGCAAATATGTATATCTTTGTTTACTTCTATAGAACGTTAAATAACTGTTCGCAGCATATACACAGCATTTACTGTACCCTTTCCTTCTACAAACCCACATTGTTCTTCCTCTATTTCAGGTTGTATTTTCTTCCTCACTCTTTGCATGATAATTCGTAGCAAAATCTTTGTGATGTAACTCATTATACTAATTGTTCTATGTTGATCACATTCCAAGGCTCCTGATTTCTTTGGGATTGCAATAAATTCAGAATTACATAATTCTGAAGGTATATGTACCGTATTATATAATGAGTTGAGCAGTCTGATGGTTTTCTAAGTTTACTGATTCGCATGGCATGTATTTTCCTCCTCTTTGTTTTCTTCTTCTGGTGGTTCTTAAGGTGGCAACGACTGCTTTATTATCAGTGTTGATACTGAAATTGGGCACTGCACTTGCATCTAATATATTTCTCTTTCTATTATTTCTTGTTAATATAAAATCAATTTGGCTTTTAGTATCTAGAACGTTCCATTTATACAAAGTGTGAGAGGAGCGGCTGGCCGAGTGGCTAGGACGCCGGACTCTCGTTCGGGAGACCCGGGTTCGATCCCTCGGTAATGTGTGGGATTTTTTTCTGTCGGGGGCAAAATGAAAATCCTAACCTGCACAGTTCGCGGCGACTGCATTAGCCAGGCGGCCTTTATTCCTCGGGCTCAAAGACCCCTCTGCCATACACCGCAAGGTACTATATTGGTAGTTAAATGACAGTATACTTGTGAATCTTTATGTTTATAGAATGTTTTTGTTAATAGGTCTTGGCCAGTATAGAACCCAGCCCCTGTGCCTTGAAAACACCTCTGCGTCCCCGTCTCGGTGCATTGAGTTTCGGTGCTTTGTCTTTCAGTGCATTATGTCTTAGTGCATCAGAGTCTTAGTGTTTTGTGTCTCAGTGCTTTGTGTTTCAGTGTCGCAGTTCTTTGTGTCTAAGTATCTCGTTGTGTGGTGTCTCGGAGCTTTGTGCTTCAGTGTCCCAGAGCTTTGTGTTTCAGTGTCTCAAAGCGTTGTGTGACAGTGTCTCAGTTCATTGTACCTCAGTGCCTCAAAGTTTTGTGACCCATTGCCTCAGTGCTTTGTGTCTTAGTGCCTCAGTATGACATCACTTTATTTCGCAGAGCATACTTTTTCAGTGTCTCAGCTATTTGTGCCTCAGTGCTTTGTGTCTTAGTGACTCGGAACTCTGTGTCTCAGTGTCTCAATGCTTTGTGTCTCAGTGCTTCGTGTCACATGTTTTTGTGAATTAGTGCTTTGTGTCTCAATGACGCAATGCTTTTGTGTCTCAGAGGTTCGTGTCTCAGTATCTCAGTCAGTGCTTTGTGTTTGAGCTACCCACCCCGTAACATCGAATGACACTAAGCCATACCGATTAGAACCAATAATACTGTCCCTTTTTACTTTTTAAACGTTTTCATTTGTAACCAGTGTGATGATAGTGTTTACACAATTAAGACCCTCTACAGATCATATGACTGCCATATTTATATTCTTATTATTAAGGTTTTCATATGATACCCATCACGACCCGAGGTTCAACCTGCCTAATCCTGCCCCTCACGGTGACACCCGTGCCCCACCCCTGAGCTCCCACCCCCACGCCCGCTCGACCCCTAGACCACCCCAAAGAAATGCACTGTAACCCTAAGCCTTACATAGCACCAATGGAATGATGATAGTTTTATGCCCGTCCCAGTGCAGATAAAGAAAGAAGACCAAAAAAAAAAAGGAAGAAACCGAGGAGGACGAGCACTGTATCCCTAACACAGCATCAACCGTTGGATGATAGTGTTTAAGCATCACCCACTAGGGCCCCGGATGCGGATGGCATCACAATAGAAATGATCGATGCCTTGGAGGAATATGGAATGGACCAGGTCACCAGACTGCTGAACGCAATATACGATACTCGAGACATACCTCCTGAATTGTCTGGTGAGCCGGTGGTGCTAGGCTGCCATCGGAAGGTTTGCAGAGTTTCAGGCTTGGGTCAGGATGGCCTTACGTGTTACTTCTAGCTTGACTTAAGTCGGTTGATCGGCGGCTTGACAATCCGCCATCATAAAACTCTCCGTTGTTACAGAATCAGATTTCTGGCTCTAAATGTTTGCGCTACGCACAAACATGGAGAGCCACGACTTCTGCCCTATGCGCCGCCTTAGGTCCAAGAGGAAAGACTAGACTAGACTAGTCTGATGACTTGATCTATTCCATATTCTTGTAAAGCTTTAATCATTTCTGTTGTGATGTTATCTGAACCGGGGGGCGGGGGGGGGGGGGGCGCCTTGCCAGCTTTCATATGTTTAAGAACATTCCCCCGGGAAGGTTAACCCGGTCAACAAATGCCCGCAGAAGTCGGATGTGTTGGCCTAACGGCGCAAGAACGCAGCTCTGCTGTAAACATCACAACGCAATCACATCCGAAAAAAAAACTACGGATGAACGAAGAAGAAGCAGAAGAACATTCCGAACCTCCACCTTCAAAATTGGCGGTCCTTCATTATTAAATTGAATATCATACTGTTCCTCTGTTATCATCATGAAGGTTTTTCACATAGTCTGACCATACATGTAGAATCTGATCTTTTTCTATTATGATTTTGCCATCATTAGTTTTTAGACAGCCTGCTGATGTACTTGTTCTTTTAGTAAGTACTTGAATTCCTTTGTGCACTAATTTGGTATTTTGACTGTTGAAGCTGAACAAATATCATCAAGAGTCATGATAGAGTATTCTAGGGGGAGGGTTGGTTTCATTTGACCTGGATCATGGTAATGAATCAAAACCAGCTATTGATTAACCGTCTACTGCAGGAGCGGGGAACGTACAAGGCCCTCGAAATCATTTGGTCTGGCTCTGCAAGACAACCGCAGGTGGGACTCGAAATTCAATGAATCTATGAGCATTTTTTACAGCAACTTAAATGTGTATAACAATAACGTACGTTGTGAAGGACAAGCCACGAACGTCCATTACGAAATAGCAAAGACAAATAACTGAACAGGCACACTTTGCCTGTGACTAGAGGGGCAGGCCTGGGGAGTACACTTCGCCACATTGTTAAGACACTTAGAACAGCCATCAAAGTAAAATAATTGCGTCGCTGGCGATACACAAACACTCCGTGGTTATAAAAATAATTAAGCGGTGTGACATCCTAGAAAATGCGTATACAAAGTAAAGAAAACTAAGTCAAAGGTGTGCCTAGTTTGTTGCTGTGTTAGCATCCCCAGTCTGGAAGGACATATTCCCTGTACTACGCTTGAATGTGAGAGATTAAATGCGGCACTTAATGAAACATTCAAGGACACGTCAAGTAAACACATGGGGTTGAAGGTCGTAGCTAAACAGTTCAATGTGGAAACATCTGATATTCTTGTTTGGGGCTTTTCGGGCGCTTTTAACTCCTGTTTAACACCATAAAGGTGCTACTACTTCTAGTGCACTAGAATGATGTTTGCGTGTGGATTAGCTTTCCCTATTACCAGTGTTCCTCGCCATCGGGTGAGCTCACTCCGACTTCTGAGGTACTTGTAATTTACGTCCTTAAGTCAAGGACGAGACGTCATTTTATTCCAACTGACCAATGTAGGGGTTTAACCCGCTACCCCGCCATCAGCACACCGGAAGTTTAAGAGCGAGCGCTCTGATCCATTCGGCCATGCTGATACTGATACCCACAATAGGAAATCATTAAGCTGCAACGGTGAGCTGAAAACTGGGCACAACATGCCACTGCTGGAGTACTGTCAACGTTACATCAATCAATCAAACAATCATTCTCCACAATGTAGGTTGGCTGCAATGGATCTCTGGATCTCTTCCTCTTGCTCGCTTGCCCTCAACCTTGCCCTCTAATATGGTTTTTAAAAGAGTGTTATGTCTTTTAACATGGCCGAGACGTTTCGCTTGCCTCTTTCTTATGTCTTTCATCAACTCTTATCATTCCCAGTTTTTCTAGAACTTCTGTATTTGATTGTCTTTGTTTCCATGAAATACCACATATTCGTCTGCATATCCACATCTTCAGGGTCCCTATGCGACTTTTTATTTGCTTGTTCAATGTCCAGGCTTCTGCGCCATACAGTAGCGTTGAATATACGTAGCATTTGACAATTCTCAATTTTAATGCGTTGTTAATCTCTCTAGATGTTAATACTGATTTCATCTGTTGAGCGGCATTTTTAGCCATTCCTATTCTCTTTTTGACTTCTACTTTACTTCTACCATCATCTGTTATTACATGTAAAGACAGGAGAAGCTTGTTATTGTTCTAGTATCTCTTAGTTTACTGTGATGTTGATTGATGACCTTTCAGCGTTACATAATCAGTCATGAAATTCCCACTCTGAGACGCGTTCAAATATGCGTCAGTGTTCGGAACAACTAGCTGCTGCCAGCAGTTCTCAAAACTTAGATCGCAAAGAGTCGACTGCCCTCCAGGCTGACCGAAGCAAACCTGGAAAAGCAGTTGCCATTAGCAACATCATCAATACCAGCTAACATCACCCGCCTCACCAAATAGAAGCACTTCTAGTTATCACATTAAGGGTGAGCTAATTAAATGTTTCACAAAATACAGCAAGCTTATTTTTAAGCTGATAATTGTGTTTGGCTCGCGATTGCTATTATAAATCTACAAATTACCTTGGCATAAAAGAAAAAAAAAGGTTCCCCGCTCCTGGTGTACTGCAAAGAGTGGAACAAAGTCAGGTAAAATATAACATTTATTTCTGTGTTTCCAGAATGCCGGGTGAAAGTAACCACATAATTAAGTCGTGCGGTAGTTATAAGTTAACTCATAAAGCGGAGAATTTACAGTATTAGGAGTAGATGGTGTTAGAAATATACACAATCTAATGTTTGAATAAGCCGGGTTCCTTGGGCTAGAGGTTAAACGGCTTTCTCCGTAATCCCGTTTATCAACGTAGGGTAACGCAGCGCGCGAGAATTGGCAGCGGTTCTCGCCGCGTTGGTAACTTACGGGATAAGTGCCGGCCGCTCAGAAAGCAATGGCAAATTACTGAGCGTAATCTTGCCTAGAAATCACCGACAGCGGTTAAATGCTGGGTGATTGCATGACAGCAATATGTAGTTAGTTAATCTCTTGTTTTTTTCGGCACCGTGGCTCCGCCGTCGCGCAATTTGGCAGCAGACCGCGTTGCGTTGGTTTTTAACGAATTGGGATGCGTGCCGGTCGCTCAGAAAGCAATGGAAAACTACTGAACGTAAACTTGCCAAGAGACCACAAGAGCAAAAACAATGCTGGTGTTAAATGCAACGTCCTATATAGGATAACCGGTCTCTGTGGCTAAGGGCTTGCGAACGCGGTTTGTGAGCCCGTATACCCGGGTTCGAAACACCGCGGTGCTGGTTTTTTCGAAAAAGGTATAGGGGCCGGTCGTTCAGAAAGCAATGGCAAACTACTGAACGTAACACTTGCCTAGTACATCAACAGCAGCTGGAAAATGCTGGTGTTGACTGCAACGTCCCGTAAGGGATACGCAACAACAACAAAATATAGGATATGCAACTAACTTGTTGAAACTCTCTTGTTTGACACGGGAGAGAATGAGATAGATCTAACATCTGAAAACATAAAAATAAAAGCTGCAATGGTTGTCACAATTCCCAGTCTGTCTGTGCAAACACGTCGTCACGATCGTCATTGTGTTTTCTTCATTTCATAACTGTGTGGATTTTGTCTGATCTGGGGCGTTCCCTCCGTCTTCCGTATAGCGTGCGATTTAATCTATAGCTAAAACAATAACTTAAATATACACACAAAAACACATGGGAACCGCGGAAATGTAGTTGTTGGACATTTATCTGCTGGTCCGGTGACCATGGGTTAGAATCCTAATTGGGGCAAATTTGAAAAATTGACCTGTGCATACCAGGAAATGGCGTGGGAAGAAAGTGTGTGTGTGTGTGGGGGGGGGGGGGATATGCGTGTGCTTGCGTGCGTGCGTGTGTGTGTGTGTTGTGTGTATGTACTGACAACATCACCAACCCAGTGCTGCTGTGTATATGAAAGTGTGGGACTTACACTCAACGAGCCTTAAGACGTGTACCTGATGTTTTTGTTTTGTTTTTGTTTTTACTTACTTATACACACAAGGCATGTGATTCTGGTGTACTGCACATTAACACGCTCCGCAGACTCATGTTTAAAGGCGAGGGGATCGATTTCATTGCACCCAGTTTTATATCATTTGGCTCGGTTTCTTTCTTAGAGCGCCCTGTCAGAAACCTCTCACAAAGCACACACTCCGTAGTTCCCGTGTACAATTTTCAAGTCACCGACAAGCTGGAAATTAGCAAGAGTATTCTGAGATAGGCCACTGTCCTGACATGATTCTACAAATTGGATATGCTGCCCGCAGTTGGATGATTATAGTGTCATCGTCTGGTTGGTCCAAAGACTGGTTAGTCCGAAGACTGGTTATTCCGAAGACTGGTTATTCCGGAGACTGGTTATTCCGAAGACTGGCGTTGAAGTTGTTTGATCACGTCACTACACTGCCTCTTTGATCTCATCATCATCATCATCATCATCATCATCTTTGTCGCCATCACCAAGAAGGCCAGTTCAGCGAATAATGTTGAAGTCATCTGATATGTCATTCCACTCGGTTCTCACTCTATAGTAAAATAAAAAAAAAGAATGTGTATTTCAATTGCAGGACGTTGCGACCAACCCCGGTTTGGAAGACTTGAAAAGGTACAAAACGAAGCATGCGCATCATTTTGGGCTGCACGAAAGACACCAGATGTGTAGCAATGAGATACCTCCTTGACTTCCTGACAATGGAACACAGGTTCAAGATCTGGAGAGCTCGTGCATACTTAAAAATAAGTGCAGATGAGCAGCACCCTCTGCATGACGCTATATTCAGTGAAAAGGGTGACAGGCTAAAGAGAGGCAAATCATGGGTGGGTCGGGCGGAAGATGTCGTCAGACAGGTCTGCAGTCTTACCAGTATCAACCCCGGCAAGGAATGGGTGTCGGTGCCTCCAGCTTTTAAGTGCACTTTCTCCTGCATTATCACACTCGACAGACGGTGCAGAGAGCAGAACCCTGTCGCTGTCAATGCAGAGGTCAACGCGCTCATCTATGAACACTCAGATAGCCTCGAAGTGCTCATCTATACAGATGGATCTGTTGTAAAGCAGCAGAGAAGTGCGTGGGTATTTACAGCCCATTCGGCGGACCGAACCGTTCAAGAATCCAGTGGTGCCCACTCTATGACCACGAGCAGCATGACGATGGAGGTGATGGCAGTTACACAGGCTTTCATATGGCTGGAGTCACAGCATTATACCAACGTGTGTGTACTAAGTGATTCAATGAGCATGATTCAGAAGGTCGAAGCTGGATCTGTACGTAGACAGTGGACTGAGTCGCTGCGGAAGTCTGTTGTTCGTAAAGTCACCTTCATCTTCGTCCCGGGACATGCGGGAGTCGAGGGAAATGAACGAGCAGATAAACTGGCTGGCTCTGCACCCCCTGTAGATGGCCAGCCCATGGATCGTGCCGATGTTATTAAGGTCCTTAAAGATATGGCGAGAACAGAGGACTTTGACGTCAGTGAATCCACATCGCTGTCCAGGATGAAAGACTTGGGAGTAAGAATCGGCACAGCCAGACGCGAGAGGTACATCGCGAAAACAAGGCGCCTCGTCAACCAACACAGAACTGGCACTATTAGCCACCGGACGCTGATGCATATGCTGGGGGGGGGGGGGGGGGAGGAGGATCTGAGCACCTATGGACATGTCCGGAGTGCAATGAAGATACTCCAACTGATAACTAATAACTGATAACTGATCTTCCTTCCGTTCTGCTTTTTCTTGTGTGGCAGTTGTTGCGTTTGCTCCATACATTAGGTAATGCAATTCCTCCTTATTATTGTTGAAATGTCTAACAAGTTATGCCGCAGATGATAAGAATATCAAGTTGGTTGATCAAATATGTCTTTTATTTATTACGTCGCGACTGAATATTAGATTATGACTATTACACTTTATTATATAAGTACTTATTTCTTCTTATTGTCCATGCTGTATGGCGCTGGTCATCATGTCTATTCACAGTCGTCTGTCTCGTGTACTGTCAATCATTTCTAATATAGATGTTCCTCCATGCCATGATGCCAAATTTTCTAGAATCTTCTCTCTTGGTCTTTCCTCTTCTCTTTCCGCCACCTTTCCCGTTGTCACAACGTACTCCAGTTTCCCCCTTCTCTTGACGTGTCCAGATAAAGTCGATTGTCTTCTGATGCGAGGTGAGTTAATCACTTTTAAGATATCTACATTACGCTTTTTATCTGTCTGTGGTTGATGGTGGTTGAGCTGAGTTGAGTTGAGCTAAGAACTGACATCACTGCACTCAGGACATTCCCATACAGGCTATGTCATCTCGTTCAACAGCCAGCGAAGAGTCATACTACTAATCGTTCCTACCGCTATCTGATTGAAAGTTCTCCTGGTCTTCCCTCTCAGTTTTGAGATTCTACCAGAACCCTTGCCAATCCCCCTGCAATCTCATCCTTTCCACATACGGGTTCTCAGTCTGTTTCCCCACCTGGTCCCACAGGCGCACGACCACCTCCCCTTTGTTCTTATGTAATCTACAACCAAGAGGTGCATTCCCTACCAGCCTATCAGTCTGTTGATTTCCCCCTGAACTCCCCCATGGCCAGGGCAAACAAATCCATACAATTCTCAAAATCTGTGACCTCTGAAGCGAGGTAAGCCATTCCAAATTAAACATTCCTTTTTCCACCTTACTAAGCATACTCCTTGAGTCCATGATGAAGACAATGTGTGTTGCAGTGGTCTCCTCTAACCAACGGAATGCCGCCGCGACTGCTTCCACCTCCATTCTCATATTGGAGGTCGTAGCCTCATATATCTGTCCGCGGTGTTACTGTGAAACCATATCTTCATAGCTTCCGCAAGTTTTCTGACTAATTCACGGATAATCCATGATTCACTTCCACACACCAGGACTGGCTCAATGGTTGAAAGTCAAGAGGATCCACTTCATCGCACCGCATTTTATCCCATACGGTTCGGTCTCTGCCTACGCGGCGACCCGCCGAAAGCGTCACACAAAGCACGAACTCCGCAACTCCATCGACTCTCCCCGGCAGTCTCCGAGTAAATTACACTCGTAAAACAAACGATGTAAGCCAGTATCGAACCTACAACATTCGGAGGTTGGCGGCGTGACCATTTCACCAAGGAGACTCCCGATTAACTTTATATAACTCTTAAGAACACTCTTTGACGCCTCGGTTGACAACGATATATTGTATAGAATGTTCTTCATCATACGAAATGCTGTTTTTTTTTTTTTCCTTTTTCTTTTCTTATCTTGAGCTATCCTACGGTTAACTTGTTTAACACATTTTGCATCTGCTTTTAGCAAGGTATCCAATAACTTACACATTAACATGCTTCAAACCAGTACCATTTATTTTGATGATGCATTCTCAAAGACCCGTTTTCTTTGTAATTGCCACAACTCCTGTTCTTTTGTTTTTCTTATAAATATTTTAGCCACATAACTCATTAACTGAGTCAGTGCCTAATACATCGTCAAATACGACCTGCCATTTAAACAGAAGGACGATATATCGCCATACCAGGTGTGGGGTGGTAAAGATAATAAATGAGAATAAGGACAAGTTCGCTAGGGGTATTCCGTATGAATGGGATCTCAATCCCAAACACGCCCTCTATAGGAAATAATACACTGGCTCGAGAAGCCCCCCAAACATTGAACAAGGCAGAAAAGGGTGCAAGTTCAACACTAATATAGAAGAAATGTTTCCCATAGAAGGCTGGGAGATCCGGGAAGTTCTATCACAGACACCCGAGTAACTAGTCAGTCTACCCAGAAGGTATGTCTATGTGTAAGAGCCCCGTTCCACATTTAATCTCCCACATATATAAACAATGACAAGTATCCACTGTCATGCACATCCACAGTATTACATAACAGATGGGAACAACCACTGTCAGACGCAACAACTGTATTACATAACAGATGGGGAACAACCACTGTTAAACAACAACAGTAACCATAACTGGACTATAAACATCAACTTTGGAACAATATGTTTACAATGAATTAACTTCAAGGCTTGGTTAAACCCCCCCAAAAAAAAAATAAACACACACACACACACACACCACTGTTTTGTGAAAACCTTTGGGTCCTGGACAAACCCTGTTGGCTGAACCATGGTGACATATACATAAAAGAAATGATCATATTCAGGCAATGCACACAAGTTATACAACTAGAACAGACTTCCCCAAAAATCCCCCAAAAAGGTTCACCTACAAACACATGTGTCACACACAAACAAAGCAAGTGAAAACTAATCAATACAAAGACATAAATGAAGAAAAACTATCTAGTCTGTCTCTGGTACTATCCTACGTGTCTGTTGATGACTCCTACTCCTTCATTATCCGCTAAAAAAAAGTCCGGCCATAATCCCACTCGCTATAATCCAGGAAAACAGCTGCTATATATATATATATATATATATATATATATATATATATATATATATATATATATATATATATATATATATATATATATATATATATATATATATATATATATCCACCTATTCATAGAATTGGGAATTGCACACACACACCAACGGATTGTCCATCCAGATCATATATCCAAGGCTTAAACATGAATGGGTAATCCCTCATAGTATCCACCATGAATATACTGTAATCCATCAATTCAAAGCTGCTAAGTAACTGGGCTAGAGGCATTCCGGAGTGGTATAACAAACAGGTATAAGCCTGAAGCGTACCGGCGTGGTGTAACAGACATGTATAAGACTTCAGCTGTCCATGTGAATGATTCAACCAGGATCAGGCACAGAAACTTTCAGCACATCTTTGGATGAGGAGGTACATCACATTATCCATAGTATTTCCTGACAGAGCTAACTTGAATTGGGCATAAATATTCCAGTCCTTTTCTGGGTTAAGATGTAGGCTCTATCATTCTTCAGCTAAATACACGACTTGATTGACCGGGAGTTGGTATAGTGCTTGATTGCCCATGTCTGGGATATGATGGATGAGAAGATTCAAAGAAAGCTGGGAGTCCGCAAAAGCAGTCGGTAAATCTATACTGTTCAATGATGGTGAACCCCAGACTTTCCATGAGCCTCTGGTATATGACAGTTGAACGTGGAATCAGGCGGTGACTTTTAGAAGAGGATATACGCTGGATCCATCTAGGCCAGGCATGCCTCATGCCTTTGCAGACATTGAAATGATGTACACCGCCTGTAAGTTCCCAGATGTAGGAAATCCACTTCAGCATGGTCACAGTCCATTAATTACCCAGGCTCTGACATACAGGTTCAGGGTGCGCGGCAGTAACCAGCACTCTTTAACTCTAGAATATTAGGGGTGGGCTGATATCCCAGTTTCCCTCCTCTAATTCCAAGCATGTTGACTATAAATCCAGTGCCAAATACTCCACCCGCATCTCTCCAGCGCTATATAATGAAGAAAAAACAGGGTCGATATACATTAGTAATAAAACTCATACTTTAATAATAGTGTATCATAATAAAAATAAAGGAAACAAAACGGAAGAAGAAAGATGGGTGTTTCTAGTTTCCTAGCACTTGTCGCCTACAGTAGAGCTTTGTTTCACTCCAAAAGTGAGTATCTACTCAATAGGTACATCTCTTCTGGACTGATACTGGAGCTTCCTGAGGGGTTATGCACCTCCTAACCGTCTAAACGTTCTGATAGTACCACTGTCACAACATGGACAAAATCCTTGAGACAATGGCCTCATGTAAACAATTAATAAATCTCCTTTCCATAGTTACAAACAGCATTAGGTAAGTACCACTGACAAATGGCAGAAGGCTAGCTACCAGATCAGTCATCTTCTCTTGCATCACCATCACCATCATCATGTGTTTGTCCCCACTGGGGTGAATTTAAAAGATCCACTCCAGCAGTAACAATCATGAATATATATATATATATATATATATATATATATATATATATATATATATATATATATATATATATATATATAAAACAAATAACAGAAAAACTTGTAAGTCTTTTACTATAACATGGTGTGAACCATCTAGTGGGTATTACCCAACATCTCAAAGCCAAAACACAAGAGCATGGTGTCATTTCCCACTCACTTGAGATTATAAATCATACAAAAAGACAATCCCATAACATCATTTATGAAAAAGACTACAAGACAATCACACGTCTGTGTATTTACCACAATGTAAACAAAAGATTAACTCCTAAGTGCAAGAAAAGTCACGCGAGAACATCTCTCTCTACCTAACAGACTATTTAT
The DNA here is from genome assembly GCA_963921405.1 of Cepaea hortensis. Lineage (NCBI taxonomy): Eukaryota > Metazoa > Mollusca > Gastropoda > Stylommatophora > Helicidae > Cepaea > Cepaea hortensis. The sequence continues at coordinate 75,151,509 of OY992883.1, read as the reverse complement.
GTCGTACACAGATAGTAATATTTATCCATCATAAGAGCAGAAATACACAATATGTACTCAGAAAGAACACTTTATAACACAGAGACAAGTTGCGAAAGATAAGCATTTAGGAATAAAATAGGTTCACAAAGCATATCAGAAAGGTGACTCATAGCAAGATTACATTGTAAGCCTTAGGAAATCCGGCTGGACAAAATGGCGATAGACGGCCTTGCAGACCGCGAAACTCAAACCAACTTTTCAATGAAAAGTTATTCTCATATTTTTCACACACACCACTTCAATCATGATACTAGTTACATCAAAGCATTCTTCCTAATACATAAATTAAGAAATGTCTTATAATGCTCACTATCTTGAACGAAATATGGCGAGTGACTAGCTTCGTCATTGTCTCGCTAAAGCGCCTTTGTTGCCGGGTACTCAGCCAATCAATGAGCCTTATTTGAAACCAAAGTTAGTTTCGCTAATTCTCCCGTCGTAACTTTTAACAGCCTCCCCTTTTAAGGTAGCGCTTATAGCAACGTCTTCTTGGAAAGGACTGCTGGATGATACACATACGTGACACCAGGGTAATCGTGTTACTTGTTTTGTTTCATGGTATCATTCGCAATTTCAATACTCGGTGAACGGAAATTTACATTATAACACTTGTTCATTTGATTGTGTACCAAATTTCGTTCAAATCTACTGTTTGTTTGGCACTGAATCAGTTAAACTAATTGTGCAGTGTTCTTCGTAATCCACGACACCAGATTTCCTTGGTGGTGCTAAGAGTTATACATATCGCGGAAACACACAAATTATCATGGCCTGGATAGAATGTTGCGGCAACGAGTGACCAAAGGGGCGACACTCAATTCTCAGAGGTAATGCCAGACGGATTTTTAACCAAACTGCAAAAAGTATACCTTGACTCTTCGCTGGTTTGTTGAAGATGGGAGGACGGAGCGCTCATGAGAATGTTCCGAGCTCCGTGATGTCAGTTCTGGACTCAACTCTATTTGTTTGTAAAATTATCACTTTTTTCTTCTGTGCTGTCTGCAGTTGGTGCATAGACGTGTACCTTAACTTGGTACGATTCCCCAACCCGTCTCTTAAACCATAATCACCCCCCCCCATGTGTCTCCACCTTGCCGCGGTGGGGGGGGGGAGTGTGTGTCCCAATGACCTCAAGAACAATGCCGACGGAAGCACAATTATGTGTCGGACAGGACTTGGGTTAGGGAACAGACTAAGAGAGACACAACCTGCTGCTCTGCAGGTAGACTGAGGATATCAGTCAAAAGGCGCACACATTCTTGGTCCAGACACACACTCTAAGGCTCCCATCAGAGGGATAAGGCTGAACGTCTCTAAGCCATTAACCCTTGGATGTGAGAGCCGGGTCGAGTCTCACCTACTGCAAAACGGAGGTTAGATGCTGAGCACGCTACATGCTTAGATCAGATACATGTCCGAAGGCTCTCAGCTGGGGGATACGAGGGATCCTCGGATGAGAGGGCCTGGCCGTTTTCTCGCTCACTGATGCACGGAAGTAAGTTGCTGAGCCGGCAGCACATATAGCCCACCTCGTGAGCGATTACAAAAGGTAGAAAAAGTGCCCCAGTCGCACGAAATGGTTACGAAAAATGTCTGTATCTATACTCATAGAGAGTGTAGTCAAAGGTGGAAAAACGTCTCATTAACACGACACGGATCGCTTGGCTAACGAATCCATTGCGTGGAAGTCCGAAGCGAAAGCTTACCTTGTGGATGTCGTCCGCAGACTGACCGTTCCTGGTTTATGCTTGAGCAATATGTGCCAGCTCTTCAGTTATGGAGGCCTCCTTGAATAGCGGGGAATTCCCATGGTCTGCCCCTGCCCTCCCTTGAGGGTTGACCGTGGTGATGTCTTTGACCGTTCTACCTTGACCAACTGAGATGTGGGCGACGCCACAACGGTAAGAGTCTAACGTGCCTCGAAACCGAGGAAAGCTAACCTAATTTTTAAAAATGCCTGCCGAAGTCGGATGTGCTGGCCTACGGGTGGCAAAATAAAAATTGGCACGCGCAATTACGTCCGAGTGAAATGTCGTTCGTGTCCGAATGTCCCTCGTGCTAGGAACAGCTCTGACTATCTTGTCTTCTGAATGTCCATGTCGGGAACAGCTCTGACTGGATAGTTTTCCGAATGTCCGTTGTGCCTGGAACAGCTCCAACTACTTCGATTTCCGGGCATAGCGACAAGCACATGTCCGAATCGAAAGCTCACTGAGTGGATACCATCTGCAGTCCGACCGTCCCTGGTTGGTGCGGGGAGCGACACTTAGCAAACGAAAGGCCGAATACATTGTAGTGAAGAACTGAAACTGCCATGAGCAGGGCGTGGCGATTCCCTCGGTGAGCCCAGCACCAGAGCGCTATGTGTCGGCTCTGCAACTATGGAAGCCTCCCTTGAATGGCGGATAATGCCCATGGACTGTCCCTGCCTTCCACTGAGGGCTGATTGTGAAGTATACGACCGTTATAAATTGACCAGCTGGGATGTGGACGGCACCACAAAAGTGAGTTTCCCAGGAATGCTAACCTGTCAAAAATGCACGCTAAAAGTCGGATGTGTCGGCCTAAGGGTTTCGGCCCAAGGGTGCATAACAGACACACAGCAATCACATCTGAAAAAACACTCCAGATGAACGCAGAAGAAGAAACCAGAATCAATCCGCAAAGCAACTATGGTTTTTTGGGGGCAGCCATAATGGAAGCATCATACTCATACATGGAATCGTCATACTCATTGAAAGTTAACCATCATAGCATTTCCAGAGGCAAGTGATCAGCTTAGGGGTATCTATCTTCAATCAAAGTATTCTATAAATATCCATATTTATATAAATATATAATATATATTGTGGATAGATGTTGTCATGTATTAATTTCCAAATATAGGATTTCTTATAGTTTTTATCATATTCGAGACAATTTGCAGTTGTATGGCCAGAATGATATTTTCATAAACCGTACGAGGACAAAGCTGCATGAGTTTAGGCTAAAAGAGACTATCAGAAAGATAATATAAACCATATTATGCGACTTTCTAATGTTAAAATACAGCAATGAATGGATGCATCTGAAAAGAGAGACTCTCCCATTAACCTCACGACATCTGAACTACATTTTAACAATAATAGAGACGCGCGCATACCAATCCTTGTAACTACAGAAAGTAAAGTATCACAGCCTGTTGTACTTACTTATACAAGTGTGGTTTTTAAAAGTATTTTTTTTTCCTGCGGGTTGAGATGTTTTTACTGTTGACAGTTTTGTTAAGTGATTAGATGTACTTACTGTTGACAGTTTTGTTGAGTGATTCGTCATCATCATGTGCCACACCGGTAAGCGCGAGTGGTCATATTTCGCCATCTCACGCGATCACCAGAGTTGTGGATCAGCTCAGTGTTCTTGTCTCGACCATGCTACGTGGTCAAACCATCCAGATATTTACTTCTCTGCCTTCCTCTCTGTGGCAAAACGCCAATGGCCCATGTCCTCATGCCTTCTTTGGGTTTGGGTAAGCAGGGGGAAACAGCTTTCGGGAACCCTCAGTTCTCTTATTCGCTCAATCACCATGGAAGATAGTTCTCTGGGTTACTTTAACAACACGATCTTTTTAATAGAACGATTAGATATATGTCTTGTCTTGGGGGAAAACCCGATAAGGCCCCTTGCACCAAATATGCACTAATGTAAATTCTTGGGCCATCAATGTCGGTTTAATCAACTACCGTTTGTAGACTGCCTCATGTCTATTTGACACTTCAAAGAGTGCGACAGATGAAGCGCAGCATGCTGATGGTTGATTGAAAGGGTCCTTCTTTTGGAAGTGAACAGAGCTGAAGGTCTCGACAGGGCTACTACCCGGAAAGTTATGTTTTAACCGAGTCCTTATCAAGTTTTGGGCCATATCAGGACAAGGGTATGATCTCTACAAGATAGAGCCAACGCTGGCCCGAAAGAATGACCATCAGCCTTTTCCAACACCTCGCCAGTCATCTCGATACGCTAGGATCGAGTCAGTTTGTATTCTGGACTGGACCCCGCCTAAATATCAGACCCACCCATCCTTGTCTGAGACAGTAAAGGATACCTACCCAATTCCCGCTCATGAGCTATTTCCCATTGTAGGAATTTTTACTTAGCATCGTGACCAGGGATCACAGGACATTTTCCCACGAACATTATTCTGGTTCCACAGAGGCCTGTTGTTAGCCCAACGTACCTGGAAGGATAGTACGGAGGACTTATTATTCGGTGAGCTGTGTGTGGACAGAACAGACATTGACTACAGCTTGGTCGATGATGGAAAGCCATAAGGCTCTGTGTCTTAACTGAACTTTATCCTTGTTTTGTCTGTAGTGAACTATCTGTTTTAACTGCCTTGATGTTATCCTGTGCTGTCCTTTATGAAGTTATTAAACTTATGGTATAGTTTATTCTGTCGATGGCCATGCTATCTATGCGTCAGCCAGAAAGACATCTCAGGGAATAGGCCCCGAGGTCGAAAGAGAGAGTGACAGTGAGTCCGGGGGACGGAGGAGGGTTGGCAGGAAAAGACCTAACAAAGCCAGGGCTATAGAATATAATTGAAACATTGTGACAGGAGAATTTGGAACCCTCCACGTAGCTTGTTACACTCTCATTCTTTTCCCTTCAATCTTGCCAGTTGTCACCAACTTCTCCAATTTTTTTTCTTCTCATAGCGTGACCAAAAATGTCTTCTGTCTATGTCTAATTTATCTAATCAGTTTACAATTTTAATTTGTTTGTTGTAGGACTTGGTCATTGGTTTTTCTGTCTGTCCATGATATTCTTTGCAGTTTTTATCAGAAGCCACATTTCCACAGCCATGACATGTTTTTCAACCTGTCTGCTCATTGTCCACGCTTCACATCCATACAAATCAACACTCTTTTTCTCGTTGCAAATGACATCTTTTTCTTGGTCAGTATGTTTTTATTTATTATTGTTACAACCTGTTGTATGTATTATTGCAACCTGTTAATGTGCGTTAGTGATGTCATTAATTCTTGTGTGCATTAATTTTGTATTCCGTGTGTTGTGTTGGTTTTCAATTTCCCTGCAATTTTTCTCAAGCCATGTTTCTTTTGCCTCTTTCCATAGTTTCCTAAATTTCCCATGAATCTCTTCATATTTTTATGGTTATTTTTGTTATTTCTTCTTATTTCCATGAGTTTTAAGATGCCTTCCGTCATCAATTTATTGCATTCATTTATCTTTATTTCTGAGATGGTTGTTTCTGCAGCTTGGTTGACTGATTTCTTTAATTAATATTCCCCATTGGTCGCTGATATCTTGAAATAATATTTCCATAACGGACAATGCATCATATCTGTTCTTTACCTCTACGTTGAATTTATCTTTGATCTCTTCACTCTTCAGTGCCCGCAGATCAAAGTTTGGTGTATATTTGGCTTTCTTTAATTTTATATGTATATTCCTTATGATTAATCTATAATTGCTGTAGCAGTCTGCGCTTGGTATTGTTTTTGCGACTTTTAAGGCATTTCGAAATCCTCTGTTGGTGAGAATGTAATAAACCCGATTCCTGATCTTATGATCAGGAATCCTCCATGTCCATAATCTCCTTGAGTGATGTTGATACCAGATGTTTCCAATAATCATATCATGCTCTTTTGCCCACTGTACTAGTCTGCAACTTCTTTCCTTTCGCTCCCCTTGTCCATACTTGCCTACTATGCTAACGACCTGTTGATTTCCAACTTTGGCATTCATGCTATTTACTTAGAATACTTGCATTTCTTGAAGGCATTCTCTAAATCAAATACATGAGCCTCGATATCGGACTGACTTATCTGGACAACGACCTTGGAACGTTAAAGGACTTTTGAGATTTGGAACATGGAATGTACGGACACTATATCGAGCTGGAGCGGCCGAAGAACTAACCCGGGAGCTGATTGAATATCAAATGGATATAACAGCAATCCAAGAAATAAGGTGGCCAGGAGAGGGTACTTTAGAGCAAAATGGAATGATTATAATATATGGAGGAAACACCCAAAATAAACATGAATTAGGAACAGGATTTGTCATCAAAAAAGAGTTATGGGGGAACGTTTTAAACTTTAAAGCTTTTAATGACAGGATTAGTAAATTACGAATAAAAGGTAAATGGAAAAGTATAACGATGATTAATGTACATGCACCTACTGAAGAGAAAGAAGATGATATTAAAGAAGACTTTTATAATGATCTGGAAGATGTCATAGAAGAAACCCCCAAACAGGACATCCTGATTGTGCTGGGAGACTTCAATGCAAAAATAGGTAGAGAGCAAACTAATAAAAAAGTGGCCGGTATGGAAAGCCTACATACAACTTCAAATGATAATGGATGGAGAGTCATCAACCTGGCAGAAGCCAAAGGACTGCAGGTTAGCAGTACCAGACTACAAAGAAAGGATATACACAAACAAACTTGGAAATCATGTGACAAGAGAACCTATAATCAAATAGATCACATTTTAATTAACAACAGAAATGCATCAAACATACAGCAAGTCAGAAGTTATAGAGGAGCTGAGTGCCACAGTGACCACTTCCTCGTTGGAGCAAAATTTAAAATAAAACTTAACAGATCTTTCTATACTAAATTACAAAGATTACACCCAACATATAACAGAGAAAAACTGCAAGACATTACAGTCAAAGAGAAATTTACAGATGAAATAAAATGTAAACTTGAAACTCTGCAAAACCCTTTGGAGGAAAGCATTGACCAAACTTGGTTGAACATCAAGAATACAATTCAGTCTACCGCAGAAGAATGTCTCGGTGTGTTAACCACGCATAGAAAGAACAGATGGTTCAATCAAAAATGTGAAGAAGCAGTCATTAGGAAGAAGAATGCCAGACATGTATGGTTAAATGACATCAATAACATCCAAAAGGAAGAGCATTATAGAAATGAATGTAAAGAGGCTACAAAAATAGTCAGACAGCAGAAGCGAGAATATATGAGTAATATAATCAAAGATATGGAAACTAATCACCAGAAAAATGAATCCAGAAAATTTTTAAAGAGCTGAAGTCAATGAAACGAGGGCACCAACAAAACACATATGGTTTAAAAGATAAAAATGGGAATATGATAAATACCAATGAGGAAATGTGCAACACATGGAAAGAATATTTTATTGAATTACTAAATTGTGAAGCTCCAAGTAACATTTTCTCACAAGAAGAGGTTCTAACATGCGAACCACAAATTGAAGAACCTACATTTGAAGAAATCCTATATGTAATCACACGACTTAAAAACAATAAGGCAACTGGGACTGATGGAATTGCTGCTGAATTTATAAAGGCAGGTGGCCATGCATTACATCTAAAGCTATACGAACTAATAATAAAAATCTGGAGGACAGAAGAATTACCCCATGACTGGAAAGAGTCATTATTGATACCTATCTTTAAGAAAGGAGACAAGTTCCAATGTGGAAATTATAGAGGAATATCACTACTGTCCACAAGCTATAAGATACTATCCGCAGTATTACTAAATAGACTAAAACCATATTCAGAAGACATATTAGGTGACTACCAGGCGGGTTTTAGACAAAACAGATCAACAATAGATCAGATATTTATCTTACGACAAATAGCCGAGAAACATTGGGAATATAAAAGAGATCTCCATAACATTTTTGTGGATTTTAAAAAGGCTTATGATAGTGTCCATAGGAATAGTCTATGGAATGCTATGCAGGAATTTGGAATACCAAGGAAGTTAATCAACATGACCAGACTATGCATGGAAGATACTTATAATATAGTAACATATAAAGGCAGGAAATCAGACCCCTTCCAAATAACATCTGGCTTGAAACAGGGTGATGCACTATCGCCGCTACTCTTCAATCTGGCTCTAGAGAAAGTTGTAAGGAAGGTAAAGGAGGAATGTGATATTGGAGGAACATCCAAGCTGCTTGGTTATGCAGATGATATAGATATTATAGGGCAAAGTGAACAAAAGACATTGGAAATATTAACTCACTTAAAGGAAAAAGCCCAACAGATGGGACTGGTTATCAACCAAGATAAGACAGAATATATGGTAATTTCAAGAGACGGAATGGCTAGAAACTCTGGCCACATACAAATAGATAATATGACCATTAAAAGAACGGAAACATACAAATACCTGGGTACGATCTTCAACTGCTCCAACATCATAAGGGAAGAAATACAAACTAGAATCAATTCTGGAAATAAGATATACTATGCACTACAACATCTACTAAAATCAAAGGCGCTATCTCGTAACACCAAAATCACAATATACAAAACACTGATCAGACCAGTTGTGCTGTATGGCTCTGAAACCTGGAGTACAACGAAAGGAGACGAAGCGTTGTTACGAACCTTTGAGAACAAAATTTTAAGACGCATCTTTGGACCCATTAGGGATACACAAAGTGGAGAGTGGAAAAGAAGAAGTAACAAAGACATTTATGATCTGTTTAAGTCCCCGCTAATCACTGGTATCATGAAGGCTAATAGACTACAATGGCTGGGGCATATAGAAAGAATGGAAGATAATAGGGAAACAAAACTCGCTTACACTCAGGAAATAAATGACCGTAGACCCCGAGGTAGACCAAGAAGGCGGTGGAGAGATAATACATGTACAGACCTACAAGCACTTGGAATCAACGACTGGCAAGAGAAGGTCCACCAGAGAGACGAATGGAGACGGATTGTATTTGCAGCAAAGAACCTCAATGGCTCGGAACGCTGAAGAAGAAGAAGAAGAAGAAGAATTCTCTAAATCATTATAAAATTCATCAATGCTGTCATCACTACTGTCTGCTGTTGGTGCATAAACTTGTATGACGTTGTCATCAAAAGGTCTTCCACTCAACTTCACCAGTAACACTCTATCTGATACAGCCCAATATCCTTTGGTCGATTTTGATTACTATTAATTAATTTTTGTTGCGTATCCCTTACGGGACGTTGATTACTACGCATCCATTATAATTGCTACTCCTCGTTGTTTTTTCTTTCTTCCGGAATGGGTTATGGTATATTCCTCAGTTGTTATAATGCCTCTTCCTGTCCATCTGGTCTCACTTATACCTAAACTGGTATTCCAACTTGCCCAAGGGTGTCCCGTAGGCTAGCGGAAGGAAGGAGGCAACTTACATCTCCTTTGAAAGCGGATACCACTGCCTCACCTACCAATTTGAGTGATTAGATGTACTTAATGTTGGTAGTTTTGCTGAGTGATGAGATGTACATACTTTTGACAGCTGCAAAATCTTCCGATTTGACGGAGCCTTATACTAACCACTATAACATCCTCTCCTCTTTGGGAATCTCTACTTATACATATTTATGTTAAGTTAAAAAAAAAACACACACACAATAAAAATACACTCCTTTGCGTTATAGTCACACCAATGCGTGGATCGTAATATTTGTTCACTTCCTTCTGTCTCGAATGTTGCTAATAATTTCCATACATGTTTCTTCATATCACGAACGACATATTCCACTGTTGTCTCATCGTATGTCTAAACTATGTGGTAGGCGTAGCCATTTCTCCTCGCCACTCGGTTTCTTTCAAGACTTGTTCATTACTCTTTTCAATGCCGACGTATCTGGTATGCAATTATGTATAGGATTGGCTGAAATTATTTTTTCGACAAAAATGTAAACTTGTGTTGGAATAAGTGGACATTTTGGCGTTTGAGTAGGACAGAGGTACCACTAGTTGTGACAGCTGGAAATTTCTGTCAAAGGTGAAGGTTACACACTTCTCATGTGGATGTAGAAATGAAGAAGTAGCTACTACATTATGTAACCCAAGAATACGATTATGCGCATGTCACAAATCTGAATTTGAAGAGTGACATGTTTAAAAGCCATACCTGCCATTTGATATAGCATGAGTATTTAGGTTAAATTGTGCTATATAACAGGAGTTGTGGATGACCAGGGACTCCCTTGCCAGTTGGTAAGTGATTTGATAATTGTCCGCTGTCTAGCGCTGGGTGGAGGACCGGTCAATTTGACTAAAATGTTGACTTCTCGTCCTTGAATTGGGACGTAAATTATAAGTACCTCTGAAGTCGTAGTGGGTTCGCCTGATGATGAGATAAACACTGGCATTAGAGAAAAGCCAACCTACACGCAAACATCAGTTCAGTGCAGTAGAATTAATAGAACGTGTATGGACATTGCACCCATGAATTTGCCATGAATCTCTTCAAAGCGAGCAAACGCATACATTAAAAAAAAACATCTTTTCCTAATTCACTTATGGCAAAGCATAGCTGTGTGTAAAGCCTACGCTTGCGGTCGAAGGCTAAATGAGTTGTCTTGGATGAATCGTATAGTGTTTACTTAGAATACCCTTTGTTGTTGTTTATCATGGCTTTCATTGTCTTCCTCTGGCTCGATATCTTTATTGTTGTGTGCTCTTATCTGTAGTTAGTTGCGGACAGTTCTCATGAGATATCGAAACCGTTTTTTTTTTTTTTCGAGGGATTTGAAGCGTTCAGTTAACGCATATCACATTTCTGTCATTTCTTATGTCGCGTCGTTTCGCATTGCTTCTTCCGGTAATACCCGAACCCCTTTTCAGGCATTACGTCTCATATGTGACGGATTTTCTATGCTGAGATGTTGATAAGAACACATTATGGAAAAGTGCTTACAAAAATACTGTTTATCATTTCTCGCATGATTTCCTTTGTAATCTTCGGACGTTTGAGCAAATGTGACGGTAGATAAAACACTGTGTTTGCTTTTGGCATCTTTGTTTCAATCCTACTGGCAGTAGTACTGGCGTTGGTTATGTTGATAATGATAATTTATTTTCACACAGAGTTGTATGTTTAGCCGGATTCCGAGTTTAAACAAAGCTCATTCTTTGACTGGTAATTTTGTTTTCTGGACGTAGCAGAGAGTCAACGATAGCACGTGTCAAATACTTTAAGCAAAGATCAGAAGGGCGAAACATCCCTCAATAAACAAAGGCATCATCATCATCATCTTCATCTTGTTCTTCTATTCGTCTTCTTCTCCTCTTCCCCATTCACCTCATCCATATTTTGCCACCTCCTGCTGTTCCTTCGTTGTCCCCCACCCCTATTATTAATCTAGTCTCTAATCCAGTGGTTCTCAACCTTTTTTGGCCCGTGCCCCCCTTCACTATATTTTCAGAACGTCATTCCCTCCCCCCTTCCCCCTCCCCTTTCGTATTTCCTACCTAAAAGTTTGGCCCGTGCCCCCCCCCCCTTTTCACCATATTTTCAGAACGTCATTCTCCCCTTTCGTATTTCCTACCTAAACATCCCCCCTCCCGCCCCTACACAGTATACGTAATAATGGAAGCACATACTAAAACAAGTCTAGACGTCCACATAAAACGTGATCTGTGGGTCTACTTACTTTATAAAATTAATTTTAGAAGGGTTGAGACGTACAGAACCATAAGTAGGAAGGGAAAAACAAGATCAAGTAATCGGTTCTTGTATTAACGCGATCTTGAAATAATCTTCATTCACCCCCCTCCCTACCCCGGAAACCCTAAAATTCCCCCCCCCCCTCTCTTGGGAGAGGGGGGATTCCCCACCGGTTGAGAACCACTGCTCTAATCCTTTTCTCTGTTTTATAACTCTCTCAGTGTTATTTGCCCAGTATGCTCCAGAGAAAGGAATTTCTAATTATAATACGTATCAAAAGGTTTTCTCAATATGTGTCCTATCTCCATCTTCTTCTTGCCTTCGTTCTTTAATGTTTACACAGACAAGCAAGTTCTTTTGATGTTGTGAAAATTTTTTGTTTGTTTGTTCTGGGAGCTCCTCTTTTGTTCCATACAGTTTTGAATGCGGCGCTGTCTCACTAGGCCAGTATTCCCATCATAGCTTGCAGTACTGGGGAAAATACCGAAGAACATGATCTGCGGTTTGATTACACGGCCCGCGTGAGCATAGTGGCGAGTTACTCAGACCAAGTCTGTACATACGCTAGGTTAGTATGTTATGCCCTTTCTGAATCCTCAAAACGATGACCTGTCCCTGCCGGTCAAGAGAATGATAGTCGTCATTGGTCTGGTTCTGTTCTTTTCTGATGATCCGGATAAGTATCTTTTTTTTTTTTTTGATAGTAAGTTCGTTCTCTTCATGTTCACATTTAGTTCATCTGCCTTCACATCACCTGGTACACCACGTTGGGACAGCGCCCATTGAATTAGAGTCGTTTTTTTTTTGTTTAAGCAGTCCCCTGCTAAGTCCACGTCTATGGGAGCTTGCCATTCTTGAGGGCCTGTAGCACTAAAAAAAAAAAAAGGCCGTCTGGTGACAGTCAGAGCTGGTGTCTTTAATCATTTTGGCAGCCCGTTCCAGGGCTTTCATCTCTGCTGTGTAGTTGAAACAGAATGTACCCGTGAGTATACATATCTTGTTTCTTAGACGGTGTCTGCAAATGAGATATGCGTCCTATCGAGCTATTCACCGGTATTTTTTTAATTCTCTCTTAGGCTTCGCATTAGTGATTCTGTCAAACTACTTTAGTTCTTCTATTTGCTTATTTAGATCCGCTTTTGCCTTCAAGTGTAGATGAGTCATAAGTGAGTGATAGACTTGTGTGCCAGCTGATGTCTCAGTGAGCTTCTTGCATGTCACTATGCAGGACCGTGCGGTAGATTTTCTCAGTGTGATGCAAGTCTTCGAATGCCACCCCTTACATGTTTTATTGTTTACAAATGCCGCCCCATTATGAATCTCCCTTACGGTGCCTTCTGATGCGACAGCCTCTCTGTATCATAGCTGGGCACGGTCCTATGTTGTAGTTTGACTTATTGCTTTGCAAGTCAGCCAACATCTATTTATGACATTGTTGCCAGATTCACAGAGCTCAGTCTCTTATAAACGATTTGTTTCACTGTAGACCAGTGTTTCCCAACCTTTTTTGTGCCATGCCCCACTTAAGCCTTTCTAAAATTCATATTGCCCCCCTCCCCCGCCCCACGCCCCCCCCCCCCCTCAACATATACATTATTTTTAATATTCAAAAATTGAAATGTTCACTAAAGAAACTTGAATGATAGGTTTTAGGAAGAAATCACTAGGTAATTATTGAGCAAACACAGTGAAGTAAATTTTCAAAACATATAATGGAGAACTGAAATTCAAGTACAAAATAATTTTAATGAAAGATTTTTCTATATTATTTTAATTATTAGTAATTATTTATTATTTAAATTTAGTGAGATCCTTGCGCTTGATGCTTGCTGCAAAGAGATCTTATGTCAGGTTCCAATTTAGTTAACTTCAGTCTCAAGTCTCCCCGTTTTGTTATATTCAGCCGATTTCTTCCATTTTCGAATTGCCCCCCCCCCCCCCCCCCCTTAACAGTCAAATTGCCCCCCTGTGGGGCGTGGGCCCCACGTTGGGAAACACTGCTGTAGACCCAGACACAATCAAGTGATGAGAGTACAGAACCGAAGACATGGAAATATATAGAAACACAAATCTCCCAAGGTCACGACCGAGTCTGCTAGCGAGTTGTCGCCTGCCTAGTATCTAGGACAGCCGCTAGAAGCTGGATCAGAAACAGCTGGGGTTGGCGTCTGCTGCAAGGAGTGGAACTCAGGACAGAGACCTCAGGTAGAATATATACATTTTCTGTGAATATTTAGAATGCCGGGTGAACTAATCGTGTAATTAAGTGGTCGATTAGTTATAAGTAAAGTTAAGCAGCAATGTCGAGAAATGTTATATTGGATAATTCAAAGTATTGGAATAGTGGTGCCAAGAAAATATACATCATAACATAAAATAAATAACAAATTAAAAAAAAAAAAACTGTCAGTATTATTTGGTTATTGGTGTTCGCGTTTGAACTAGAGCCAAACAAACCTACACACTTTAGGAAGCACATACATGATAGGATGACATCAAGGCGATTTGACTTGGGGAAAAGTAGAATTACACATTGAGTGACAGACACGGGGTTAGCTGAGGACTGAAAAGATCCACCCCCATTAGAAATGTCTCTGTAACCACTCTCGTCCTGTTGATATTCTTCTTCTATAGTCCATGCCGTGCGATTCTGCTGATCATGTGTCTCCAAAGTCCGCTGTCTCTTGTGCTGCCAATTATTTCCGAGACAGACTTTCCTCCATGCCATGATGTCCAGAATCTTCTCTCTTGGTCTCCCCCTGCCTCTCTTCCCGTCCAGCCTTCCCCGTTGTGACTACATATTCTAGTTTTCCTCTTTTCATGACATGTCAAAAGAATGTGGAGTACTTTCTTCTGATGTGAGTAACCTTTTTATGAGCTAATGTCGTTCAAGGTATCTCCAGTGATCTTACTATCCGTCCACGGTTTTATCATCATTCTTCTACAAAACCACATCTCCAGTAATTCGCCATGATTCACTTCCGTACATTTAGTTAGTTAGTCTTTCCTATTGAGCCCAAAGCGGCGCCTAGGGCAGAAGTCATGGCTCTCCATGTCTGGCGGTTCGCTGACACCTGTTGTAGATCCTGGATGTTCACTTGGCCGTTGAATGAGCCTTCTCTGATGATGGTTCTACGTAGGGTCTCTCTTGGTCTTCCCCGTTTCTTCCGTTCATAAGGATTGCTTTTTTATATTAATTATGTTTTTAAAAACAGCTCGGTAGCTGGAACCTGCTGAGGGTACATGAAGTGTTAGAACCGTCCTATTTTGTAGGACTCAGGGCACGGGGGAACAGGTGGTCAATCTTTCCCTCCCGTGGTGAAAGACGAGAGCTGACATCGAACCCTCGATCGGCCGCGCTCATGAGATTGTCAATGTAACGTTCTAACAGTTACACCACCGCACTCGCAACCACCACTGTGGATCTCAGATGTAGAACAATCTTGGACAGATAAAAAGGACAGCAGCGCGGAGATTGTCGCCAGTTTTGAGTGGAAGAAAACACAGGTTATAGAGTTCGTGCACCGCATGTGCAAAGAGTTTGAAATATGGATATTTCATGGATGAGACTGAGGGAGATAAGGCACTTAGCAAGTTCTAGAAACTGCATGGGCATATGAGTACACAGGGGCCACAAACCAGCATTTTTTGAGGTTGTTGATGTCTTGGCAAGTTTACGTTCAGTAGTTTGCCATTGCTTTCAGAACGACCGGCACCAATACCATAGCGTAAAAAAATAGCGAAACGCGGTCTGCTGCCAAATCGCGCGCAGCTGTGTTTCTAACGCGGGTAACGGGATTACGAACCGCGCCCGTAAGACCTTCGCCACCGAGACCGGCGCAAGTATTGAACAGAATGAGTATGCGGTCTGCGCTCGTCATTTTGTTAGTTATCCAGCCCGCTGTGAAAAAAGTTTGGTGACCGCTGGACCAGATGAATGAAGATGCATTCTGGAGTTTGCTCAACTGCAGTAAATAATAAACACAGCGATTACGTATGAGCATTTGGTCAGTCAACTAGATCCAGACATAAAGGTATTTAATCAAATTAATGGCTCGGAACACTGAAGAAGAAGAAGAAGAAGCATATGAATGTTCTGGAAAGCGGCTATGTAATTGAGAGAGACAGTGTCTTGTGTGTGTTGTTCAACACACAAAACAGTCGCTTGTTAAAGTTTGCAGAAGCCATAATGATTAACCTACATAAGCCAGCCTTGTGCAAACAGAAAGACATGTTACTTAGTTTAAAATTACCGTGGTAGATAATTGACATTACTGTGCGAACCTGTGTATATGTCATCTTGAAGGATTTATCTAGTTATTTTACTTTATGTTGTGCGAATTCTGCAGTATGTACCTGACCAGATACAGCGAAATATGCCAGGCACTAAATCGTGCAATCTATTGTTTGTGTCTTCGTTATTCAAATTCACTATGGGAAAACATTGTTTTAAAATTATGCATAGCTCATATTTTTTTTTGGTCGATAACAACCAATGTCGTTCGGTGTTTAGCTGTATCTTCATTATCATGTGCCGTGCCAAACGCAGGCGTTCATGTATCACTACAGGTCAGAGTCGCTGGTATTCTGGGTAAAGTTAATTGTTCATGTTCCACCAAATCACTGTATGAGACCATCCAGCATCATGGTATTCTGGGTAAAGTTAATTGTTCATGTTCCACCAAATCACTGTATGAGACCATCCAGCATCATGGTATTCTGGGTAAAGTTAATTGTTCATGTTCCACCAAATCACTGTATGAGACCATCCAGCATCATGGTATTCTGGGTAAAGTTAATTGTTCATGTTCCACCATATCGCCGTCTGAGACCATCCAGCATCATGGTATTCTGGGTAAAGTTAATTGTTCATGTTCCACCAAATCACCGTCTGAGATCATCCAGCATCATGGTATTCTGGGTAAAGTTAAATGTTCATGTTCCACCATATCACCGTCTGAGACCATCCAGCATCATGGCTTTTGGTCTACCCCTGCCTCGTCTACTGCTGACCTCTCCAGCCAGAACGATGTTCTCGAATGCCTCTCTTCTCATTATATGACCCAAGAACTTTGCCTTTCCCGTGTGGTTGTGCATAATGTTATGCTTTTATTAGTGTCACGAAGTGATATCGACGACTCGTCTAAGGGCATGAGGACTAATACATTCCCATCCATTCAAACATTTTCATCTCTCCTTATACTTGAAATAGAAAACGACAACCAAGAAACGGCCACTGTAACAAACCTTTACAAGACGATATGGTTTTATATCTTGCAAACTTTAATCTGCCGACTCCTGTCACATGTCGACAAATTCAATCGCTCCACAAAGAATCACTTGAGAATACACACACTACTAAACACAAAGAGCGGCATAACATACTGTTAGCCATGCTCCAAAAGACATGCTGCGTCCGAACAGGACGGCAGCCCAAGTCTCACTCATCTCTCAGTGACGTTTTCTGTGACGCTTTCACGCCTGCACCAAAACGTCCTGCACACTTATCATTCTTATCATTCTTTTGAACTAATGCCGTGCAAAGTGTGTCCTATAATCCATATCCTGATCCAGGTATATGGCAATTAGCTGCTTCTAGTCAAACGTTGTTAGTTGCTTTGGAGTCCTAAGGTATTCGCAGCGTTCATCCCAGAAACCACATCTAAGCCACTATTCCTAGTTTGTTCACTCCAAGACTCATTGCCAGAACAGTTCGATATAATCAAGGCGTGAAATTGACTCCATCACGCACTCATTACCGAATGTTCTGTAAAAATGTGGGACAAACGCTTTTATACTCAATACGCTAAAGTGTACTTTAATTTTTACATAATCAATTTAATTGAATACTTTGATATCAGAGGTTTTCTATGCGCATAGTCGTCTCTCTCATTTCTTATCTTTAAACCATAGTCACCAACCACATCTTCCATTCTCTCCTTTCACACGTTTGCGTTGGAATCTGCAAATAGTATTTTGGCTTCCTATAATTTGGTCTGAGGCATAACCATTTCTTTTTCATCATAATATCATTGTATGTTTTTATCACATCTGTTTGTTGTTGGTGCATACTTATATAATATTTATATGTATTGGTTTGCCTTTTATTGTAAACATATTAATCCTGCCTGAAATACTCCAATAACCCCTAACTGATTTAACAGTTTCCTCGCCATAACTTAGTCTGAATCTATTTTCGTGCTTATTACTTTATGAATACATTATTGTTTATTTTTCCGTTGTTATTTTACCAGACCCTTCGACCTCATTTCGATCCTTCTTAGGATATTAATGTTCATCTTTTTCATTTCTTGGCGACATACCAACGAATAACCCAGCCTTTCAAAACATACAATGTGAAAATATTCTCCTACAGAATATAGGTAGTGTCTTAATTATTTCGCTAATATTTAAACACACTGGCAGGACCGGTTGAAAAGCTTCAGCCAGCTGAATACGCGGACTATTTCAATTTGGGGGTTCTCAGTTTTCACACTTCATAGAGCACACGGTTCAACGTGTTTCAACACAGATGTAGAAGGTCTGAGTCATGTATCTAGATAGAGTTAATTGTGACTGAAAGGCAGGGCGTAGCAAGTTTAAGACAGTTACAATGGTAAAAACTCCGCCAGGGAGCAAACACACCAGGAGGCTTCTGATGATCAGAAGCACCCCCACCCCCTCGCCGAATGTTAAGGCCCCTTTATCTTCTTTACAGGGAGTAAAGAGTTAAAGGCAAACACAATACTTCAACTAGAACTAAGACTATAGCGAGTCATAAATATGAACATAAGGCCAGTCAGCCAATAAGTTCTAGTGACAAAAACTCGGGTTAGCACTAGTTAGTTGGACATTCTTTACAGGACATAGCAGTCAACCCCAGCATTTTTTGTCTGTTCATGATTTCTGGGCAAGAGTACGTTCAGTAGTTTGCTTTTGCTTTTTGAACGACCGGCACCCATATTATATCATTAAAAAAAAACACTTACGTAAGGCGATCTGCTGCCAAATAGCCCACAGATGTGTTTCGAACACGGTATGCGGGATTACGAACTGCGCCTGAAACTCCTTCGCCACGGCGCGGGCTGATCTATTGAGCTGTACCTTGTAGCAACAAAGCGAGAGTACAGCGCGATTAGTTGCTACGGTTGGACTATGTTGGCATTATTGAGGGCCATCAAGTGTATTACCCACGATCGAAAGGTGAATATGAACGACTGTCTATTGTAATTAAAAGTATCTTAGACTGTTGTGGGAGCATAGGCTATGCACGTCCTCTGGAAATAAATGTTATACCAGCTGCCGTCGTGAGTCTATCTTGATCCTTTCATCTGAGCATCTGCCAGATTCCCGTGTCTGCGAGCCGTCATAATATTAATAACTATAAAACACACTGAGGATATATATAAGGGTGCACGAGGCGCGTGACATGACAAGAGATCGAAAGGATTGTCGATGGGTCTCGATGCAAGCGACTTTCTGCAAAAGATTTGCCACATGATCATGAAACCTGAGTTCGTTGTAAGATATGCACATATGTATGTGCTTGTTGCTTCTCCGCAGGATCTTCACATAACCTATGTGTTTAATTTTACGTTGTCGTATCCAGCTGCTGTCGCAGTCTATCTGATTGTGTGTCATGCATGTTCACTTATGAGATTTAAAATAGCACTGTTGTAGTGTTTGATATACAGTCACCTATAAAGTTACATATCCTGTTATGAATCGTAACCATGTCTGAAAGCCCACTCACATATTTTGAAATTCCCCCAGAGGTACAACTGTCACCCGCTGAGAAACATTCATTCGAATAATGTAAACAGAATGCACTTTAATAGCACACCTTCAAGTCTGCTGTTTCAGTTTTCTGTATTTACTGAGCGGTGTATTCAGTTGAGTGCACACAGACTACAGACTTATAAGTTACCTCGCAGGTTGGTTCTGCTTTAGATTTAAGGCATTCAAGCAGAATTAAATCGGCAACGTGTTGCGTTGAGAGTTTCACTTCCACAGACCAGCTTACTTCCGAGATGTTCTATGTGTAGTTTCATTTCCACAAGGCAGCTTGCATCCGGAATGTTCTGTGTATAGTTTGACTTCCACAAGACATGTTTTTTCCCCGGGATGTTCTATGTGTAATTTCGCTTCAACAAGACAGATTATTGATGGAATGTACCAATTGTCAACGGGAACTACAACTTTAACAGTGAGTTACAGATTGACAACCTTGTAGGTAGTGCCAGTTAGGACATGTTCAAACAAAAATCCAGCAATATACAATAATTTTATCATGAACTTCCGAGAAACTGGTGGCCAAGTGGTTAGATGTGTTTTCTCACACCCGGAGACATAGGTTCTAAACCCTGTAAGATTGTTCTCTATCAGAGATTAATTTTTTTTAAAACCTAGTCTGAAAATACGTGGCGATTAAGTTAGCAAGTGGGCTTCAACAGCTCCCTCAACAATGTCTCTCTCTGTCAGGCACCAGCAATGGTTAGTTAGTTAGTTAGTCGCGGTTCCAATTTTACGGCAACGGGTTGTCCCCATTACGCTCCGTTCCTGTGCCAGTGAATATCATACGAAATGCTCCTCACAGCCCTATGTGAAAAGTGAAATAGACAGGAGTCTCGACAGACCAACAATCCGCACAGGTACACTGTGCATAATGCCGCCGTCAGAATGCCAACACAAAAGTCCTCCACGGAAAATACAGTTCATCGTCGATGGAAGCGGCAGTCACTAGAAAACCAGCAGCCACACATTACTGCATTAAAAGTCGAGAGGATCGACTTCATTGCCCCGGGATTTATCCCATATGACTCGGTCCCTTTCGACAGGACGGCCCGTTGAAAGCATCGCACAAAGCACAAACACTGTAGCTCCAGCGACGTCCCCCAGGAGTCTCTGATAAAATGCACTCGTGAACCGAAAAGGCAATCCAGTCAATTCCTATTGAATTGGAATTGACCAGCATAGGTATCCAGTGCCATGATTATTATGACAAGAGGCCGCGTTTGTTGAGAACAGATGCGACAGTCGCTACTAGTCAGGTGACAGAATCACATTAATTAGCTTCTGTGGCTAAGGGGTTAGTGAAACGTAGTTTCACAATTCCCCGACATATCGAGGCGAGGGTTCGAAATCAGACTCATGCGATTTGGAAGCAGATCGCTTTGCGTTGATTTCGATGGTATTACGCGTCGACCATTCATAAAGCAATGGCAAACTACTGAACGTAAAATAACCTATTAAATCACATTCAATAACATTCAGTATATCTTGGGGTTAACTGCAATGTCTTGCAAAGGACATACAACTGACTTTTAACAGCACTAATGATCTGTATCAGTGCTGTCTTCATTGATTTATTTGTAAAGTAAAGTTCAAGTTAAAACTGTCTGTGGTGAGATGGTCAGTTCCCTTCGTTGTCGTCCCCTTTCCCAAAAGAAAATATTTCAATCGGCTAGTCAGAATCATCCCGCGACTTGATCTCCGACCCACTGCTCAGGTGACACCCGGGACAATCCATCCGTTGTTATCGGATGAAATTAAAAGACGAATGTCTTTTGCTCTTCAAAGACTAAAGCAACTGAATAAATTGTTGAGTGGGATAGATAGAACTACAAATATTAGATTTTTAAGAGCATGCATCTTTTCCCATTGCAACATACGCCTGTGAGACCTGGACACTAATAACTAAACAAGCTGAACAGCGCATAAATGCCTTTGAATACAGATGTTATAGACGAGTTCTAAGAATATCTTGGATAAAAAAAGAACAAATGCATCCATACTTCAAGAACCGAATATTGAAGAAGGTTGGCTATTAAAGACGATAAAACAAAGAAAATTGAAATTTTTTGGTCACTTGAAACGTCACGAAAGTTTGGAGAGAACAATAATGGAGGGTTATATACCTGGGAAGATGGGAAGAGGAAGGCCAAAGAGAAGATGGGTGCAGGTTGTGGTGGATAATCTTCAGATGGGTGTACCGGAAGCGGGGCATCTTGCTTATGATCGAGAGGTTTTCCGGAATGTTGTTATGGGAGCGAGGTTCTGCAAAGGACATGCTACTGAATGAATGAATGTTATCCGATGCTATCATTAAAACAATGACGTTGTCTTGTCTCGTCAGTCCCATGGCCCAACGCATCTCATTTGGACATGTATTTCATTAGGGTTGACTGTCCCTCTGTCTCAAGCGCGATTTTCTTAGCTTGATTTTTACCAGTATATCTAATATACGCCTTTGATTTTTATGAGGGGTTCCAGAGTAGACAGGAAACGATGGCGGCAGTGCTTGATCTCGAGGATGCGTACAATAGAGTTCGATATGATATTTTGATGACCGCACTGATGGAGAAGGGGGTCAATCCCTGGATGGTGAACTGGATAGCGGCCGTCCTGCATTCTCGTCGGATTGCTCTCCGTCTGGTTGCATGGACCTCAGAGCCACACATTTTAACCCCGGGACTGCCACAGGGATCCCCAATCCCACCGGTGCTCTTTAACGTGTATACGAGCAAGATTGCAAACCTAGAAGCACCAGGTGTTGTAAGGATACTAACATTTGCAGATGATATTTTTGCATATAGGCAGGGGAGAGATAGGGAGCAAACAGCCCAGGAGCTACAGGCGACAGTAGACAAAGTGATTGACTGTTGCACTGAAATGAGTGCTGTCATCCACCCGGAAAAGGCGGCTGTTTTGTGGTGCTCTCTGGGCAACAGGATTCTGAGAGCTGATGTCCCAAGCCTCGCGATAGATGGTAGAAGCATCAACAGAGAGAACAAACTGAAGTATCTGGGAATCACATTTGACAGGAGCCTGTCCTTCAAGGACCATGTGGAGACGGCTGTGACAAGATCTCAAAAGGGACTCAATGCTCTTAAAACTATGGCTGCAATGGACACAGAGCAGAGAATGCTTTTCACACTATACCAGCACTTGATCCTCTCAGTGATTGATTATCGACTAGGACTGCTCACTGTCTCAAAGAGTCAGCTGGTGAAATTAGAGCGCATACAGATGCACCAGAAACACCCCAGTAGTGTGTATGCGTTACATCCTTGGTCTGCCGACTGTTGCTGGTAGGCTCAATGTGATGCAGGCGAAGGCATACTTCAGAGTAGCTGCAGACACAGATCACCCATTGCATGAGGCGCTGGACGCAGTTAAGGGTCAACGACTGATAAGAGGGCAATCATGGATGGCTCAGTCGGAGGATACGATCAGACAGGTGTGCCCCTTGGAGAACATTAGGCGAGGAGAGGAGTGGGTCAGAGTGCCAGCGGAGCAGTCAGACTTGTGCAGAGTTATAATCACATTAAGCCGGGAGTGCAAGGAGTGGCCAGCAGGGTCCACGGAAGTGGAAATCCAGCAACTAATTCAGGATAATGCTCACTCGAGTGATGTGATTATCTACACAGATGGTTCGGTGTCGAGAGGTAGGAGAAGTGCCTGAGGGTTCATAACAAAAGCTAATGATCGACGTTTGGTGCAGGAGAGCCTGGCATATGATACTACAACATCTAGCTTAAGAATGTAGGTGGAGGCGGTCAGTGCAGCTTTCCGCTGGGTGGAGAATACGACACACACACACACACACACACACACACACACACACACACACACACACACACACACACACACACACACACATCGTGATTGTAACTGACTCAGAAAGCATGCTGAGGAAGGTGAGGACAGGCAAGCTTCGGGCAGAGTGGCTTGCTTCGCTTCGGAGGTCACGGGTGGCAAGCATCGCCTGGATCTTTTCTCCGGGGCATGTCGGTGTCCTGGGGAATGAACAGGCGGACAGATTGGCTGGCTCTGCAAACCTTGGTGGAGTATTGATGCATGACAAGGCAGACGTGGTTGCGGCCTTGTGGGAGCACGTGTACACCTCGGAGGAGCAAATGTATCACCATAGTCTGGCAAGAATGAGACAGCGAGAAGTGACGAGGAGATTTAGCCGACGCTCGACGCTCAGAGGAAAGGCGAGACGGACATATAATCAGATTGCTACTGGTACTATTGGTGTTGGAACTCTTCGCTGGCTGCTGAGGATGAGGACGGAGCGCTTATGGGAATGCCCCGAATGCTGTGATGTCGGTTCCTAAATCAATCAATCAATCAATCAATCATCAATCAATGAATCAATGAATGAATCAATCAATCAATCAATCTAATATACTTGAACAACCCTGCTCGTAACTGCGCTTCTGTCAGCAATGCTCTTGACCTCAAGGGGATGTTTACACAAGTAAGATGCTGGCACTGACAATGGCTTGATGCGGTCGGACGAGGGGTCAGTGTCAGGTCTCGTCGTTCATTACGGAAGGGAAAGACTGTCCACACATTCCTCCATGGACCCAGATCTGCACATCCGTGATGGTCCTCACACGCATATACCCATAGCAGATTTCTGTTATGGGACTTGTTGCGGTAAGATAGAGACGTGGGAATAGAGTTCATAAATTCTAATCTATACATTGAATAAAGTAGCCTTGAAGTTATATACGAACTCTCTGTCAATGTTCTGTTTATGAGACGAAGACAATCTATATTCTTTAGGCAAATCATAATAAGCCTGAAGGGGAAGAGAAGCGCAAAGGGACCAAGATAAAAGATGCTGAGCGGTTTGGCATCTTGGCACTGCAGCAACACAGGCGCCAAAAAATGAGTGGCAGTACACGGGTGTCATGAAAATCACCGTGGATTAACTAGATGATGATAATACAGACAGTTTGATTAACGGCGTGTTTTCAAGGCCACACTTGTTGTTAACCGGTACAGAAAAAACAGTCTGAGTTCGCAGCTGCAACTGTTTACTTCTAGTCGGCGAGATAGGAAGTTCTCGACATCAAAACGAATTGGCGGCTTGTTGTTGAGACGCGGATTCAGACAATGCAGAAACGCGAGTTTGTTTTGGGTGTCAAAACAAGAAAAGACAACTCTGACATTGATTAAACACAAGGGATATACAATTATGGAGATAATCTGCCCTTGAAACCATCTGATGTATTGACATCAAAGGAACGTCACGTGAACAATTCAAGGCTCTTGGACAAAACCATGATTGGGTGACACAGTGTAACTCAGACAGTTGATTTAGGCAGAAGTGCTTTGGCACTGCAGTTATGGATTTTAATAATGTCTACCGTGTTTGGAATTAAATGGATTTAATTTTACACGTGCCTGTCATGGCAAATGTAGATGTGATTTGGTAGAACTGCGGTGTTGTATAAGGTAGAACATATTGTATACTTAGTCATAATTAAATTAGGCAGTAGCAGGGTTGAAACTAGCTAGAGTAGTGAAGTGATGATTAGCTCTGTTAGTTGAAAATAGAGTAGTGAAGTGTTGATAAGCTCTACTAGTTGAGAATTGAGTAATTGGGGATAATTGGGATCCTCCAGTGGGCGCTCCCTGGTGGGGGCGGGGGAAGGGGGGAGGGGGTTCTGCACTCTGTTTGTTGTTGTTTTTCTCTTCTTGTTTTGGCCTGATGAAAACCTATGTGTTCAGTTCATCTGTCCCTGACTGAGTTAGGTTCACTGTATTTTTCTGAGCGAGGCCGATGGCCCACGATCATCTAATAAGGATCAGTGACGGGGAGGCTCTCACCAGTTGTATTATATATTTTACAGGTTCCCTCTGGTTGGGATGAAGAACACAGAACCATTGAAAATTCAGATCCCAGATAATTTTTGGTGCAGGAAGATTGGCCAGCAACTTTCTCACTGGGCCTATGCTAGAAGAAGTTGATAAACATTGCTCGGTGGAGCTGAATAGTATAAGTATCCTACAGGATAAATACTGATAACATTACTAAGAAGATTACACAATACCTGTGGACCACAACATAGTAATGAGTTTTGATTTCATACCATTCGTGAACATACCAGTGATGATGGATGTTCAGTCCACTTATTACTAGAACAGTAGGGATTGATGTTCACATTACATAAAACTAAAACATTGGAGAGGGGTTGTTCCACGTATCAAGGAAATCATAACATTAAGACGTTATCTAGAAAATTGAGAGATCTATATACAATGACTGTTTTAAGAGTGAAAACTGTAGAACATTTAGCAAGAAGGAAAAACGTCATGTTCATGGGACCGTGTGCCACTTTTCACTGGGCAGGAATTGTGAGGTCTCAGTTTCTATAAACTATTAGGAACAGTTTTTTTAAGAAACAAAAATAGTATCATTCCCGGACAGTAGATTTGAATGGGAATCAGACCTCATGGTTATCAAAGCTCCTAGAGGAGGACATGTCTGGCGGGAAAGACGCGGCATTTGGTGAGGTCCATTGTGCTGATTCTTATGATGTCGTGTAATCCTTGCCATGATGAGTGGACGCTGATCATGAACTTTGTAGTCTGACCTCTACATTTACATTAGAATACACAACACACATTTTCTTCGCATACACGTCTCACGTACATTACACTTTTCTTTTAATAAATTAATCTTTATTAATTTTTAGAAGCAAGAGTTGTTGAATATGTTGCGTGGGGAAGAATGAGAGGGGGCATAGTACGACGGTGATAGAGAGAGGAAAAGGTGTCCATGAACTGATGGAGTGTGTTGGACGGTAGACCCCCTCTTAAGAGAGTAGTCCATCTCACTCTTCTCCACCGTGAGTTCAATCCAGATGATTCATTCCTCTTCTTCAGGAGCTGGGTGTCTTGACAAGAAGTCCGCTCCAACATTTTCCTTCCCAGGAATATACTCCACTGTGAAATTGTAGGGTTAAAGTAACAACGACCACCGCATCAAACGGGCGTTGAGCTTCTGAGAAGTAGCCAGGAACATCAGGGGCTGATGATCAGACTGGACCCGAAACTTAACTCCATACAAATAGGGCTGGAATTTTTGCACGGCCCATACGAGAGAAAAGCACTCTCTCTCGACGGTCGAATAATTCCTCTCAGCCTGGAGAAGTTTCTTACTTACGTATGCCACAGGTTTCAAAACCGAAGCATCGTCTTTTCCTTCCTGTAACAGGGCTGCCCCAATCCCAATCCCACTCGCATCCGTTCTCAACACAAATGGTTTGGAAAGGTCAGGGAGCTGTAATACAGGTTTGCTGACCAAGGCCTCCTTTAACTGACTATAGGCAGTCTCACATTCTGGTGTCCAAATGATTTGGTCCGGGAATCCCTTTTTCAAGGTTTCCGTCAATGGAGCTCCCATTTCAGTAAAATGTGGGATAAATTTTTGGTAGAACCCACAAAACGAGAGAAAAGATCGCACATCCTTCTTCGTTTTTGGCCTTGGTGCATTTCTGATTTTTTTCCAGGTTCTTCTGCTCTGGGACAATTTGTCCTGGAGTGATTGTGTGACCTAGAAATTCCAGAGTCTGGTAACCAATCATGCACTTGGTTGGACGAGCGGTAAGCCCTGCTTCCCTGAGTCTATTAAACACTCTCTCCAAGGATTGCAAGTGGTCATCCAAGCTGTCACTGGAAATCAGAATATCATCCATGAATGAGATGATGGCCGGATCCTGTAAAGGATCTAGTAAAGTCCTCATCATGCGTGTAAACACACTAGGTGCATTGCTGAGTCCAAAGGGCATGACCTTGAATTCGTAGTGTCCACTGGGTGTACTGAAAGCCAACAGTGGTCGAATCTCCGGTTTGACTGGTATCTGATAGTACCCCCGACTCAGATCCACCTTTGAAAAGTACCGAGCCTTATGGAACCTAGCGAATAACTGCGTTGGATTCGGCAAAGGTTCCACCTGAAATTGTGTATGACTGTTCAGAAGTCGGTAGTCTATACACAACCGGTGTTCTCCACTTGGTTTGCGTAACAAAACTACCCCCGCATTGTATGGGGATGTGGATGGCGCAATCACGTCATCCTCCAGCAGTTTCTGTATTTCCTCCTCCAGGGCCTTTTCTTTAGAGAATGGCACTGGGTAAACCTTTTGGCGAACAGGTTCCTGTGTGGTGAAAGTCATCTCGAACTCAACCAACCTCGTTCGTCCTGGTTTATCAGTCAGTATCTCCTCAAGAGACTTGAGAACCTGGGTTATCTTTTCCCTCTCCTGGGAAGTCAGATCAGGGTTCACTTGCACATCCCTATAGGTTTCCTGGTGTACCAAGGGATATTCCCTGCCCTCGTTGGTTCCCACTTCAGTCTCCACTGCACTTGCCATTGCCATGAGGTGAGCTGCCTTGTCTCCGGGTCTCTCTTCGTATCTCCGCAAGAGATTGATATGGAAAATCGTCGACTTTCCCCGGATCCGGATCTGATAGTTGGTTCTGGATATCACCCTTTCCACGGGAAATGGTCCTTGCCAACCTATCTCCAGTTTGTTGTTTCCCGTTGGGAGTAGCAACAAAACTTTGTCTCCCACCTCTAGAGATCTGTCTTTAGACCTACGGTTGTAGTAAGCCGCATGTCTTTTTCTGGCCTTTTTCAAGTTGTGATTCGCCAGAGTCCATCCCTTGTGGAGTTTTTCTTTCAGTTCCTCCACGTATTTATAGGAAGAGATCACTTCTTCTGACGTCCCCTCTTCCGTCCAACTCCTCAACATGGCTTCCAATGGTCCCTTGATTGGACGACCAAACAGCAACGTAGCGGGTGGTAGTCCTGTTGAGCCATGAGGAACTTCCCGATAGGCAAAGAGTGCTGCTGGGATATATTCATCCCACCTATCAGGTTTTTCCTGTGCCAGTTTCCTGAGCATTGTCATCAACGTGCCGTTGAAACGGTCTACTTGTCCATTGGCTTGAGGGTGGTAAGGGCTGGTATGTATATGGTTAGAGTGGAACACCCTAAATACTTCCTCCATGAGTTTTTCACAGAACTGAGACCCATTGTCCGTCAGAATTTGATCCGGAAAGCCTAATCTGGTAAAGGCCTCCATCAGTGCGTCCGCCACTCGTTTCGAGTCAATCGTGGTCAACGGTATGGCCTCACCCCACATTGTACAGCAATCCACCATTGTGAGAATATACATGTTCCTCTTCCTCGTCCTGGGAAGTGGACCCACGATATCGGTGGCTACCCTCTCGAAAGGAGAGTTCATGATGGGCATCTCACCCAAGACCACCGGTGCTGTCCAGTGTTTCGGTGCCACCCTCTGGCACTCAGGACATGACTTCACATACCGACACACATCATCTGTCATTCCCGGCCAATAGTAGTGGCAGGAAATCCGCTGCATGGTGGCGGCAATACCCATGTGTCCACTAAAGGAGATGCTATGCCCCATATGAAGAATCTGGGACCGGTGAGCTTTCGGAACGACCAACTGACCGTATAGGTTGTCTCCCCTTCCTGCTCTCCTGTAGAGTATCCTATTCTTCATGTAGTACTGACCCCGTCCTGGTGGATCAGCACTTCTCTGCAGCTTTTTGTAGCAAGGACGTAAAGTAGCATCCTCACTCTGGGCAGTTCGTAGCTCCCCCGGCAGTGGGTTAGTCACAATTGCTTCTGCCTCTTCCGTTCTCGTCTGAGAGCGAGTCTGTATTGCTCCCATATGGATTGGCTCCCTGGGCATTCCCAGAAAGACATACCGGCAACCAAGGATTACTGGAAAAATGGGATCGGTCAATACAGCTGCCTTGATTGTGCCGGTGACATACCTTGACCGAATCTCCACATTAGCAATGGGCAACTTCATGGCTACAGCACTCCTCTGTGCAGGCTGTATCCCCATGGTCTCACCTGTGAATTGTTCTGGATGTACCAGATCCGCAGAAATCACGGCCTCCCCGTCCAGTCCTGTGCCGTACAAACACTCCACTCGACGACCGTTAACCTCTACCAATTCCACTACAGGTGGTTTGTCCTGGTCTGGAGTCTCTTCCTCGGCCTCGACCTGTTCAGTGGGCTCCACCTTAGGTTTCCCGGGGCACACGGCGAATTTAGAGTCTCCTGATTTTCCCCTGCAGTCAATAGCATTGTGCGTGTTTGACTTGCATTGGTTGCACCATTTCCCTGTCCTAGATTTTCAAGTGCCGGACTTGAGTGAGCTCTCCTGGTGGCGAGCTTCCTGGTTGACCTTGGCATTTTCAGTGACAACCTCCTTGGAAGTCACTTGACATGCTGCGAAGTGAGGGCTCTTAGCCTTCGATTTGCAGTCCCTCGTATTGTGAGAGGGTGACTTACAAATTGAACACCATTTCTCCGACCACGGTCGTTTTGGTGTAGAGCTTGAAGTGCTCTTGCTTCCCTCCTTCGTCTTCTCTGAACTATCCTCTGATTTTTGTACATAAGGTTCCCCTTTTTTGGTTCCTGAGTTTTTTACTTTCTTCTTGTCATGTTTCTCCTGACTTTTGGTGTTGGTGGAAAGGTTTTCCCCTGCTTCCCCATGTACCTCGACGATCCGTTCTACTAATTTTGTCACGAGGTCAATACGTTCCGCTCCTTGTTCTCCCAGGGACTTCTTGAGACATTTGCTTCTTCAGTTGGTCGACCACCATGAGCTCTTCCAGACTCTCATAGTCATGTGCGAACCCAGCCAAATCCATCCACTTATGGAGATAGGATTTTAGACGCAAACTGTAATCGGCAAACAACTCTCCCGGTTCT
Source organism: Cepaea hortensis (assembly GCA_963921405.1). NCBI lineage: Eukaryota > Metazoa > Mollusca > Gastropoda > Stylommatophora > Helicidae > Cepaea > Cepaea hortensis. The sequence goes on along the minus strand of OY992883.1, from coordinate 75,121,456 downwards.
CGTTTAGCTGCTCGAAATTTTTTCCGGTAGGTATGTGACGTAACCTCAAATCGTTTCAGCAGAGCCGTCTTCAATTCGTCATAATTGTTCTCATGTCCTGGTGGCAGGCGAGAATAAACCTCGTAGCCGGTCCCGCGTAATCCCTGGGATAGCTTGAGATCCCATTTGTTACGCTCCAGACCCATAGCAACAGAATGGCCTCGAAGCGTTGTAGGCACTGGTCAATCTTCTCTTTGTCCTCCTCGTAGGTCGCTAGAGGAAACTTCATAGCATGATTACTATGCCCACCTACTGGTGTTGAGCCTGGGATGGAGGAACCTCCAACTGCTCCCTCAGTTTCCCCATTAGATTGACTCTTCAACTCGAGTTCCCTCATCCGGTACTCGTGCTCCCTTTTCTGAGCTTCTTGCTCCGCTTCCCGTTTCCTAGCAGCTTCCTCAACTTCAAGTTTCCTAGCTGCCTCCTCAGCTTCAAATTTCTTAGCTGCCTGCTTAGCTTCAATTTCCAGCCTTTTCATGGCTTGCTCTGCTTCCAATTTCTTAGCAGCTTGTTCTAACTCCATCCTTCTCAATTCCAGCTCGGCCTTGCGATCTTCCCTTTCTGCTTGACGAAACTCCCTCTCCACCTCCTGTATGTAATCTGTTAGTGCAGAGCCCGTCAAACCCATTTCTTCCCCCTTTACCCTTAGTTCTGCCGTGGTTAGTTTAGGAGTGGCCATTTTTCAGAGAGGTAAGCTAGCAGGTTGAGTACAATTTAACTGCAAACCAATATATAGATATATAAACAAATACTCTAAATCTATATATTTTCCACACACAGCACACCACAACACAATCACTCAGTGACAAGAGTAGAATTAGGACCACAGACCTATGCAGACGTGTGAAATGTGAACAGGTAAGATATGTGTCTTAACCCCTATCCACATTCACTCTAGCTGGATTCTCTAACATGATATCACCGTCCTATAACTAAGGATCCCGTGTCGAGAATTCCTGTATCAAAAGATACCCATTTTTTTCGAGAGATCCCACTGACCAAGAGTCACGTTTACGAGAGATCCCGCTGTCCAAAGACCCCGGACGAGCCCCCAATAATGTCGTGTGTCCATTTAAAGTGTCGTCCCTGGAGTGAGGGGAGTCAACACCCACATTATATTTTTCCCCTTTTTAAAATCCTGGAGAATCCACTAGCTTCCGTCGAACACACTCCATCAGTTCATGGACACCTTTTCCTCTCTCTATCACTGTCGTACTATGCCCCCTCTCATTCTTCCCCACGCAACATATTCAACAACTCTTGCTTTTAAAAATTAATAAAGATTAATTTATTAAAAGAAAAGTGTAATGTACGTGAGACGTGTATGCGAAGAAAATGTGTGTTGTGTATTCTAATCTAAATGTAGAGGTCAGACTACAAAGTTCATGATCAGAGTCCACTCATCATGGCAAGGATTACACGACATCACAAGAATCAGCACAATGGACCTCACCAAATGCCGAGTCTTTCCCGCCAGACATGTCCTCCTCCAGGATCTTTGATAACCATGAGGTCTGATTTCCATTCAAATCTACTGTCCGGGAATGATACTATTTTTGTTTCTAAATAAACTGTTCCTAATAGTTTATAGAAACTGAGACCTCACAATTCCTGCCCAGTGAAAAGTGGCACACGGTCCCATGAACATGGCGTTTTTCCTTCTTGCTAAATGTTCTACAGTTTTCACTCTTAAAACAGTCATTGTATATAGATCTCTCAATTTTCTAGATAACGTCTTAATGTTATGATTTCCTTGATACGTGGAACAACCCCTCTCCAATGTTTTAGTTTTATGTAATGTAAACATCAATCCCTACTGTTCTAGTAATAAGTGGACTGAACATCCATCATCACTGGTATGTTCACGAATGGTATGAAATCAAAACTCATTACTATGTTGTGGTCCACAGGTATTGTGTAATCTTCTTAGTAATGTTATCAGTATTTATCCTGTAGGATACTTATACTATTCAGCTCCACCGAGCAATGTTTATCAACTTCTTCTAGCATAGGCCCAGTGAGAAAGTTGCTGGCCAATCTTCCTGCACCAAAAATTATCTGGGATCTGAATTTTCAATGGTTCTGTGTTCTTCATCCCAACCAGAGGGAACATGTAAAATACATAATACAACTGGTGAGAGCCTCCCCGTCACTGATCCTTATTAGATGATCGTGGGCCATCGGCCTCGCTCAGAAAAATACAGTGAACCTAACTCAGTCAGGGACAGATGAACTGAACACATAGGTTTTCATCAGGCCAAAACAAGAAGGAAAAAAAACAACACACAGAGTGCAGAACCCCCCCCCCCCCCCCCACCAGGGAGCGCCCACTGGAGGATCCCAATTATCCCCCATTACTCAATTCTCAACTAGTAGAGCTTATCAACACTTCACTACTCTATTTTCAACTAACAGAGCCAATAATCACTTCACTACTCTAGCTAGTTTCAACCCTGCTACTGCCTAATTTAATTAGGACTAAGTATACAATATGTTCTACCTTATACAACACCGCAGTTCTACCAAATCACATCTACATTTGCCATGACAGGCACGTGTAAAATTAAATCCATTTAATTCCAAACACGGTAGACATTATTAAAATCCATAACTGCAGTGTCAAAGCACTTCTGCCTAAATCAACTGTCTGAGTTACACTGTGTCACCCAATCATGGTTTTGTCCAAGAGCCTTGAATTGTTCACGTGACGTTCCTTTGGTGTCAATACATCAGATGGTTTAAAGGGCAGATTATCTCCATAATCTTATCTCCCTTGTGTTTAATCAATGTCAGAGTTGTCTTTTCTTGTTTTGACACCCAAAACAAACTCGCGTTTCTGCATTGTCTGAATCCGCGTCTCAACAACAAGCCGCCAATTCGTTTTGATGTCGAGAACTTCCTATCTCGCCGACTAGAAGTAAACAGTTGCAGCTGCGAACTCAGACTGTTTTTTCTGTACCGGTTAACAACAAGTGTGACCTTGAAAACACGCCGTTAATCAAACTGTCTGTATTATCATCATCTGGTTAATCCACGGTGATTTTCATGACAACGGGGGCAGACGTGATGACTAACACTAGATGGCATGGACTATAAAAAGAATATCTTCTTGCGTTCTCTCTCAGATTTCAGTTCCAGTTTCGGAAGATTGATATAGATGTTGTTTTGAGCACACATAGATTTCCCATATCGTTTATCGTTAACTGAAGATGTAAGAGGGCAAGAGCTGTGTAGGAAGAGCTCTAAGTCATCAGTAAAATACATTACACCACAAACTGATATTGCTTACACACGTTCAGGGCCAGGTCACACACACGTAGTACCCCCCTCCCCCCCCCCACCCCCCCCCCCCCCCCCACCCCACACACACACACTAAAGAAAACGAAAAGCAACTTATGCGATAAATCACTGCCATTGAATGTCAGAAAGAGAGTATTGAAATGCTATGTTTAACCTGTCAAGGCAGTGCTTGCTTGCTTGCTTGCGTTTGCTGGCTGTGAACTCCGGCGCGAAGTCCTGTATGTAGGATGAAGACATCCTGTTGTCCAGCATCAGTGTGATGTCATACAGGACCTGAGGTTTGCGTGAGCATTCGTTATCCCATGTCTGGCTTATTGGTGTGCAGACTGGTGATTCCTCGCCGTGCAGGCAGATACTCTCCGGTTTCGGAAGAATCAGCGATCCTATAACGTTAGCCTGGACCCCGAAAGGGACCTGTTGCCCAGAACTCACGACCAGGACGTGTTAGTAGCTCTTGGCCAGTATAGAACCTGGCCCTGGTGCCTTGAAAGTACCTCTGCGTCCCACGGCAGTGAACTATGAAGGGTGAACGAACAAATTAGGTAGATGTGACATATGGGAGATGCTCAAGTCAAGCATTTTAAATACTGCAAAAATAACATGTGGAACCACCAAAAAAAACAAACAAAAAAAACACACAAAACACGGATAAAGAAAATAACAAGTTGGTGGAATGCAGAAGTAAAGAAAGCTGTAAAAGACAAAAAGGAAAAAATATAAAAAGTGGTCGAAGAGCAAACAGGAATGCGATTACATAGAATATAGAATAGCGAGAAGACATGTGAATAGAATAGTAAAGAGAGAAAAACAAAAAGACTGGGAGGAGTATGGAAAAACCTTAAATAAAAACTACATGGTGGCAATTAGAAACTTCTACAAAAAGATAAGTGCAATGAGAACCAGGAGATAATTCTTTGACCCATCTGAAATAATTAACAGCGAAAATGGAGAACCAATATGTGAACAAAAATAAATCATAATAAGATGGAAACAGTACTTCGAACAACTTCTCAACATCCCATCAGATGTCCCAGGAATTCAGGAAACCGACACATATGCCACCGAAGAACTAGAACCAGACATACTGAAAGAAACAATTATAGAAGCCGTCAGATTAGCCCCATTGAACAAATCACCATGACAAGATGAAATACCAAATGAACTAATTAAAACAGCAAGAGAAGTAGAAACAGCATGAATTGCATGAACCCAACGCCATTTGGTGGGAACGTAGTGGTGGTGATTTTTAAAAAAAGAAATCACTGAAAACTTCTACCGGGGCTTTCTATTGCAAGGAATATTCAGGCTCTCGCTTGTAATCAAACACAATAATAGTAGTTTTACAGTAATTTTCTTCCCTTGCTTGCTTTAGTAAAGTTGTAATGGAATACTCCTTTTATTCCAACCCGGCTGAGTCAATATTTGAAATGTGTGAATTCTTTGCCGAGCTGCATCGTTTTTTGAATGCAATATTGCCGTAGACACAATATCTTGTTTGCACGTGTTCAACAGACGACTGAATGTAACAGCTTCTTGTTTATTATTTCAACTCCTTCTTTCATTCTTACTTTTCTCTGTTTAGCTTACTATCTATCTATCTATCTATCTATCTATCTATCTATCTATCTATCTATCTATCTATCTATCTATCTATCTATCTATCTATCTATCTATCTATCTATCTATCTATCTATCTATCTATCTATCTATCTATCTGTCTGTCTGTCTGTCTGTCTGTCTGTCTGTCTGTCTGTCTGTCTGTCTGTCTGTCCGTCCGTCCGTCCGTCCGTCCATCTATCTATCTATCTATCTATCTATCTATCTATCTATCTATCTATCTATCTATCTATCTATCTATCTATCTATCTATCTATCTATCTATCTATCTATCTATCTATCTGTCTATCTATCTGTCTGCCTGCCTGCCTGCCTGCCTACCTACCTAACTACCTACCTACCTACCTCCTTGCCTGCCTGCCTGCCTGCCGCAGAACCATCACCAATTACAAGAGGTTTGCGTCAAGTACTCGTATGTTTGCTATCCCTGAACTTGTTCATGCAAACTCCATAAGGATTATGACAAAACCAATTGAAAGATACAAATAGGGTACAAGGCAAACGGACTGACTTCTTTGTATCGGGTTCTATCACACATAGCTCGGGTTCCTTTCTGTAGAACAGCGTGCCGAAAGCCTCTCACAGAGCACTGTAGCTCCAGCGACGACCTTTTGGGCTCTCCCAGACATTATAACTCCAACTCGCACTCCTAGTCTATCTTACAATTGTATCATTATTTTTTTTTTGTCTAGAGAGATAAGAAACCGATGACAAAACACATCCTTGTCTTTCTCCTTACTTAATCATGCCCACTTTATTTCTCAGTGCAATTTCTGCTACTTGTTTTCAGTAAATATTTTGTATTATTCTGAGATCTATCCCGTCAGTGTTAATATGCTCCAATGTTTTGCTATTATTCATCGTGTAGCACTGTATCAAATAATGTGTGATATATAAAGCACAAATATCATCTTTCTATGTCTAGATTTGATCCGACTGTTAGTGTCCGGAATTTTTTTTATTTTTTTGTTGTCGCTAGCTTTGAACTCAAGCGTAGTCCAAACGCCTGCTGCTACTTTAGTGCACTTCACTGATTTTTGCGTGTGGATTAGCTTTCCCTGTTACTAATATCATCAGGCGAACCCACTCCGACTTCAGAGGTTCTTGTAATTTACGTCCCCAAGTCAAGGACGAGAAGTCAACATTTCAGCCCAGCTGACCGGTGTAGGGGTTGAACCCGTTACCTCGGCATCTACACACAGGTTTACGTGAATGTTGCATTATTTATTCCTTTCCCTTTCACAAATCTATATTGTTCTTCATTAATGTCTATCTGTATTTTCTTTCTTGTTCTTTACATTATAATTTTGAAAAGAAGTTTGGTGACAAACTTCGTATGAGATTGTTTGCACTAAATTGTTCGCATTAGGTTGCTCCTGATCTCTTGGGCAAAGTCATAGATACAGATTTCAACACATCATATTTCTATTCTATATTTTCCCAATATTCCTAATATGTTTTCCTAACAATTATTGCATCATCACAATTTGATCTTTTTTCCCCCCCCACATGTTTGATAGCAACACTGACATCTAGGATTAGTATACGTGAAACGTCTAAGTTACTTTCTTCAGTTAATACTGTTCCATCTTCACCATATAACTCTCTCAAGTACTAATTCCATCCCTTTATCATAGCATCTTCTGTCATTATTTCCGTGTTTGATTTCAAACATCCTAAGTTTACTCTTACTTTTCTGCCTCTCAAATCGGTAATTTGCGAGTGCATACGTGTTATATCTCAAACATTCAGTTTTGTTACACTGCTCCTTTAACCATATTAATCATATCATATTCTACTTTTTTATTTTTTACTTTCTTGTATTTCTTTTGAGTCAACATTAAGCTTTATGCAGTCAACCATTTCTTCTTAACTGTTTGTTTTCTTTCCGGTAATAGAGGGATACTGTAGAAAAGAAGAAGGGGCAGAAAAAGAGCAACATGAGTTAAATAGGTGGCGTCAATGCAGACATGCCTGGAATTAAATAGAGCGGGTACAAACAGACGACCGTGGAATGGAATGATTAGGAAGTTTCATGACCACGTACCGTCCGTATACGTGTCTCTCTAGCTATCATATTACATATATAACAAAATTAACTAACATTTGGTGACGAGGACAGAATATTTTTTTTAAAGTTGCATATCCCTTACAGGACGTTGCAGTCAACGCCAGCATTTTCAGCTGTTGTTGATGTTCTTGGCAAGATTACGCTCAGTAGTTTGCCATTGCTTTCTGAGCGACCGGCTCACATACCCCATAAGTAACCGACGCGACGCGATCCGCTGCCGAATCTCGCGCAGCTGTGTTCCTCGCGTGGATATACTGGATTATAGAGAAAGTCGTTAACGCCTTCGCCAGGGAGACTGGCGGACAGAATATACACGCATTAAATATAGAACATACTGTGGCTAAAACAGTTTAAAAAAAAAAAATACACGAAAGAAAGCAGCACATATTATTCATAACTTAGAAGCTATTAATACAAACCGGTTTTCAGAATGTTAATCCTAGCCTATTTAATACTACAGGGTCTTTTGAGATTGAAAAACAAAAAACGTTCAAGAATCGTATAAATGTTGTCAAGTTGGCCGAGCCTTGAGAAGCGACAAATGTGACTGATTCATATATCACAGCGGGAAACCACGTTCGTTAGACAGCATTAGTAGTTGCTACAAGTTGTCAGGTGAGTCGTTCTGTGTTCACACGGAAATGAAGCGAATGTAAGACGATAATAAAACAATCAACAACACATTTTCCACAACAATGCATATCAGCTGCATTCATTTATTAGATCAGTCAGTTCGAAAACTGACTTTTATGTCGTCCCGTCATGTCCCCTCGCCTGTCTTCAAGGGACAATTTGTATAAAATATAATGCACAGAGCTGTCAACTCAGACATGCATGTAGATAAAGAGGGCAGCAGGCAACAGGCATCTACGGAATGGAAATGTCAGGAAGCTTCACAACCAAATCAAGAGCTGAAATAATTGATGAGTTAGTTAGTTAGTTAGTCGACAGATCATCCTCATTGCACATCGAACCATTCAGTCCATAAGTGCTCGGATCCCCTCCTCAGCAAATTCCGCAGCGTGTAGCGGCTACGACACCAGTTCTGTGTTGGTTTATCAATCTTCTTTGGCTTCCTGCGTAGTGTTCTTGTTTGGCCACCCCTCTTTTAATTTGCTGTTCTCGCAGTCTGGCCATGGTTGTAGATTCACAGTCATCACTTGGTTCACGCAAAAGTCTTACTTCTCGTAGAGCATTCAGAATGTCAGCCTGGTCCAAATCGCGTCCGCCCTCCACCATAGCCTCACCTGCGAGCTTGTCAGCCCGCTCATTTCCTTGTACTCCCGCATGCCCTGGCACGAAGATGAAACTAATCTTAGCCAGCCAAGACCGCTCCAGAGACAGCAACCATTCTCTTTGGATCGACCCCTCCTCTATCCTCTTGATCATGTTCTATTGAGTCGCTAAGGAAACATGCCCTAGTGAATGTCTGTGTCTCGAGCCATGTTATTGCTTTACTTACTGCCAAGACTTCCATAGTCAGGCTACTTGTGGTTTCAGTGAAAGCACCAGAGTCCTCCTTCACAATTCTCCCTCCGGCCCGAGCCGTAAAGGCCCATGAGCTTCTCACATGTCGGATGTAGTCACCTATTTCCCCGCTTATATACGAGGCAGCAGTTCTGTATCTCACACTGGCCCGATTCTTATCCATTGATCTACCCGACATGGGAGACCCCACATGTGGCTATGATATAGCCGGCATATCTTTGGGGGGTCTTTGTAACGTGCAAGCCCCTGTGCCAATTCAACGTGGAGACACGAGAGAGAGAGAGAGAGAGAGAGAGAGAGAGAGAGAGAGAGAGCGAGAGAGAGAGAGAGAGAGAGAGAGAGAGAGAGAGAGAGAGAGCGAGAGCAGGAAGGGGGGAATATTGTTCAATGCTTATTTATTGTCTCCAGTATCTGTAAGCATTTTGTTCATGTTATCTCTGTTCTAACCAGCTTCTTCTTCTTCTTCTTCTTCTTCTTCTTCTTCTTCTTCTTCTTCTTCTTCTTCTTCTTCTTCTTCTTCTTCTTCTTCTTCTTCTTCTTCTTCTTCTTCTTCTTCTTCTTCTTCTTCTTCTCGGAGTTTTTTTCTTTTTTTCCGGACGTGATTACGTTGTGCCTGTTTACAGCAGAGCTGCGTTTTTGCAACGTTAGGCCGACACATCCGACTTATGCGGGCATTTGTTGACCGGTTTAATATTCCCGGGGGTTGTTTTATTTAAAACAACAATATGACTATTTTGTATCTATGTTATTTAGACTCCATGTTTCAGAGCCGTATAATGTTATAGGCCTACATCTATCGTGATTATTCCTTTCTGCAGTTCACAGTGGATGTCATTTAAAAAAAAAAACCGTCACCCGCACCATCATGTGCTCTGCCAACATCCTTAGACGTTAATACTTGTGCACAGATCTTGTCCCTGGACTTCTGGATCATGTCCACCGATGATGTTTCTTCATACCACCCTCCCAGCACAATTTCTCTCGGTCTATTCCTGACTCTTCTACGGCTGATCTTTTCAGTCATCACGATGTTTTCCAATGCCCCTCTTCTCATTACATGACCTTCTTATATGTGTATAGAATGTTCTACTTTCATTATCCGTTTCCATACAATCGCTGTTAGTTACTCAAGCAGTCCGTGGCAACATAAAATGACGACTACAAAATGTTACCTCTGAAGTCGGAGTGGGTTCGCCTGATGGAGAAGGACGCTGGTAATAAGGAAAGCTAATCTACACGGAAAAACCAGTACATGGCACTAGAAGTAGTAGCACGTCTATGGACTATGCTTGAGTTCAAAGCAACCGAACGTAAAAAATATAAAGAGTAATAACATTAAATTAATGTAATTATAAAGAAGAGCTGTCGCGTATTGGCTGCCTGTCAAGACAGTAGACCGGGTTATATTCCCAATCGCTACAAGATTTGTATTTCTCGGCCAGTGTGGCTCTGAGCTCGACGTACACTTATAAAATGGGTGTAATCAAGTAAAGGGCCTTTTCCCAGGTGGATGTAAACAAGTAAATGCCTTATTCCTGGGCCTTTTTATGTGAAGTTCCAGTACTGGCCTTGCATACCTCCATTATTGTTTAGCTTGTAAAGGAGAAGAAGAACTCCGCACACAGTACATGCTTAGTTGGCTTGGCACTTTGGTACCAGACCGAGATTAAAGCCACTAGATCAGTGGTTCTCAAACTTTTTTGGCCCGTGCCCCCCTTCACCATATTTTCAGAACGTCATCCCCCCCTTTCGTATTTCCTACCTAAAAATTTGACCCGTGCCCCCCTTCACAATATTTTCACAACGTCATTCCCCCCTCCCTTTCGTATTTCCTACCTAAAATCCCCCCTCCCGCTCCTGCCCCTACACAGTATACGTAATAATCGAAGCACATACGAAAACAAGTCTAGACGTCCACATAAAACGTGATTTGTGGATCTACTTACTTTATAAAATGAATTTTAGAAGGGTTGAGACGTACAGAAGTATGAAGGGAAAAACAATATCAAGTAATTGGTTCTTGTATAAATGCGATCTTGAAATAATCTTCATTCACCCCTGGAAACCCTAAAATTCCCGGGAAGGGGGGGGGGGAAATTCCCCACCGGTTGAGAACCATTGCACTAGATCAATCTCTCTGACATAGATGCAAGCTCTTTTCAGGGCCCAAACTATTTTTGAATACCAGTACATCGGACGTAAGAGTTAAATCTAAGTTTACCAGAGGATACACCAAACTATTTGAATACCAGTACATCGGACGTAAGAGTTAAATCTAAGTTTACCAGAGGATACACCAAACTATTTGAATACCAGTACATCGGACTTAAGAGTTAAATCTAAGTTTACCAGAGGATACACCAAACCAACCAACCAACCAACCAACCAACCAACCATCCAACCAACCAACCAACCAACCAACCAACCAACCAACCAACCATCCAACCAACCAACCAACCAACCAACCAACCAACCAACCGATCAACCAACGTATCAGCCAATCAATCAATCAATCAATCAATAAATCAATCAATCAAATCAACCAACCAACCAACCAACCAACTAATCAGTCAGCCGATCAAATAACCAACCAACCAACAAACCAATCAACCAAGTCAACCAATAAACCAATCAATCCCGCAATTGAAACTTGGTTTAAGATAAATTAAGCAGACTTTACGAGAGCTCTAAAAATTAACCAGCTCTAAAAATTAATTTGGGAAAAGACCAAGATAGTGAGAATACACCAGGCAAAAGTTAACCTAAATACCTTTGATGACACCGCACTTCAATATGTAAAATCACGCGCGCGCGCGCACACACACACACACACACACATACACACACACACACACACGTATATATATATATATATATATATATATATATATATATATATATATATATATATATATATATATATATATATATAAACGGAACAAAAACATCCAGAATTATCTGCACGTATGGCGGCTGGTGTGTCGCAGAAGCGACCGGCTTTCTTGTCTTATGCAGAAATGTGTGGCTGCTGGTTTTGCTAGAGACTGCCGTTTCCATCGATGATGAACTGTGTTTTCGAGGAAACCTTTTGTGTTGATATTCTGGCGACGGCATTATGTACAGTGAAATGTTTCTTTACAACTGTTAGATGCTGTTTTGTTGCGTGATCTACATTTCTGAGAAAAAATGGCGGGGTGGCTAGAAAACAACTCGAAACGGAGCAACAATATCTAGAGACATCGTGACTTTGTAGGTGAACATCTGGTTGGGGACGAGACTGCCACTTCCAACAGGAATTAACTTTGCTGTTGGTAGAGGACATTTGTGGTGACATTCTGGAGTGGCATTTTGCACAGTGTGCCTGAGCTGGCCGTTTTGTGTCGAGATTCCTACCTTTTCCACTTTTCACATGGTGCAGTGAGGAACATTTTATGTGATATTCACTGGCACGGGAACGGAGCATAATGGGGACGACCCTTTGCTGTGATGTTGGAACCGCGACTAATGACTAATTAATGACTGATATATATATATATATATATATATATATATATATATATATATATATATATATATATATATATATATATACTAGCTGACCCTGCCCGGCTTCGCCCAGACCCTGGTGGGGAGCATCTCATTTAATTCACATAAGTAGTCATATAAGTTCTCGTTCCCGTTACCGACTGACTGACTGTCTGTCTGTCTGTCTGACCCGGCCCGGCATTGCCCAGCTCCTGGTGTGGAGCATCTCATTTAATTCATATAAGTAGTCATATAAGTTCCCGTTCCCGACTGTCTATCTGTCTATCTATCTGTCTGTCTATCTGTCTGCCTGACCCTGCCCGGCTTCGCCCAGTCCCTGGTGGGGAGCATCTCATTTAATTCATATAAGTAGTCATATAAGTTCCCGTTCCCGTTACCGACTATCTGTCTGTCTGTCTGTCTGTCTGTCTGTCTGTCTGTCTGTCTGTCTGTCTGTCTGTCTGTCTGTCTGTCTGTCTGTCTGTCTGACCCGGCATCGCCCAGCTCCTGGTGTGAAGCATCTCATTTAATTTATATAAGTAGTCATATAAGTTCCTGTTCCCGACTGTCTATCTGTCTGTCTGTCTGTCTATCTGTCTGCCTGACCCTGTCCGGCTTCGCCCAGTCCCTGGTGGGGAGCATCTCATTTAATTCATATAAGTAGTCATGTAAGTTCTCATTAAATTCATACAACAAAAAAAGTAACTTAAAAGAATGTCCTTCCACACACCATCCATTATTTTTTAACGAAAACTCTTTCTAATCACCTGCATGACTACAGTAACTTCTTAAGCAAAAAAAGATGAGTTACAATGTTATGCATTGTGCATTATTTTTTATGAAAACTTTGAAAATGCCTTACAGATTGTATCATTATTTATTATAACTCATATGCCGGTACATAACTATGGACAAAGAGTTTATAAATCTTTGAAAACGATGCCACAATATGACTATAAGTTATACAGAAAAGTTATGCCCCTTGAAATAACTTTTACAGAGTTAGGTCCCCTGAGATATATGAAATTATGATGAAAAATGAAAAAATGAAATAATACTGAGTAAGCAGGCGATTTCACACTAACAAAATATCACAGTTGGCAGCGCTGGATTGAAAGGAAGGCGTGTAGAAAATTTCATCTCAATCGGATGGGCCGTTCGCGAACAAATAAAGGACATACATACATACATACATACATACATACATACATACATACCTACATACAGATGGACGGAGATTGCCTTTTATATATAAGATACTAGCTGACCCTGCCCGGCTTCGCCCAGACCCTGGTGGGGAGCATCTCATTTAATTCATATAAGTAGTCATATAAGTTCTCGTTCCCGTTACCGACTGTCTGTCTGTCTGTCTGTCTGTCTGTCTGTCTGTCTGTCTGTCTGTCTGTCTGTCTGTCTGTCTGTCTGTCTGTCTGTCTGTCTGTCTGTCTGTCTGTCTGTCTGTCTGTCTTTCTGTCTGTCTGTCTGTCTGTTTGTCTGACCCGGCCCGGCATCGCCCAGCTCCTGGTGTGAAGCATCTCATTTAATTTATATAAGTAGTCATATAAGTTTCTGTTCCCGACTGTCTATCTGTCTATCTGTCTGCCTGACCCTGTCCGGCTTCGCCCAGTCACTGGTGGGGAGCATCTCATTTAATTCATATAAGTAGTCATATAAGTTCTCATTAAATTCATACAACAAAAAAAGTAACTTAAAAGAATGTCCTTCCACACACCATCCATTATTTTTAATGAAAACTCTTTCTAATCACCTGCATGACTACAGTAACTTCTTAAGCATTATTTTTATGAAAACTTTGAAAATGCCTTACAGATTGTATCATTATTTATTATAACTCATATGCCGGTACATAACTATGGACAAAGAGTTTATAAATCTTTGAAAACGATGCCACAATATGACTATAAGTTATACAGAAAAGTTATGCCCCTTGAAATAACTTTTACAGAGTTAGGTCCCCTGAGATATATGAAATTATGATGAAAAATGAAAAATGAAATAATACTGAGTAAGCAGGCGATTTCACACTAACAAAATATCACAGTTGGCAGCGCTGGATTGAAAGGAAGGCGTGTAGAAAATTTCATCTCAATCGGATGGGCCGTTCGCGAACAAATAAAGGACATACATACATACATACATACATACATACATACATACATACATACATACATACATACAGATGGACGTAGATTGCCTTTTATATATAAGACTAGCTGACCCGGCCCGGCTTCGCCCAGACCCTGGTGGGGAGCATCTCATTTAATTCATATAAGTAGTCATATAAGTTCTCGTTCCCGTTACCGACTATCTGTCTGTCTGTCTGTCTGTCTGTCTGTCTGTCTGTCTGTCTGTCTGTCTGTCTGTCTGTCTGTCTGTCTGTCTGTCTGTCTGTCTGTCTGTCTGTCTGTCTGTGTCTGTCTGTCTGTTTGTCTATCTATCTATCTCTGGCTGTCTGTCTGTCTGTCTGTCTAATAGACCCATCCCTCTGTCTTTCCCTCCGTCTATCCCTCCCTTCCTCCCTCCCTGTCTGTTTGTCTATCTATCTATCTATCTATCTATCTATCTATCTATCTATCTATCTATCTATCTATCTATCTATCTATCTATCTATCTATCTATCTATCTATCTATCTATCTATCTATCTATCTATCTATCTGTCTGTCTGTATGTCTGTATGTCTGTCTGTCTGTCTGTCTGTCTGTCTGTCTGTCTGTCTAATAGACCCATCCCTCTGTCTCTCCCTCCGTCTATCCCTCCCCCTCCCTGTCTGTTTGTCTATCTATCTATCTATCTATCTATCTATCTATCTATCTATCTATCTATCTATCTATCTATCTATCTATCTATCTATCTATCTGTCTGTCTGTCTGTCTATCTATCTATCTATCTATCTATCTATCTATCTATCTATCTATCTATCTATCTATCTATCTATCTATCTATCTATCTATCTATCTATCTATCTATCTATCTATCTATCTATCTGTCTGTCTGTCTGTCTGTCTGTCTGCCTGTCTGCCTGTTTGTCTATCTATCTATCTCTGTCTGTCTACCTGTCCGTCTATTATATATATCTTTCTATATTTCTGCCTGCCTGTCTACCTGCCTGCCTACCTACCTACCCCTCTCTCTCTGTCTATATATCTGTCTGTCTGTCTGTCTGTCTGTCTGTCTGTCTGTCTGTCTGTCTGTCTGTCTGTCTGTCTGTCTGTGTCTGTCTGTCTGTCTGTTTGTCTATCTATCTATCTATCTGTCTGTCTGTCTGTCTGTCTGTCTGTCTGTCTGTCTGTTTGTCTATCTATCTATCTCTGTCTGTTTGTCTATCTATCTATCTCTGTCTGTCTGTATGTCTGTCTGTCTGTCTAATAGACCCATCCCTCTGTCTCTCCCTCCGTCTATCCCTCCCTCCCTCCCTGTCTGTTTGTCTATCTATCTATCTATCTATCTATCTATCTATCTATCTATCTATCTATCTATCTATCTATCTATCTATCTATCTATCTATCTATCTATCTATCTATCTGTCTGTCTGTCTGTCTGTCTGTCTGTCTGTCTGTCTGTCTGTCTGTCTGCCTAACCCGGCCCGGGTTCGCCCAGTCCCTGGTGTGGAGCATCTCATTTAATTCTGAGTAGGTAAGAATCCGCTCTGCCTTTAAAATGTTGACGTGAAGATTTTCTTCCTGCAGCTGCTTCTGTATTTGTTGATCAGTAAGCTCCATTTTTAGCTGCTTGACCACCCATCTGACTGTGTGTGAATCAGTGTTTCTGATTCTGGTGTCTTGGTCCTCCTTCCTCTCACAAGTTTTTGTGATCGTCTGTGGGTAGTCGTCGCTCTTCTTATTGGTAGTTTCATTGACTGTAGGTTCAGATACTTTATTACAGCTTGCATGCAGACTCTCCAAAGGCAGTTTCGTCTTCTTGATAGTCTGGTCGGTTTTCTCACTATGCATCTTGGAAGCTGCTTGTTTCTTTGTGCTCTTACGACGTGCCATTCCCCCCCCCCCCCCCGTATCAGGCTGCTTGAAATGTGTAAGGCGTCTTGGCTTGATAGCGCTGAGAAGTGCTGTCAAGCGAATCGTGTCGATATGATGGCGGAAAACACTAAAGATGCGATGATATTGTTCAGCATCTTTTAGATAACTTCTTAAGTATAGAAAGATGAGTTACAATGTTATGCATTATGCATTATTTTTATGTAAACTTTGAAAATGTCTAAAAGATTGTATCATTATTTATTATAACTCATATGCCGGTATATAACTATAGACAAAGAGTTTATAAATCTTTGAAAACGATACAACAATATGACTATAAGTTATACAACAATGTTATTAAAAGTTATGCCCCTTGAAATAACTTTTTCTAGAGTTAAGTCCCTTGGCTATATATAAATTTTAATGAAAAATGAAAAATGAAATAATACTGAGTAAGCAGGCGATTTCACACTAAAAAAATATCACAGTTGGCAGCTCTGGAATGAAAGGAAGACGTGTAGAAAATTTCATCTCAATCGGATGGGCCGTTAGCGAAAATAATAAAGGACATACATATTTACATACATATTTACATACATACACTTTGTTTTATATATATATATATATATATATATATATATATATATATATATATATATATATATATATATATATATATATATATATATATATATATATATATATATATATTATATATATAAAAGGCAATCTCCGTCCATCTGTATGTATGTATGTATGTATGTATGTATGTCCTTTATTTGTTCGCGAACGGCCCATCCGATTGAGATGAAATTTTCTACACGCCTTCCTTTCAATCCAGCGCTGCCAACTGTGATATTTTGTTAGTGTGAAATCGCCTGCTTACTCAGTATTATTTCATTTTTCATCATAATTTCATATATCTCAGGGGACCTAACTCTGTAAAAGTTATTTCAAGGGGCATAACTTTTCTGTATAACTTATAGTCATATTGTGGCATCGTTTTCAAAGATTTATAAACTCTTTGTCCATAGTTATGTACCGGCATATGAGTTATAATAAATAATGATACAATCTGTAAGGCATTTTCAAAGTTTTCATAAAAATAATGCACAATGCATAACATTGTAACTCATCTTTTTTTTGCTTAAGAAGTTACTGTAGTCATGCAGGTGATTAGAAAGAGTTTTCATTAAAAAATAATGGATGGTGTGTGGAAGGACATTCTTTTAAGTTACTTTTTTTGTTGTATGAATTTAATGAGAACTTATATGACTACTTATATGAATTAAATGAGATGCTCCCCACCAGGGACTGGGCGAAGCCGGACAGGGTCAGGCAGACAGATAGACAGACAGACAGACAGATAGACAGTCGGGAACAGGAACTTATATGACTACTTTTTTTTTTTTTTTTTTTTCCGCTTTTCCATCCTGTTTCAGGATATTGCGGTCAACACCAGCATCTTTCAGCTGTATGTTGATTCCTAGGCTAGATTACGCTCATCAGCACGCCACGACTTTCTGAGCGACCGGCTCCATACTCTCATAAGTCACTTTTGCGATTCGAACCACTGCTAATTCTCGTCGCGTCACGTGACGAGAGTATTCGGGGTTAGCGGAGAAAGCTGCTAACCCCTCGGCCACGGAGCCGGTTATATGACTACTTATATAAATTAAATGAGATGCTTCACACCAGGAGCTGGGCGATGCCGGGCCGGGTCAGACAGACAGACAGACAGACAGACAGACAGACAGACAGACAGATAGTCGGTAACGGGAACGGGAACTTATATGACTATTTATATGAATTAAATGAGATGCTCCCCACCAGGGACTGGGCGAAGCGGGCAGGGTCAGGCAGACAGATAGACAGACAGATAGACAGACAGATAGACAGTCGGGAACGGGAACTTATATGACTACTTATATGAATTAAATGAGATGCTCCACACCAGGAGCTGGGCAATGCCGGGCCGGGTCAGACAGACAGACAGACAGACAGACAGACAGACAGTCAGTCAGCAGGTAACGGGAACGAGAACTTATATGACTACTTATGTGAATTAAATGAGATGCTCCCCACCAGGGTCTGGGCGAAGCCGGGCAGGGTCAGCTAGTATATCTATAAAACAGAGTGTATGTGGCTTTGTGTGTTTGTGGGGATTTATGTATTGGATGCGTTCGATAACGGTACATCCGATTGAGATGAAATTTTCTACACGTCTTCCTTTCATTCCTGTGCAACCGACTATAATAGTTTCTTAGTGTAAAATCTTCTACTTATTTAATAACAGTTACTTTTCCATTTTCATTATATAATGTCTATATAGCAGGGGGACTTCACTCTAGAAAAGTTGTTTCAAGGGGCATAACTTTTAATAACATTTCTATATACTTTATAGTCATATTGTTGGACTTACTTGCACTATTATTAAACTCTTTGTCTATAGTTATTTTTAGGCATATGAGTTATAATAAATAATGATATAATCTTTAACGCATTTTCAAAGTTTGCATAAAAATAATGCATAATGCATAACATTGTAACCCATCTATTTCTGCTTACAAAACTTATCAACTGTCATGTCGGTGAATAAAAACAGTTTTCATTAAAAATAATGAATGGTGTGTGGAAGGACATTCTTTTAAGTTACTGTTTACATGCGAAACCACGCCGGGTCAGATAGATAGACAGACAGACAGATAGTCGGGAACGGAAGCTTATTTGACTACTTATATGAATGAATTAAATGACATGCTCCCCACCAGGGACTGGGTGAAGCCGGGTCAGACAGACAGACAGATAAACAGACAGTCGGGAACGGGAGAGCTTATATGACTACGTATATGAATTAAATGAGATGCTCCCGACCAGGGACTGGGTGAAGCCGGGCCGGGACAGACAGACGGACAGATAGACAGACAAACAGATAGTCGGGAACGGGAGAGCTTATATGACTACGTATATGAATAAAATGAGATGCTCCCCACCAGGGACTGGGTGAAGCCGGGTCAGACAGACAGACAGACAGATAGTCGGGAACGGGAGAGCTTATATGACTACTTATATTAATTAAATGAGATGCTCCCCACCAGGGACTGGGTGAAGCCGGGCCGGGTCAGCCAGACAGACAGACAGACAAACAAGCAGACAGACAGACTGATAGATAGATAGATCTCCTCCAGGGCCTGGGCGAAGCCGGGCCGGGTCAGCTAGTATGTATATATATATATATATATATATATATATATATATATATATATATATATATATATATATATATATATATATAACATCTGATGGCTGCAGAAATGTGGTTTCTGAGGAAAATGCAAAGAATACCATGGACAGATAGAAAAACCAATGACCAAGTACTGCAAGAGACAAATGAAAATCGTAGATTGATTAGAGAAATTAGACGTAGACAGTCAAAATTTTTTGGACATGTTATGAGAAGAAATGGACTGGAGAACTTAGTGACAGCTGGCAAGATCGAAGGGAACAGACCAAGAGGAAGACCGAGAGGAAAATACCTGGATGGCTTGGCCACATGGCATGGACGAGACAGGAACACTGAGCTGATCCACGACTCTGGTGATCGAGTGAAATGGCGATCATCAGTTAGCAACATGGTGCTACGTAACTTTCGATGTCAGTTGGAAAGCTAGGTTGTTCTGCCCAAAGCAACATGAAAACTCGCTATACTTGCTCTTAACTGAAACAATGCGATAATTCCCTAGTTTTCGTCCTTAGCTGCAGCTGCGTATGTGTTGTCACCTGCCTTTCAACGTCGGCAAGGTTGATGTATTGTTGCCTCTGTCATTCTACTAAGTATTGCTCTGTTGTGTAAAGAAAGGCAAAGATATTGTATGCTTTACGCCGCTGCATCATTTCCGCGTCTTTTAATTAAATTGTTTAACCCGCGTTTGTGTAGTCACAGCAGCGGCAGGCACCTGACAAAAATAAGACCCACTCTACAGTGTTGGACGTAATAGAAATTTACATCTTTTAACTTTGTGTTTTGTGTGGTAACAATACATCTGTGAAATTTATGTTTCATGTAGTAAAATATATCTGTTAACTGTAAGTTTCATGTGGTAAAAATACATCGCCGTGTTACGGTTTCGCAAATAATAACCAACAAGCTATCCTTGGAACATAACATAACTAGTGAACATTTATATTTGCACTTTGCTGAAAAGGCGCCAAGAATAAATGAGCGCCATTTTTTCTTAGAGATGGCTATAGAGTATACCGTATCGTAAACTATATGTGAAAAATACTTCTTCGTGTATAATCGAAGCGTGTTTACTTTCCCAGGCGAGGAATAAACAGGAAAAATGTATTTGTAAAGCCGAAGGGGTGACCAAGTTTCATTTCCTCTGTTCATATACGTGGAGGATGAGAGATGGTGAAGTGTAGTTGTATTCTACAAACGTCAATGATCTTACACTACTGTAATATTTATTGTGGTTATTGTGCTTTATGTAGCAAACTACGTGCCGAAATTAATGTATTATCATTCCTGCAGCTGTTCGTGGCATATATCAATATATCAGTATTCACGCTTTAATTTAGCATTTCTTTTATTGTATGTGTCAACTGTAATTTCTTTAGCTTGAAAACACTGGGAGAGGAGAGGAATGGGTCAGAGTGCAAGAAGCAATGTCAAATATGTGCAGGTTCATACTCTTACTAAATCGAGAGTGTAGGAATTGTCCCACAGGCAGCGCTGAAAGGGAGATGCAACAACTGATATACGACAATTCATGCCTACGATAAAGATGCTTGCAGATCTACAAATTGATGAGAAAGGCCTTAGACTTGTAAAAGACATATATTGGAAACAACTAGCTGCCATCAGAATTGATAATGAAGTAGATCAATATCAGCCTATTAAAAGAGGTGTGAGACAGAAATGTGTAATGTCCCCAGATCCTTTTTTTCACTGTACAATGAAAATATTTTCAAAAATATAAAAGATATGAAAGGAATCATTACCGGGGGACGAAACATCAACAACATTAGATATGCAGATGATACAGTATTTATTGCAGATAATGAACAGGATCTGCAACATTTAGTAGATGCAGTTGCTGCACACAATGAGCAATTAGGGTTAGAATTGAATTGTAAGAAGACACAGATTATTGTCATCACTGGGACGAAGGAAATACCACAATGCAATATTGTAATTTACAAGTAAATGGGGATTTTCTTAAACAAGTGAATCGGTAGAATTATCTCGGAACAGTCATAACATCTTATGAGACATGCCTTGAAGAGATTAGAACAAGAATCGCCATGACGAAGGTAGCCTTTTGCAAGATGAAAAACATACTGACCAATAAAAAGATGTCAATTGAAACGAGAAAAAGAGTGTTGAGGTGCTACATAGAACCTGTACTTTTCTATGGATGTGAAACTTGGACCATGAGCAGACAAGCTGAAAAAACATCTGATGGCGGTGGAAATGTGGTTTCTGAGGAGAATGCAACGAATACCATGGACAGACAGAAAAATCAATGACAAAGTCCTACAAGAAACAAATGAAAATCGTAAAATGATTAGAGAAATTAGACGTAGACAGTCAACATGTTTTGGGCATGTTATGAAAAGAAATAAATTGGAGAACTTGGTGACAACTGGCAAGATCGAGGGGAAGAGAACAAGGGGAAGGATGGCTTGGTCACGTGGCATGGTAGAGACAAGAACACTGAGCTTATCTATGACTCTGGCGATCGAGTGAAATGGCGAATCATGGCCTCCTACGCTTATCGGCATGGCATATATTTTCATACACAAAGACGCTGGGAACCTGGCCAAGCGCACACACCACAAGCTTCCTACGTCATCGATTGGACGATACATTTTGGAAACTGGTCACGTGATTGATAGGGACTGCGTTTCGTGTGTTATTTAATACACAAAATAGTCGCATGTTAAAGGTGGTAGAAGCGATACACATTAATCTGAAGCCAGTTTTGTGCAAACAGAAAGACATGTGTATCTGCGTATGGTTGTTGTTTGTGTGCGGGCGAAGACTTTAGCCGCAATATCCAAGTTGCCTCTTGTGGTTGTGTTTTAGTGAAACTTACCGATTATACTTCTTGTTTTTGTGGATCCTTTCAATGCATTATCTTTTGTCACTCAACTCCATAGATTGCGCCGTGACTACCCCTGAAGCTAACCAACTCCACGCTGACCAATCATTTGGTCACAATGACAACTGATAGAACCTTTCGCCCTAACTACCCCAGCCAGACTTTCCATGATACAAGTAACAGAACCTTCGTTGCTATTAACAACAGTAACCATTCCAAAACCAGCGATTACTCCAGTAACTACAACAGTAACTACAGTGACAATATGCCCTTGAACAATAGCATGGACTTCAGCAATGACGACTCCATGAGTGGAACTTTATTGAAGGTAAACTTAATTCATATCTATGTTATGTTATGTTATGTTATGTTATGTTATGTTATGTTATGTAGAACAACCTGGCTGTACATGGGGCAGTTCCATAGGTGCTGAGATCTCCGATACAGCAGCCATCCCAAATTATTTCTGCTTACTGTTTCCACAAGGAGATGGTTATGTTATCTGATCTCTTTTATTTTTTGAAGCAGCATTGACGTGCCTGACCAGATTTCACCCCCATTTCATATAACCCGGCTGGCCTCGATGTCTCTCGTCACCATCCGTCAACCGAATTTGTTCTGCATTGATTATATCTGTCCTGTCCATGCTTCTTCCAATGTGTATTGGTGCGTTGTTTGCCAACTGGTCTGTTCTTACCTTTACTTCTGACATGCCCCGGTGCCTACATCCAAATGAGTGATGTGAATGCGACTTCCGAATGCCATACTATGTATTACCTTTTATTTTCATTCATATAGTAGATGTCCGAATACTCACACGCAATCATTATCACATATACACATGTACCATTGTCTCCACAAATGCGTGTTGCCACATGTGATGTCATTACAACACTTAGTGTAGTCACATGCTTCTGTGATCCATTAATTAGTGTGTTTATTTTCGTTACTGAACGTACGAAATAATTAACGTGTACTTATTGGCACACATAGAAGCAAAATTGTGGGTTTAGGTGGATGATAAGCCTGTCTAGGTAAGGCAATTTTTATTGGGTGGGGTGGGGGAGTGTGGAGTGTGGAGGGGAAGGCCGTGTGTTAAGTCGAAATATGCTTGTTCTTTCAACGAGGCGCTGTCGTCGTTTGGAGATGGCAGGTTCGAGTCCTAATGTGCATATTGCTTTTATTTTTGAGATTATCTAGTATGTTCTCTGATTTCTGATTCTTGATTGCTCTAATATAGGTGCTGATTAATATCTCTTAGTTTATTTCTCGGATTATTTCTATGATTGCAATGCTCCCCGATGACTGATTTAGCTTTCACTGCTTACAATGAAGTAGTGTTATACATTGTATACCTGTATACCTGCGCGGGCTGTTGTTTTGTCGAGACCGCTGTCTGTTCCACTTTTCACATGGGGCAGTGAGGAGCATTTTGTGTGATATTCACTGGCACAGGAATGGAGCATTATGGGGCAACCCTTTGCCATGAACTAACTAACTAACTAACTAACTAACTAACTAATTAACTAACACAAAAGTAGCAATTGTTGTGTAACCATTATTGTCACCAAATAGCACGAGATATAAATTCACAGACAGTGATTGGCACTTATAGAAGTAGAGGGGGGAAGCAGATATTAAAGAACACTCTAGAGAATAAATAATGGATGCTACAGTTACTATACCTGTACACGAACCTGTGGCCTCGAAATGACGTCAACGCCTCGCTGAAGAAACGAGTGTGCTACGATGCATAGACTACTAGACACCCTTCATTGGTACCTTGAGCGAATTGCTGTGGCCTTTCTCCATTCGCATGTCGCTGTCTACTCAAAGGTGACAGGTTTGAATCCCTGTGTGGCTACTGTAGTTTTCAACTGTTGCATTGTCTAGTGTGTTTTTCTAATCTTTACTTATTTCATTAACTTGTATGAAAGCTCATCAATACCTGATTTTAACAAAAAAAATATTTAAATTCTTTATTTTAAATGTCACGAACTGAAACTCCAGGTAAACACCATGCCATTCGACGACGACACATCATCAGTCCGAGGTTCTACCAACCAACCAACAACGCCACCTGTTTTCCACCTGGTCAGAAGATCTTCCATGTATGCGCCCCGTGTGGTGGCACCCACAGTGAACCAGCTCAAGGTGGACATCTACTGTGTCCACGTCATCATGGAGAGTAAGGTAGGCACTCTGGATGTAAGTGTTACTGTTTTCGTTTCTTTTTTTCAGGCCCTATGTCTACATCTGAAGTGTTGTTTCCTGAAAACAAAAACCCCAAAATACGAATGCTTCTCTTGTTTGCCATTCTATGTGCATCTTAGAAGGGAAAAAGTAAGTCGCATGGCCGAAAAGTTAAGAGCGCTCGCTCATAAACTTCCGGTGCGCTGATAGTGGGGTAGTAGATTCCCTCTCTCCACAGGTCAGCTGGACTTTAACGTTGACTTCTCAACCTTGACGTGGGGATATTAATTATATGTACCTAAGAGGTCAGAGTGGGTTCGTCTGATGGCGGGGGACTGGGAGAAAGGGGGTGGGGGGGGGGGGGAAGAAAAAACAAACTAGGGCAAAGCAAATAAACATCTAATTTCACTGCAGAACATAATTTTTGTTTGTTTGTTTTGTTTCTTCTTCTAATTAAAC
Organism: Cepaea hortensis; assembly: GCA_963921405.1. Classification (NCBI taxonomy): domain Eukaryota; kingdom Metazoa; phylum Mollusca; class Gastropoda; order Stylommatophora; family Helicidae; genus Cepaea; species Cepaea hortensis. The sequence continues at coordinate 75,096,660 of OY992883.1, read as the reverse complement.
CGTTAGCCGTTAGGCGTCGGGGGGGGGGGGGGGGGGGGGGGTTGATATTTCGCGTGCAATGGATATTATCTACGCATCGTGAACATTTGGCACTAGGACTAGAAATTGTTACAGTACTAAAATTGTAACCTCCGTCTAAAGCTTATTATCATTTTAGCAGACCCAAAATAAACAGTTCTTGGTCTTAGAAATACAAGAGATTGAAATAGGTCGAAGATAATAAAGAAGGCTTTTTCTGGATATCATATATTTATACGCCAGAGAATGTATGTTTCAATATCATGGATCATCATCATTAAGTGCCCTGCCAGTTGGCGTATGCGTTCATGTCATGGCTCTCCACAGATTTCGGTCTCTGGTGTTCTGGATCAACTGTGCTGATGATATTCCTCCATGCCACAGTCTCAGTCCGCCCAGCATTATTTCTCTTGGTCTGCCTCTGCCTCTCTTCATGGATACCATGGATACCAATTCATGCTGAACTTGGACCCAATGAAATATCGGTAAACAGGAAAAGAAAGGTAGAGGAAGTAGATATACTTTATTTGGTATGAATACACATGTCAAGGGAACACAATAAACAAAGGCTAAAAGAATAATAGAGACCAGAATAGAGTCAAAGCTTGCAGGGAATACAAGATAGAAACTGCTTTGAATGCGCCAGCGAAAATAATTGAGGTAATCATGGAACGCAGTATTCTTTGCAATGAACATGTTCTAAGATATCAACAAGTGATAGACAATTTAGCTATATATAGGAGAACCCACTTGTGCCGCTTGTCAGTGGTACAACAATACGCGAGATTATTTACAAGAGTGCCAGAAGTAAGCATAACAAAGGACACCATTAATAAATTATATAAATCGACACAATAGACCGAAGATTGTGAATATTACGTAAAGGTTAGACAGTTCTGGAGATTTAATTTAAAATTAAAAAAAAAACAAACGATATCTTTAGTAAAAATAATATCCATGCGATAAACTAGTATAAACCATTTATTGCCAGACTGTACATTAAAAAAAAAAACAAAAAAACTAGACATAACAAAAAATGTGTAACAATCTCAGTTTAAAATAGGAAAATATAACAATACAGATCCATACAAATAATACGATTTAAACTTAATCATCACATGAAAGAAAAGATTAACTACTCATTCAGTCTTCGAACCTTTCACACATATACACACATGCGCGCGCATGGCTTGTCTGTGTGCAGTTTTACAGTACCTAATTTCTTTCTTCTAACATTTTTATGTAGCCTCTTACGTTGTTTTGAACATGAAAACGCCAATTACTCTGTGTGTGTGTGTGTGTGTGCGTGCGTGCGCGCGCGCGCGCGCGCGCGCGCGCGTGTGTTTGTGGACTGTGGTAAATGGCACAGGATGTTTAGCGTGACAGAAAGACGCGGGATGAGAAATGATTTCATGTAACAAGGAGAGACTGGATGAGAAATTATGATTTAATGTAACAAGGAGAGGCTAGATGAGAAATGATGATTTAATGTAACAAGGAGAGACATGATAAGAAATGATAATGTAATGTAACAAGGAGAGACAGGGTGAGGAATTATGATTTATTGTAAGATAGAATGGCGGGATTAGAAGTGATTCAATGTAACAAGGAGAGACAGGGTGAGGAATTATGATTTAATGTAACAAGGAGATGCGGGATGAGAAATGATCATTTAACATAACCATGAGAGAGAGAGAGAGAGAGAGAGAGAGAGAGAGAGAGAGAGAGAGAGAGAGAGAGAGAGAGAGAGATGAAAATGATGATTTATTGTAACAAGGGGAGACATGATCAGAAATGATGATTTAACGTAATAAGAAGAGACAGTGGGATAAATGATGACTTAACGTAACAAGGAGAGACAGGATGAAAAATGATGATTTAAAAGACAAAGATAGAAATGATGAGAAATTGATTTAACGTAACAAGGAGAGACGAAATGAGAAATGACGATATAACACACGTTGGTGTAATATCGGTGCTGGACGTCATAAATAGACTCAATAAAATGGATTGACAAGGCATCACAACACCAACAGACAGTACCAAAAAGAAAGCAGTATTGCTCAGAAGCATAGTGGGGAAGTCAAAAAGACAAACACCGTCCTTGCAGAAGATTGATAAACAATACAACAATATAACTGAGGCAACAGACATTATAGTATATGAGGCGCATATCAGAGCTCGTTTCAGAACTCTGTTTATATCACGTGGCTGCGGAACCAACATACAAATTGAAGAAGAAGAAGAAGAAAAAGAAGAAGAAGAAGAAGAAGAAGAAGAAGAAGAAGAAGAAGAAGAAGAAGAAGAAGAAGAAGAAGAAGAAGAAGAAGAAGAAGAAGGAGGAGGAGGAGGAGGAGGAGGAGGAGAAGAATAAGAAGGAGGAGGAGGCGGAGGCGGATGAAGATGTGGAGGAGGTGGTGGCGACATAAGAATAGGAGTAGATGCATAAATAATTCTCAATCTGTTATTATTATCCCCTAATAAGCAAGAGGACGAAGGAAGCACCCCCCCCCCGCATCCGACCCCCCCCCCCCCCACACACACACACACACACACAGACCGACGTGTCTCTTGTGTCTATTTCTCAGCGCAGCAGTCTAATATCAAGGCCAGCTAGTGTGTACATGTGTGTATATGTCTGACTTTGATTAATTACAGAGCATATATTACTAGCCCGAGCGACAGACTTAATTGTTACCGGGTATATATTACTTGCAGGATTGTGGTCACACACATACTACTAGGATTGTGGTCACACATATACTACTAGCAGTACTGTAGTCACACATACACGACTAGCAGTATTGTAGTCACACATACACTACTAGCAGTATTGTAGTCACACATACACGACTAGCAGTATTGTAGTCACACATACACTACAAGCAGTATTGTAGTCACACATACACTACTAGCAGTATTGTAGTCACACATACACTACTAGCAGTATTGTAGTCACACATACACTACTAGCAGTATTGTAGTCACACATACACTACAAGCAGTATTGTAGTCACACATACACTACTAGCAGTATTGTAGTCACACATACACTACTAGCAGTATTGTAGTCACACATACACTACTAGAAGTACTGTAGTCACACATACAATACTAGCAGTATTGTAGTCACACATACACTACTAGCAGTATTGTAGTCACACATACACTACTAGCAGTATTGTAGTCACACATACACTACTAGCAGTATTGTAGTCACACATACACTACTAGCAGTATTGTAGTCACACATACACTACTAGCAGTATTGTGGTCATACATACCTTCACCTGATCAATTACTACTAATGACCGCCCACAGGCACTGGACACACTACCATTAAAAGAAAAAAATGATTGTGTGTGGCGATTTTAACAGCCACTCGCAGAGCTGGGGCTATGATCACATCGACCAGAGAGGAGAGAGACTGGAAGACTGGCAAGATGAGAATAGATTAATTTTGATTAACAAGCTGTCTGACCCACATACCTTTACTCGAGATCATGGCACACTACAATTACACCTGAACTGACCATTCACCAGACCTGGAGTGGAACATTAAAAGAATTGTTGGGAAACAGCCAGGTGGTAGTGACCATCGGCCAGTCTTTCTAACTGTAGAAAATGAGCTTGTAAGTGAAAGCAGCACCCTCTCGAGGTGGAACTACAAGAAAGCAGACTGGGCAATGTACAAGCTACGCACCAGCATACTGGTTAGAAACCTGAACATTGAGAGGGACATAAATAAAGTAGTTGAAGAGTGTGCGAAATGCATACTACAGGCAGCACGAGAAACAGTACCAAGAGGAGCCCGTAAACATTATAAACCTTACAGGAGTAGTGAACTGGAACAGTTGCATAATGATGTGGAAGTGGGTAGAAGGCAAGCAGAAGCCAACCCCTGCCAAGAGCACCACAATAAATACCAGCACGCAAAAGCCAGCTTTCAAAGGGACCAGCTGAAGAATAGACGGAAAAGCTGACAGGAGAAAACGGAGTCTCTGAACTTTGAAAGAGACACAAGAACGTTGTGGAAGCTAATAAAACAGCTTAACTATAAGGGTTCAGGGAGAAACTCAAAAATTACACTACATAAAGACGGAAACATCTTAACAGGAAAGCAAGCAGCTGACCATACTGCAGACTCATTCGCACAAGATAACAATATCGAAATTAGTCCAGAGAAACAACTGAGATTCTAGAGAAATGGCAACATACTTCTTCTTCTTCTTCGTTCATGCGGATTTTTTTTTTCGGATGTGACTGCGTTGTGCCTGTTTACAGCAGAGCTGCGTTCTTGCGCCGTTAGGCCGACACATCCGACTTCTGCGGGCATTTGTTGACCGGTGTTAACCTTCCCGGGGGAAATGGCAACATACAGGAAAGAAGGAAATAGTTCGTGAGGTTATGGAGGCACCTATCACAATCAGTGAACTGGAGCTAGCAATATCAAAACTGAAAATGAGAAAGTCACCAGGAGCTGATGGTATCTCCAATGAAATGATCAGAAACCTAGGAAGAGAGTCCAAAGCAAAGCTATTAAAGATCTTCAATAACACCTGGACTTAGGCAGTGTTCCACAAGCCTGGAGAGAAGCAATCATGATACCCCTCCTAAAATCTGGGAAAGATAGTTCCATTGCCTCCAGCTACAGACAAATTAGCCTCACCAGCTGTCTCTGCAAAACACTGAAACGCATCATCAATCACAGACTGCAGTAGTACATTGAAAGTGAAAACATCATTGTGCCACATCAGGCTGGCTTCAGGCAGTGCTACTCTACGGAAGATCAGACAACCTATCTCTCTCAAGAAGTTGAGGATGCATTCCAGGAGAAGAAGCTGATACTTGCGGCATGGATAGATCTGAAGTAAGCCTTTGACAAAGTCTGGAAAGAAGGTCTTATGAAGAAACTGAGAAACTGTAAAGTCAATGGAAAAATGTACAAATGGGTGAAAGCATACTTGCACAACAGAAGAGACCGAGTACAGATAGACGGTCTTAAGAGCAAGAAAGTACTATTGCGTCACGGTGTTCCGCAGGGTGGAGTCTTGTCCCCCACACTTTTTCTAATCTTCATCAATGATCTTGTTGCTAATCTACCCGATGGAATTAAAGCGGCAATGTACGCTGATGACCTGATTTTGTGGAGCACAAATGAACATGCAGCAGTGGCCACCATATTGCTACAGAGAGCTGTAGATACATTTGTTGCATGGGCGGATAGATGGTGTGTCAGCATAAACACTCACAAGTGCAGCACCACTCTATTTACCCTCTCTCTGAAACAAAAGGCAGGGATCATCCAGATAAATGGAACGCCCCTAAGAGAAGATAAAGAACCAACATACCTGGGTGTAACATTTGATGGCAGGCTGACATGGAGAAAACACATCACAAAAGCAGTAGCAAAAGCCAGAAGGAAAATAGCCATCCTGAGAAAGCTAAGTGGAACCACATAGGGAGTCAGTGGGAAAATACTTAGCAAAGTTTATCAATAGAGCATACGACCACACCTGGAATACGGGTCAACTGAGTGGTGTTCAGCATCAAAAACCACACTACAAGAGCTGGACAAGGTGCAAAATCAAGCTCTAAGAGTCATCACGGGAGGGGTGAGATCAACCCCTATAGTGGCAATGGAGAAAATGGGGAGGACACAAGCACTGGGAGAACGCAGAGATACAAAAACACTAATACAAGCAGACAAGTTCCTCAGCTTGGCAGGCCACCCTATGAAGAACCGATTTGAAAACTTAGCTATGGGGCGGTTAAAAAGAAGTAGTTTTATCCACCAGGCCAAACGTCTCTGCAGAGAAACCATCGATCTTCCCACAGTTGGTATCCCACTTACAACTATTCCAGAGCGAACTCCATGGAAAAATAAACATAGACTATCTCTACAAATCCAGACAAAAGTGAGAGGAATATTTGAAAAGGAAGAACAGAACATAGTACAGCGCAGAACAGCCACTCTCAGCTTCCTTGATGACGAATACCCACAGGCTCTCTAGATCCGAGTCTACACAGATGGGTCAGCGTAAAATGCTGTTCGAAATGGAGGAGCGGGAGTGTATATAGAATACCCAAATATTACTAGGGACACGGCCAGAGTTCCAACAGGAAAGTACTGCCATAACTATGATGCTGAAATTGAGGCAGTCAAGATAGCAATAGAGAAATTACAAAATACCCGCCATGGTAGACAACCTGTGGTGATATTGACAGATGCAAAATCAGTAGTGGAGGCACTCCTGTCTGGGAAATTACCAGTTATAAGGACACTACTTTCTGAACTTAGCAGTCAGCATAAGGTCAGAATACAGTGGATACCATCCCACTGTGAAGTACCTGGAAACGACAGAGCTGATCGATTGGCTAAAGAAGAAGCAAAAGAAGAACAGCCTGGTGTGCCCATTACATTCCACCAAAAGAAAAGAATGATGAAATTTGTCAGAAGGCCACCAAACCCTACTCAAGACGACTATCACGTCATGGACAGACCAGAACAGGTCATCATTCTGCGCCTCAGAACAGGACACAATAGATTACGCAACCACATGTATACACAATTCAAGATTGGTGACTCAGCCATGTGCATATGTGGTATTGGTGACTCAGTCATGTGCACATGTGGTTTAGTGTCGCTGACAGTAGAGCACATACTCCAGGACTGCCCAAACTACAACATATCCAGGTGAACCTTCTGGCCTAGAGAGACAACAGTGGAAGATAAACTCTATGGACCGCTGAGTGAACTAAAAAAGACTGTTAGATTCATACAAGAGACAACATTGCAGTTATAGACATATTTCAAGCGAACGAAAGAAGAAGAAGAAGAACATGCCCAGTGAATGGAAATTTACATTATACGAGAAATACACGTCAAGGTTGTGTCCTGTGCCCTCGTTTGTTCATAACATATATAGACAACATATGTAAAGAAACCAGCCAAACAGAGACCGCAAGAACACAGCATGACGAGAACACAGAAGAAGAACCATATGCAAAATACACCATTAGAGAACTCATGTTTGCGGACGACCAAGCACTAATAGCAAAATCAGACGCTGAACTGCAAGACTACATTCTTCTTCTTCTTCTTCTTCTTCTTCTTCTTCTTCTTCTTCTTCTTCTTCTTCTTCTTCTTCTTCTTCTTCTTCTTCTTCTTCTTCTTCTTCTTCTTCTTCTTCTTCTTCTTCTTCTTCTTCTTCTTCTTCTTCTTCTTCTTCTTCTTCTTCTTCTTCTTCTTCTTCTTCTTCTTCTTCTTCTTCTTCTTCTTCTTCTTCTTCTTCTTCTTCTTCTTCTTCTTCTTCTTCTTCTTCTTCTTCTTCTTCTTCTTCTTCTTCTTCTTCTTCTTCTTCTTCTTCTTCTTCTTCTTCTTCTTCTTCTTCTTCTTCTTCTTCTTCTTCAGCATTCCGAGCCATTGAGGTTCTTTGCTGCAGATACAATCCGTCTCCATTCGTCTCTCTGGTTGACCTTCTCTTGCCAGTCGCTGATTCCAAGTGCTTGTCGGTCTGTATGTATATTATCTCTCCACCGTCTTCTTGATCTACCTCGGGGTCTACAGTCATTTATTTCTTGAGTGTAAGCGAGTTTTGTTTCCCTATTATCTTCCATTCTTTCTATATGCCCCAGCCATTGCAGTCTATTAGCCTTCATGATACCAGTGATTCCATCCATCCATCATGTGCCATGCCGGTAAGCGTGGGCGGTCATGTTCTGCCATCTCACTCGATCACCAGAGTCGTGGATAAGCTGCGTATTCCTGTCTCGACCATGCCACGTGGCCAAGCCATCCAGTTATTTACTTCTCGGTCTTCCCCCTGGTCTCTTCCCTTCGATCTTGCCAGTTGTCACCAAGTTCTCCAATTCATTTCTTCTCATAACGTGCCCAAAAAATTTTGACTGTCTACGTCTAATGACTCTAATCAGTTTACGATCTTCGTTTGTTCCTTGAAGGACTTGTTCGTTGGTTTTTCCATGGTAGTCTTTGCATTTTCCTCAGAAACCACATTTCATAGTCTTTGCATTTTCCTCAGAAACCACATTTCCACAGCCATTAGCTGTTTTTCAGCTTGACTGCTTATTGTCCACGCTTCACTTCCATACAAAAGTATAGGTTTTATGTAGCATCTCAACACTCTTTTTCTCGTTTCAATTGATATCTTTTTATTGGTCAGTATGTTTTTCATCTTGCAAAAGGCTACCTTCGCAATGGCAATTCTTGTTCTAATCTCTTCAAGGTATCTCCCATCAGATGTTATGACTGTGCCGAAATAACAGTATCGATTCACTTGTTTAAGAATATGTCCATCTACTTGTATATCACATTGTGGTATTTCTTTCTTCCCAGTGACGACCATAATTTGCGTCTTCTTAATATTCAGTTCTAACCCTAGTTGTTCACTGTGTGCAACAACCGCATCTACTAAATTTTGCAGGTCCTCTTCATTGTCTGCAATCAAGACTGTATCATCTGCATATCTAATGTTATTGATGTATCGTCCCCCAATGTTGATTCCTTCCATATCTTCTATATTTCTAAATACATTTTCACTGTACAGGGGAAAAAGATCTGGAGACATTACACATCTCTGTCTCACACCTCTTTTAATAGGCTGATATTGGCCTACATCGTTATCAATTATGATGGCAGATTGTTGTTTCCAATATATGTTTTTTACAAGTCTAGGGTCTTTTCCATCAATTTGTAGATCTTCAAGCATCATTATCATGTCGATATGTCTCACTTTATCGAAAGCCTTTGTGTAGTCAATAAAGCAAAGATATAGATCTTTGTTTACTTCTATAGAACGCTCATTTACTGGTCTCAGTATATACACAGCATTTCTTGTGCCCTTGCCTTCTACAAACCCACATCGTTCTTCTCCTATTTCGGGTTGTATTTTCTTCCTAACTCTTTGCATGATAATTCTCAGCAGAATCTTTGTGATGTGGCTCATTATACTAATTGTTCTATGTTGATCGCATTCCATGGCTCCTGATTTCTTCGGGATTGCAATAAATATAAAATTACATAATTCAGGAGGTATATCTCCAGTATCGTATATTGCGTTCAGCCGCCTGGTGATTTGGTCTATTCCATATTCTTCTAAGGCATTGATCATTTCTACTGTGATGTTATCTGTACCCGGGGTCTTGCCAGTTTTCATATGGTTAAGAGCATTCTGAACTTCTATCATCAAAATGTGACTTGTGACTTCATTATTCATATTCATATCGGAAAAAACGGTGTTCTGAATATGGTTAATTGTTTTAAACTGCAGATGACTGGTGCGTTTGATCCAGACATGTTTTACATTCAAGCAACTGCCCCAAGTGGTCGTGTCATCAAGATCACCGGAGACGGACAGTACGCTGCTCAGTTCAATGCTGATGAAATAGGTACCTGTTGCCTCACGTTATATTTTGTGGCTATTTCATACTTGTTGTTTGTTGTTATTTGTTCTGGATCCCGAAGCTGCTGTTTCAATTCTTGGTAGCGCAGTGATATTTTTACGAAGTCAGATCTTCTGCATCTGCTAAAGGGACCTAGGGAGTGGGTAAGTAACTATGGAAGACAGTTGTATTAGCTTTTCCCTGGCGTTTAGAACTACTGGGCATTTGCTAGAGAAGTAGTGCAGGGTTTCACAATGCTTGCACAGGGGTACATGTTAGGGATTGATAATGTTTTAGCATGCTCGTTTGGAAAATACGAAATCAGACCGTTTTTTTTTGTGGTCTGCTGAGGCCATGGACATCTCATGCAATATATTCCTGTAATTGAAATTTAGAGAAAGAATTTTTGAATGTTACACAGAACCAGTTTCAGCATATGGCTGTGTGAATTCTGGACATATAGTAACCGAGCAACAACAACAAAGAACCCCCCCCCCCCACCCACCTTTCCATTTTTTTACTACACAAAAAAATCACTTGGAGCCTCAGAGATGTGGTTTTACATAAGAATGTTGAACATTTCCTGGACAGCCAAAATGAGTAATCTAAGTGCTTTAAAAGAGGCTTAGATACGAAGACAACTTATTACTAGGACTACGACCGATTAATTAAAATTTAATAGTTAACTTTTAAAAAATTAACGATTAATTAACAGTTAATTTCGATTAAAGCAAAACATTTATAGTCACATAACTCACATTATAGTCGTATTTGTCAAAAATCGAAATAACACTGGATTGTCTTGTTCATATGTCATCTAATAACCAACCATGCAAACAGACGAGTATGTTGACAGTATTTGGTTCAAGTGATGAGCGCATCTTATTAACAATATAACCAGCAGAGCTGAACAATCGTTTACATGGAACTTAGGTAGCTGGTATGCACAGAATGGTCTTTGCAAGGAATGCAATTTTGGATATCGCCATTTCGATGTTCATTAAGTTCCCACCATTGTAGAGGGTCAACCGTTCTCCATTTCGCCATTTTATAACGTAGCAATTCATCTGAAGAGCAGTCGAGATGATCTTCCTTGTCTGAGTCAGACTCCATTAGCTTAATACGCTTTTCATTTGGTTCACATATAGTTTCATTGTCAGTGTCAGTATCATTTGTTGCAGCAGTTTCCATCTACTCATCATGAACATCAGCTGCTATTTGTTGTTCAATACATGACCACGTTCGTTCTTTTGCATCTTTCGACAAACACTTCAGGTATTTGTAGCGTGGATCAAGTGCTGATGCAATCTGTAGTATTTCAATACTTGTCATATTAGCTACACGTTCACTGAAGTCATTAATACATGCTGCCTTAAATTTAGAGATGTAGCCCGGATCATCATCGTGTACAGTTATATGCTTTGTCAACGATGATAGCAGTGGCAATACACAGTTACATGAAACAAAATCTTTACCGCCAAGCAGGACCGTGGTCTGACAGAATAAATCCAAAACTTTAACATATTTCGAAATGTTCTCCCAATTCAAATCTGACTGTTTTGGGCTTTTGTATTGCATCTTTTCATCTGACATATGGCCATGGACATGCTTCTCTGACCTGTAGAAGACTGTAGCATAATAAACATACTGTTTCATCTTGTTGGTACATCTTGCTGCAGCTTACACAATGGTGACTGTACAATTTTGCAACTCGGTTGTGTTTGCTGCACTATGTTTAAAATGTCCGACAATTTTTCGACATTTCCCAAACAATGTTTCGGTAACAGCGGCTTTAAATCCATGCAATATGCTCAGTTGTAAGCTATGAGCCAAACAAGGAATATGAGTAAAACCGGTTTTATCAACAGCTGAAACCATATTTCTTGCATTGTCAGTAACTAGAGCCTGAATTCTGTTCGTTATAACCCAGTCTATTGCAGACTGTTTATATAACTGGGCAACACTGACAGAACAATGACGTTCAACAATATTCATGCATTCAAGAACAACATTTTTAAATTTCCAGTCATCGGCAATCCAATGGCCAGTAATTCCACAATCAGTTATCAGTTATCAGTTGCACTCCGGACAGGTCCATAGGTGCTCAGATCCTCCCCCCCCCCCCCAGCATAAGCATCAGCGTTCGGTGGCAAATAATGCCAGTTTTGTGTTGGTTAACGAGGCAAATCGTTTTCCCGATGTACCTCTCATGTCTGGCCGTGCCAATTCTTACTCCCAAGTCTTCCATCCTGGACAGCGATGTGGATTCACTGACGTCAAAGTCTTCTGTTCTCGACGTGTCTTTAAGGGTGTTAATAACATCGGCACGATCCATGGGCTGGCCATCTGCAGGGGGTGCAGAGCCAATCAGCTTAGCTCGTTCATTTCCCTCGACTCCCGCATGTCCCGGGACAAAGATATTCCACAATAACTTTCGTTACCTAGAGGTGTCCAAAAATTAGATGTTATCGCAATTCCCTTTGCGTTTTTCACAGATTCTTTAACATTTTGAATCTTGCTGTTATACTTAGCAGTATAGTCAACAGTTTGTCAGTAGTACGGCGGGAAGGTAGCTTATATTCAGCATTTTGCAATGCTGTGCGTAATACTTGTTGAAGGCCGTCGTCATCTACTATTGATATTGGTCGGCCACTACTAGCAATCCAGTTTGCAAATTATACTTGAATATCATGTTGTAATGCAGCACTCACTGGACGATCAGACGAACGACAAAAGTGACTCAAAGTAGCCTGCTTCGAAGCAGGTAACTATGCTGCAATAGACAATCTCAGCTGAAGTTTCTGATACTGTAGTGGATATTTGTTTTTAAGGTGGTAAGTTTTCGATAATCGTAAAAAAAAAATCATCGTTAATAAAAATTAAAGATTAATCGATTAATTAATCGTTAGCTTCTGCAGCTCTACTTATTATAAATATCAACAAGAGGCAGTCTTCATTTTGAGAAGAGTAAAACTATTAACATATTGTTTTGAGGCAATAAGACTCATATTCGGCTGCACAAAAGGCACATCGTTGCCCGGCCATGTGATATATCCTTGATTTACCGACGATGGCCGCCGGGCAAAAAACTTCACAGCTCAAAGCGTACATGAGAATATCAGTGCATAAAAAAATACCCCCTGTACAGCGCTATCCATGACAGATAAGAAATGCGTTTCAAGAGAGGTTGCTCTAAGATGGCCGAGACTGGACAGGTAATAAAGCAAGTATGTGACTTGGACGATCTCCAACTCAGAAAAGAAAGATATACTCGTAGGCATGCAAATATACTCTCCATTTGTCGGTATACTAAGGAGATACTACATCGGTGTACACTGAGATAAGGGAACTGGATTAACACCATTCGCGTCCAGAAAACATCATCATCTGCACAGATGGGTCACCCTGCAACCCATCTATCATATTCTCCCTATGTCTGTAAAGCCTCGACCTTTCAGGTTGTCATGACTTTCTCTAGACGCCATCTTCTCATAAAATTAAACACCCCCACCCCACCCCTACTTCCGTAGACCTTAGAGAAAAATTAAATGAACTGTTTGTTCACGGATTAGGTATTTATTGAATAGCTCTGAATGTTAATAAACATGCATTTATGTTATTCATCTATTGTATTAAAAGACCTGGATGGAAGGTGAAGGGGTGGGAGCATATCGCCTCTAATCTCTTCATATCCTGTAATCGGACACCAGGATTGTTTAATATATCAGAGAATGTGGCATGTCAAGTTATCTCTTGTATCATGCCTGAATGAATAGGATAGGCGTATGTGTCCTTCGACAAGTATTTCTCATCTGCAACGTAATTATGGCGCATCACGAGCTATATTTTATTTAATGCAGATCAATATATTATACTTATATAGGGTGTATTTTTAATGACTGTACATTGTTAGAAAATATTGTCGGTCCAAGTTTTGTATTCACCCTCTGTAAAGTTCATGCAACATAACAGGTAAATGCAAAACTTGGACCAGCAGTATTATCAGATACTGAACAATCATTAAAAATACACCCTGTAAAGTATTCATTGTTTTTATTTAATTTGCAATACTGGCTAGTATTCCGAGCTAAGTCAGGGAAAACTACTGGCTGTTAAAGGACGGAAGGCTCAGTATTTTAACCTTTAACAATAATATCGCCTATATATGCCATACGGGGCAGCGCAAGAGGTCATATTATTTCACAAGCAGATCGTCTTCCTAGTCACTTCTTAAACTCATGCAGCATTTTCCTCCTATGTGGATCTTTCTCTAACCACAGTTACAAAATCCAACCAGCTGTGAAGAAGTCCACTAAACGAAAAACAATTCAGCCAGCTAAGATGAAAGCAGGAGATTCTTCTCCTAGTTGTTGAGTTGAGTTGAGTTAAGAACCGACATCATTGCACTCAGGACATTCCCATACGTGCTTCATCCCCTCGTTCAACAGCCAAAGAAGAGTCATACTACTAATCATTCCCACCGCTATCTGATTCTCCTAATAGAATTACAACGAGACGCACAGAAAATCGTCGAGAGTCTGAATCATAGATTTACCTTCTTTAGCCTAGGCAAATCTCTAGCATTGACACCTGGAATGTTAGAAGGCCAAAAGAACAGATGAGCTGAACACTTTGAGGACATAACTGATACTTTGCCAAACAAATAAGTAGGTTTGGACCACGCATGGCCACATCATGCAGTACAGCATTGACATGAACTGACCACTTTCATGGGCTCACACAGAGGATCATTAACTTATTAAAGGCATCTATGGGGATATGAAATGCAAAGTTCTTCATGAGGGAAAACTGAGTGATACATTTGAAATAAGAATAGGAGTACCGTATGAGATCATTTTAACCTTTATTATTCTTACTGATTATAGACTTGATTATGTATGCAACAGTAGCTACCACCAGATGTGGAATTCAATGGACTCTGACAGTGCAGCTTGATGGTCTGGACTTATCTGGTGACATTACCCCCCCCCCTCCCACGCACTATATCAGATGCACAATAATTAGTCACACTTTATAAGAGGTTGCAACATTAGGTCTAAATATTCACAGGAGAAAAACATGAATAATGAAATAAGAGGTTGCAACATTAGGTCTAAATATTCACAGGAGAAAAACATGAATAATGAAATAAGAGGTTGCAACATTAGGTCTAAATATTCACAGGAGAAGAACATGGATAATGAAATAAGAGGTTGCAACATTAGGTCTAAATATTCACAGGAGAAGAACATGGATAATGAAATAAGAGGTTGCAACATTAGGTCTAAATATTCACAGGAGAAGAACATGGATAATGAAATAAGAGGTTGCAACATTAGGTCTAAATATTCACAGGAGAAAAACATGAATAATGAAATAAGAGGTTGCAACATTAGGTCTAAATATTCACAGGAGAAAAACATGAATAATGAAATAAGAGGTTGCAACATTAGGTCTAAATATTCACAGGAGAAGAACATGGATAATGAAATAAGAGGTTGCAACATTAGGTCTAAATATTCACAGGAGAAGAACATGAATAATGAAATAAGAGGTCGCAACATTAGGTCTAAATATTCACAGGAGAAGAACATGGATAATGAAATAAGAGGTCGCAACATTAGGTCTAAATATTCACAGGAGAAGAACATGGATAATGAAATAAGAGGTTGCAACATTAGGTCTAAATATTCACAGGAGAAGAACATGAATAATGAAATAAGAGGTTGCAACATTAGGTCTAAATATTCACAGGAGAAGAACATGAATAATGAAATAAGAGGTCGCAACATTAGGTCTAAATATTCACAGGAGAAAAACATGAATAATGAAATAAGAGGTTGCAACATTAGGTCTAAATATTCACAGGAGAAGAACATGAATAATGAAATAAGAGGTTGCAACATTAGGTCTAAATATTCATAGGAGAAAAACATGAATAATGAAATAAGAGGTTGCAACATTAGGTCTAAATATTCATAGGAGAAGAACATGGATAATGAAATAAGAGGTCGCAACATTAGGTCTAAATATTCATAGGAGAAGAACATGGATAATGAAATAAGAGGTCGCAACATTAGGTCTAAATATTCATAGGAGAAGAACATGAATAATGAAATAAGAGGTTGCTACATTAGGTCTAAATATTCATAGGAGAAGAATATGGATAATGAAATAAGAGGTTGCAACATTAGGTCTAAATATTCATAGGAGAAGAACATGGATAATGAAATAAGAGGTTGCTACATTAGGTCTAAATATTCATAGGAGAAGAACATGAATAATGAAATAAGAGGTTGCTACATTAGGTCTAAATATTCATAGGAGAAGAACATGAATAATGAAATAAGAGGTTGCTACATTAGGTCTAAATATTCATAGGAGAAGAACATGAATAATGAAATGAAATCATACAAATAATGGCCCGGTTTGCCCAGTTTAAACTTGTATTGGAAGAGACGGGAACCTACATATACAAGGGGCTTCTCATAAGTCTTTAGCCTGACCATGAAGGAGTAGGCGGAGAAAATTGAAATTTGGCACAGTGCTTATTCTTTCTCAATGTAGACACTACCTGAATTTATGCATTTCTGCCATCTCTTCATGACCTTGAAAAAATCTTCACAATAAAACAACCTATTTTTCGAACTAAACCGGTTATCACAAGCCAATATGACATCTTCGTCACTGTCAAAACGATTTCCTTTCAGCTGTTTTTTTTTAAAGATTTGGGAAAAGAAAAAAAAAAAAGTCTGATTTGATAGATAAGAAAGTCAGAGATAGCACACATTTACATTTTAAAGTTTTTTTTTCTAGATTTACGTCTGGCAAAGTTTTTGAGTACATCATCAAAGTTAATTTTGCGCAACAAGTCTGCCTCAATCATCAGCAAAGATAAGGAATCAAGCCTTTCTTGTTTCATTGTCGATCTACATGGATTTTTTGTACGTTTCAACTGAGAAAAAGAGCGCTCAGTTGAACAGTTCGTAACCATTAATGTTAAAAATATGCGCAAGGCGATTTCTACATTTGGAAAAGCACACTCGATGTTGTCTCTAACTATTACTTTGTAGAGTTCTGCATGACTGAACGTGTTGTTGTCAGATTTTGATGCACGAAACTTGTGGCGAATATATGAGTGGAACTGTTGTAGTGAGCAGTTGTAGTGAACAGTAGTTGTAGGTTGTTGTATATAAATTATTGTTCAGATCTTCAGGATAAGCATTTATTAGTCCTTCACAACACTGAGATGTTTGTGGTACATCGACCAAACAAGAAAATCGAACTGCTAGATCATTATATACCTGTCCTCGTCTACTCATCTCTGTCTCAAGTTTGTCAACAATGGTGTAGAAAGCAGATATACGAAATTTGTCTCTGGTATTCTGAGATACCTCAGGGGCATCACCATCAATGACCACTGTCTTTCATTTACGATTACGGGTCAAAGTTGACTTATAATCCACACCTGGTGTTATTTCTTTTGCAGCTTCTTCAAATCTTTCAAATTCATTCCTAGATTCATGCAAGTGATCTGCTAGTGAAGAATACAAATCAGCACACGTTTTCAAGTTCACGTGCTCATTTTGTAGAGCTTGACTGACCCTGTGAAAATGTTCTAACACTTCTTCCCAAAAGACAAGCAAGAAAGCAAATTCTAACTCCTGCATCTTCTTTGCAATGTTTTCTGCTTCTCTTCTGGTGTCCCCCTTCTGTGACTGGTCTTCTTGTAAACATTCTAACGCTTCTATAATCTGAGGATGAGACATTAGAATGGCTTCAGTTGCAACAGCATGTGCTTCCCATCTAGTATCGGAAAGGGACTTTACCAGCTTTTCATTCACAAGGCATCCTTTCAGAATCTTCCATCTTTTGGTTGAAGCTGAGAAAAAAGTATAGATCAGTTGCACTGTATGGAAGAAGTTTACTGCCTCTAAACAAGAGTCAACGGCACTTCTGCCTATCAGATTTAGTGAATGGGCAGCACAAGGTATTATATAGCAAACTCATTTTCTTCTAGAATTTTTTTCTGCATGCCCTTGTAGCACCCAGACATATTAGCTACGTTGTCGTAGGACTGACCTCTGCATTTCGAAAAATCAATATTGCAAGCTTCACGTAAGTACTGCAACACTTGCTTAGCCATACCTTCACCGGCGTGACTTTGCAGCTCCAAGAAAGTCAAAAAGCGCTCAATGGGCTCTCCATCTACCACATATCGAAGAACAACGCTTAACTGATCTATATGTGAAATATCAGGTGTTGAGTCTACTGACAAGCTGAAATAACCGGAAGCCTTTACTTCATCTACAATTACTGCATGGACTTTTTGGGACATAATTTCAATCAGTTCTTCACATATAGTTTTGGATAAATAAGAAGGATTTCCTTTTCCAGAATTTCCATATTTCGCAATGTGTGATGCTAAAAATGGATCAAACTGACTGACCAACAAAAAAAAACTGGGGGGGGGGGGGGGGGGGTATTTTACCCCCGGGTTGTGGGACCAAGGTTAAATAATGTGCGATTCAATATTACATTTGCGATTTGCTTATGCCATGCAATTACGCTACCGGGACAATATACACATTTCTTGAGGACTTGTGGTGCCCCCCCCCCAAATGCTTGGTGCCCTAGGCACGTGCCTTGTTTGCCTAATGGTTAATCCATCCCTGGGCAGCATGCTTATCAAATCTGCCAGAAACAAATGTCGTTTTGTACTATTTATTCTCCAGCCAACGGAAAACCTGTAATATGTATTAATAAAAAGCCCTTCCTCTGGAACTCGCAAGGCACCCCCCCCCCCCCCCCCCCCCAAAAAAAATACTAGCCAAAAAACAAAAAAACAAAACAAAAACTCGAAAAGAGAATTAGAGTCTTAGATTTTATACCAAATATGAACATATTGGGAATAGTTGCCACAAGCTGGGATGAAATATCTTCTGGCCCTAAGATGTAGAAATTCACCATAAAGAATCGGTGAAAGGAGACCGTTTTAATAATCGGAGGTTAAAAGAACACTCGAATGCTAGGCCAGGCTATGCGGTTTAAGGCTTTGTCCTCATAGTTTGGAGGGTGTCTGCTCAAACGACGCATTGACCCATAGCCAGAAATGACTGATGGAGGCTAAGTCACAATAAAATAACTAGGCTGTGGAAAGAGGTGATGACCAACTCCACACGACATTGACCGTAAGAAGGAGTGGCTAAATATGAATTCTCATAAACACGTATAATTAAACTATCACCGGAGCTTTCGTGTTCACCAGTAGGCACTGGTTAGTTGGTTGATTGATTTGTTGGTTAGTATTGGTTGGTTAGTGGGTTGATTGATTGATTGATTGGGTGACTAGCTTGTTGATTTGTTGGTTAGTATTGGTTGATTCGGGGTTGGTTGATTTGCTGGTTAGTATTAATTGGTTAGTTAGTTGGTGTGTTGGTAGATAGGTGAATCCTCTGGAAGACCGTGCATTTTAACTCTTTTCATGCCGTCTAAGCCCACAACATGTCTTTTATCGGAGTCAGGTTGATGTATTGACTTTTTTCACGAGTTAGTATCAAAGTTCCATCTCCACGGGGACATGGTCGCACAACTCTCCTTACTCTCTCCAAAATCCAGGAACCAGCTGAGTGTGCAGGATTGATTCTAGAATCTCATATCTGCTTAAGACATGACATATTAGGATTAAAACAGACCAGGATCGAACCCAGCACACACGGACAGGCCGAGATGAGGCTTAAGTTGATGTTTCCTCCAAAAGTTTGAAGTATTTAACTGTCAACAGATTTCAAATCATTGCCGAGTGAATATCTAATAGGTGTATATTTGTCATCTGCTACTACTTGGGAAAACTAAACACGATTACTTTAACAATTGCGAGGTCTATAGAATTGTTTTTATAACTAGTTATAAATAGTTAATTTCCTCGTCAGGTCGATGGAACGTGGCAATGTACTACAGTGGGAAGTATCTTGATGGATGTCCTGTGGATATTTGTGACCCGTCACAAGTAAAGGTCCATGACTTGAAGGGAAGCGTCGTTGGAGCACCTAATACATTTTACGGTGAGTAGAAGTCCACGCCTGTCAGCAGAACGGCATACCTTATAGGGTGTTCTGTTAAGTAAAGATGTGTGTCCTACTGAAGCTCGGTGAACAAATCTTGATAGTGAATGTGTGTTTAAGTGTGTTTCGCGCGCGCGCGCGCGTGTATGTATGTGTGTGTGTGTGCATGTGCGTGTGTGTGTGTTATATAAGTGTAATTATGCAAGTAACAAGAATATTCGAAAACCATGTACCTTATAGAGCCTGGCAACTGCAGAAGAAGAAGAAGAAGAAGAAGAAGAAGAAGAAGAAGAAGAAGAAGAAGAAGAAGAAGAAGAAGAAGAAGAAGAAGAAGAAGAAGAAGACGTCTTCTCATCCCGTTCTTATGCTTCAATGTAGTAACTGTAGTGTCTTCCCCGTGTGCATATGTTGTTTTGTGTATGTATTTATTTGCTGATGAAGGCTAGTCGCCGTAACGTCCTGTGTTTTTTGTGGTCTGTAAAACTAAATTAATTTCTGTTATTTTATATTGTTAACACATGAATGCCGGCACCGTGGCGAAGGGGTTACGGACGCAGTTAGTAATCCCGCATACCCACGTTCGAAACACAGCTGTGGGTGATTTGGCAGCAGATTCTTACGCTGGTTTTTTACGAAATGGTATGAATGAGTGACGGTCGTTCAGAAAGCAATGGCAAACAACTGAACGTAAACTTGCCAAGGGATGACAACAGCAAAAATTGCTGGTGTTGACTGCGGCGTCTCGTAAAGGATATGCAACTTAACTTTTTTTGTTTTTTTTTGTTTTAAACATGAGAATAGTATATTTAAAACCTACATGAAAAAAAAAAAAGGCATGCACGAATCAATAATTATTGGCTGGAAACCTTCCACTTCATTAAAAGCACTAATTTTGATATTTTCTGCGCATGCGTGTCAACTATCGTCTGCTACAAGACAACATGAAAGTTGAACAAAACTCATCAGTGTCTGGCTTTTGTATAAAACATACGATACGTTATGAATGGTACATGAGTCATTGTTAGGTACTGTTTGACGCTCGCACAACAATTTAAAATTTAAATAGGTACAGGAGGACATTGTAGATATAGATGATCAATGGGAAATGCTGAAGAATTCAATCAGTTGTGCAGCAGAAAAAA
This sequence comes from Cepaea hortensis, assembly GCA_963921405.1. Taxonomy (NCBI): domain Eukaryota; kingdom Metazoa; phylum Mollusca; class Gastropoda; order Stylommatophora; family Helicidae; genus Cepaea; species Cepaea hortensis. The sequence goes on along the minus strand of OY992883.1, from coordinate 75,076,034 downwards.
CTATTCCAAAAGTAAAGAAAGTTGGCCGTAAGACATGGATGACTGAAGAAATTTTACAACTAATGGAAACAAGAAGACAGAACAAAAATAATCCTGCCAAATATGAAGAAATTCACAGAAAAGTCAGAACCTTATGTAAGGAGGCTAAAGAAACATGGCTTGAGAAAAATTGCAGAGAAATTGAAAAACAACACAACAGTAAAAATGCGAAACTAATGCACAAAAGAATTCAGGAGATTACTAATCAAAGAACACGTACATCAGCAGGCTGCCTAAAGACAAAAGATGGAAGAGTCGTAATAGAAAAAGATCAGATTTTACATGTATGGTCAGATTACGTGAAAAACCTTTATGACGATAGCAGAGACGAACAATATATTGTTCAAAATAACAATGAAGGCCCAGCAATTTTGAAGATGGAGGTTCAGAATGCTCTTAATCATATGAAATCTGGCAAAACCCCCGGTCCAGACAGCGTCACAACAGAAATGATTAATGCTTTAGAAGAATATGGAATAGATAAAGTTACCAGTCTGCTTAATACAATATATGATACTGGAAACATACCTCATGAGTTATGTAATTCTGTATTTATTGCAATCCCAAAGAAATCAGGAGCCTTGGAATGTGATCAACATCGAACAATTAGTATAATGAGTCACATCACGAAGATTTTGCTAAGAATTATCATGCAAAGAGTTAGGAGGAAAATACATCCTGAAATAGGAGAAGAACAATGTGGGTTTGTAGTAGGCAAGGGTACAGTAAATGCTGTGTATATACTGAGAACCGTAATCGAACGTTCTATAGAAGTAAACAAAGATCTACACCTTTGCTTCGTTGACTACACAAAGGCTTTTGATAAAGTGAGACATGTCAACATGATAAGGATGCTTGAAGATCTACAAATTGATGGGAAAGACCTTAGACTTGTAAAAAACATATATTGGAAACAACAAGCTGCCATAAGAGTTGATAATGAAGTAAGCCAATATCAGCCTATTAAGAGAGGTGTGAGACAGGGATGTGTAATGTCTCCAGATCTGTTTTCCCTGTACAGTGAAAATATTTTCAGAAATATTGAAAATATGGAAGGAATCAACATTGGGGGACGATGCATCAATAACATTAGATATGCAGATGATACAGTCTTGATTGCAGACAATGAACAGGACCTGCAAAATTTAGTAGATGCGGTTGTTACACACAGTGAACAACAAGGGTTAGAATTAAATTGTAAAAAGACACAGATTATGGTCGTCACTAAGAAGAACGAAATACCACAGTGTAATATACAAGTAAATGGGAATATTCTTCAACAAGTGAATAGGTACAATTACCTCGGAACAGTAATAACATCTGATGGGAGATGCCTTGAAGAGATTAGAACAAGAATCGCCATGGCAAAAGTAGCCTTTAGCAAGATGAAAAACATACTGACCAATAAAAAGATGTCAATTGAAACGAGAAAAAGAGTGTTGAGATGCTACATAGAACCTGTACTTTTATATGGATGTGAAGCTTGGACAATGAGCAGCCAGGCTGAAAAACATCTGATGGCTGTAGAAATGTGGTTTCTGAGGAAAATGCAAAGAATACCATGGACAGCCAGAAAGACCAATGAACAAGTCCTTCAAGAAACAAATGAAGATCGTAAACTGATCAGAGACATTCGACGTAGACAGTCACAATTTTTTGGGCATGTTATGAGAAGAAATGATTTGGAGAACTTGGTGACAACTGGTAAGATCGAGGGGAACAGACCAAGGGGAAGACCTAGAAACAAGTATCTGGATGGCTTGGCCTTGTGGCATGGTCGAGACAAAAACACGGAACTGATCCACGACTCTGTTGATCGAGTGAGATGGCAGAACATGACCGCCCACGCTTACCGGCATGGCACATGATGGATGGATGGACATTGTGTGCTTCTTTCTTACTCGTACTTTGTGCATTTCTTATTGATTTTATCTGATATTGCTTTTTTTAAATTTAAATTTTTAAATTTTGTATTAATTATCCGATAATAAATATTAATAATGTCTAATCTAATGATATCGATCGATTACCACAAGTCAAACATTTGTTGGGTTGTACACACGAGATCAGCTTCTTAGTTTGATCTGTCATTGAAAGTAAAGTACCAATAATAATAATATTAATAATATTAAAAGACCCAATTACATGCATTGGGGCGTAGTGGGCATCAGCTTGATAGACCCATATTTTTATAACCCAATCGGCACTTGCCGGCTTCCTGGCCTAGAGGTTAGTGACTTTTCTCCGTAATCTCGTATACTCTCGTAGGTAACGTGACGGCGGTGAGAATCAGCAGTGGTTCGAATCGCGTCGGTAACCTACGGGGTATGTGAGCCGGCAGCTCAGAAAGCAATGGCAAACTACTGAGCGTAATCTTGCCAAAGAAATCAACAATCAGCTGAAAGATGCTGATGTTGACAGCGATGTCCTGTAAAGGATATGCAAACATTTTAATCCGCACTTAGTGGCTGATGTGGTCAGTATCACATCACACCGACCACCTCTACTTCCCAAGACATTTCCTAGTACACATAGGTTGGGTCGACCTGGCAGCCTAAGTCAATTTTTAATACAAATCCGTCCCAAGGCTGATCAAATAAATGACTAACGGCCCGGCACACGAGCGTTTAGCTACTAGTACTACTACGTTACCACAGATCCCATTTGATAGATCTTGAAAATTGTAATTCATTTATACCTCATTCAAGACTCTACGCCCACTCTAAATGGAGGTGATGGTTTTTACAGGTTCATGCAGCGTATATCTTACTCAAAGGAAAATATAATAATATTTCTTTTTAAAACTCATAAGCCTGGACTTTAAGTAGAAGAAGACAGCCAGCTTGCATTTTTCCTATTTATTTGGCTTTGAATTCTGAAACTGTATTTATACTGTCCTTAGGAAATGATTCTTCAATCTTGTGTCTTTAAGTCGGTTATAGAGGTGTGTAAACTGGTTTTATTCACTAGGCTGATGAGATTAAACACAATTTTAATAGCAAAAGCAGATGATAAGGGCCAGAAAAATAATAATGGTTGAAAATGTGACTTCAAAGTAAATGGTTAGTCTGAGGATATGGTTAGTCAGAAGTTATGACTAGCTGAAGACATGGCTGGTTTGAGGATATCATTAGTCACAGGATGTGATTAGTCAGAAGACATGGCTAGTCTGTGGACATGGCTAGTCTGAGGACATGGCCAATTTGAGGACATGGCTAGTTCAGCTTGATAACTTAACCATTTTACTGGCACTTATTGGCACTTATAGGATTTAGTTTTGTTTGTTAAAAAAAGGGACAAGATTTGAATCTGGTGTCTAAACTTTATCTTTCTGTTGTCTAGTGTACATATTACCCTTTTCTCATTTTCTGCCAGCTTGCTGACTGTTAATAAGCACCTTTACATCTGTTCAAGTATTGTTTTGAATACCTCAAGGTTTCTCTATTTTGAAGCACACAAGTCCAGCATTTAAAGCTGATAGTCTGCTGTGGTGAAGTAGTCAAGCCGTTTGACTTGGGCTCCGAAGGTTGTGGGTTCGATTCCAGGCTGCGTCCTTCTGTTCACAAGTGAAATTTTTCGGAGACTCTCGTGGGTCGTCGCTAGAGCTACGGAGTTCGTGCTTTATGCGACGCTTTCCGTGCTGCGAAAAGAGACCGAGCCATATGGGATAAAACCCGGTGCAATGAAGTCGACTTTTAAGCGACTTTTTAATAGTCTGCCTGTCTGGTTTAGTAAAATTCTTAATTCGTGTTAATGCCTTTGTTACAAGTAATCAACTTGTGTCAATGCCTTTGTTACAAGTAACCAGTCAACTAACCACTCAGTTCCCTTCCACAGTTGACTGCACCAAGGCTGGACCTGGTGAGCTTGGTGTTGACATCACACACAAAGGTCGACCTGTCCCTGCGCGCATTTCAAACACGCCAACTCCTGGATACAAACAGGTTTCATTTAAACCACATGAATCCGGCACATATGAGATCAATGTTCACTTTAATAAAGCTGAAGTTAGAGGTGAGTCTTCGCATGTGATAGTGTTAGTGATGGTAAGAATCAGTACTTTATCATCTTATCCACCCAAACATGTTAAAAGTATGCTTCTGTATTTTATTAATGCTGATAGCAATTACTATTATTATCACCACAATCACTGGTATCACCACTGCAGCTTGTGCTACTATTACAGCAACAACCAGTGCTATTCCTCTTCCTACTGTTACTACTACAAAAACTACCACTGCTCCCCCATCTACCATTATTACTGCTACTGCTCTTGTCTATTATTCTACTAATACTCAAACTACTACTATATACTATCACTGTAACCTCTACTATATTTACCATCACTGCCACCACTGCTATATTTATAATCATTGTTCATTGCCATCATTTACCACGATGAGCAGCACAGACTTTTACGTTACTTTGCATATATCTGTCCTCTATCATGATACGTTTGACTGGTGACCATCCTCTGTTTCACTTTGTCTACCTACCCAGCATTTCTCCCTCTGTCAGTCTCTGTGTCTGAGACTGGGTTGACCTCAGAGTCAAATCCTACTACTACAGGGTTGAACCCCAGACCACTGTTTGGTAACCTAGTGCTCTAACCACTGGATCTAGATAGACATTTGTCTTTTATCCCTCTTGTAATACCATAATGATCATCTGTGCCTCTAAATCTCTTTTCCATGTTTTCTTCTTCTTCTTCTTCTTCTTCTTCTTCTTCTTCTTCTTCTTCTTCTTCTTCTTCTTCTTCTTCTTTTTCTTTTTCTTCTTCTTCTTCTTCTTCTTCTTCTTCTTCTTCTTCTTCTTCTTCTTCTTCTTCTTCTTCTTCTTCTTCTTCGTCTTCTTTCACCCATTATACCTCATTGAGGCATAGCTCTCAACCAGCTCACCCCGAGCCATCATATCCTTATCTGTTCCCTGTAGCTCCAGTAATATTGTTTTTAATTTCTGTCTCTGTTTCTATTCTCCATTTGTTTTTGGGTCTTTGTCTTTTGCCTCCTTGTGGATTTTAGGCAAAGGTAATTATAATGAACTATTCTCAGGTTTTCTCATTGTATGTCGTATCCAGCAGCAGAATCTTTTCTTTACCTCTTGATTCGCTAGTGTTTGACCAGTTCTCTCCATGGGCTCCTCATTTGTGATTTTATCATACCATTTTTCAATTTATTTGGCACATATGTTTTTGGTCTTCCCATATTTCTTTTACCTTTGGGATTCTGAAAGGTCTGTTTCAGTTATTTTGAAAATCTACGTAAATCATTTTTAAAACATGACCACCATCTTCCTTCTCTCATGCAACCATATCTTGTTATATAATGTTTTTCAACTCTAGAAGTGAATAATACATCATTTACTATTTTCTTTCCCCAGAGGGAGATGTGGATTTCTTCAATCCTGATGAAAGACAAAGAAGGGCCTTGTTTTATACACGAGTTATACCATACAATGGACATATTGAGGTCAAATCTTCATGTGAGTATATGCTTAGTGTATTTTGTCTGCAATTTTGACTGGCTTCATGTATCTCTACAATCTTTCTTTGCTGGCTGACATTTTTTCCAAAACATGCTGCCATCCTAGGGATGTCTCCATAGTAATGTATTTGTCAATGGTCTGACACTCCTGCCCACGAAGTGTCTCACAAGTATTGTTTAGTAAATCTGGACAGGGCGTGTTTAATACGGTAAATATTAATGAAAGATTTTAAGGTACCTCTTCTCACAGAGTAAAATGTAAGAAAGTAAAGAATCATGTTTCCATGCCTTCATGGTATATAGGGTTTTGAAGCTAGACTTGTCTTCTTATGACAAAACAGCACTCCAGGGGTGATGGGGTTTGTATCACATTAGCTGCCCTACCTCCTAGACCAGTGGTTCTCAACCTTTTTTGGCCCATGCCCCCCCCCCCCCTTTCACCATATTTTCAGAAGGTCATTCCCCCTTTCGTATTTCCTACCTAAATATCCCGTCCCCGCCCCTACACAGTATACGTAATAATGGAAGCTAAATTTAATAGCACATACTAAAACAAGTCTAGACGTCCACATAAAGCATGATTTGTGGATCTACTTACTTTATAAATTGAATTTTAGAAGGATGAGACGAACAGAACCGTACAGTATGAAGGAAAAAACAATATCAAGTAATCGGTTCTTGTATTAACCCGACGGGAATTCCCCACCGGTTGAGAGCCACTGTCCTAGACAATTTTCCAGTACCAATTTGAGTAATGTGGCCATTGCACAAATTCCTGCCTGTAGGTGCATTTGACTACTGACAGGGTAGACTAGGGAAATCTAAGAAAACCATCATCATCATGTAGCAGGCCCTTTGCAGAACATCTCTGCTTATCTCCCACTGTAGGGAAGCTGTGACTGAAAGGTTAATAGTGTCCACCTCAGGCTCAGAAGGTACTGGGTTCGAGCTCAGCATAGGAATGGACATTTGTACAAGAACCATTGGTATCTAATATTATCACACATCCTCTAATATCTGGGGTAGTGATTTTGGATGCCTACCTTTCATGGATAAGGGCGAGAAACAGGAGGTCCTCTATGCTAGTTAAAAATCCCACAACAGTTGGAAATAACAAATAGTAGGTTGTAAGGCAGCTGCCCTGGTAAAATTGTTATGAAATAAACCATAACTACAGGTGGACAGACTGTTACCTTAAATTAAATCTGTCTAGAGAAGGCAAATCTGACACAAATGCATGCCAAAGTCATGGTGCGTAACCATGTGTAACACACACATACCCCCCCCCCCCCCCCAAAAAAAAAAAAAAAGGAATGAAGAAGAAGTTACGACCTGCGGAAAAGTTTCTTGATCCTTTGCCAGTTCTCTAGACTCATGCATTTTCATGCCCAGAGTGTCTGCAATGTCCTAAGTCCATCTTCATTCTAGTTAATCCCAGCCTTTTTGTCCAGGAACTTTGCCTTTAATCACTGTTCTTTCCATCCTACTGTAATGTTTAATGTAACCAAAGTATCTCATTTCTTAATACTTAAGACAGTTCTTAAGAAAACCATACACTACTTGTCCAGAGTAGAAGAAAAGTTGTATGATGAATGGTACTTGACCTTCAAATATATTTATCTGTTGTTATGAATCTCATTTACCGAGAATGTTCTCTTATTAAGATCTGTTTGTTTTCTGTTTTCAGGTGATTGGGAAATTGATTACATTACAGGATGGCCACTTATCTGTCATGTTACTGACTCCACGGACATTGCTGTCTATGGCATGCAAGATGGAACAGTGTGTGGATACCTTGAAATGATTGGTAAGTTGAATGTGGGTTTTTACATTAGAAGTAAACATTTTCTTTTCCTTCTTCTTCTAGTCTGTGTTTATGTCTTGTTTTTATTCCTGTCCACAGCTATCTGTATCACATACTGTCAGTCATTTCTGATAATGATGTTCTTCCATGCGATGATGCCAAACTGTCAAGCATTGCCTCTTTCGGTCTCCCTCAGCCTCTCTTCATCTCCAATATTCCAGTTGTCATAAAAGACTCAAACTTTCCCATTCTAATGTTGTCCCCTAACAATGTGAACTATTTTCTTCTGATGTGAGTAAACCTTACCTCTGTGTGAGCTAAATTCTTTCAGTATAGCTTCATTATTATTTTTATCTGTCCATGGTGTTCTAATACTTCTATAAAACCACGTCTAAACAGCTTGCTATTTAATTCTTTATTAGTCTACTAAAATTTCATGATTCACTTCTGTACGTCAAGACTGGCTTGGTGTAGCTCTTATGTATAAAATATGGCATGTCACATATGCAGTGAAGACAAGAAACATAAATTATAGTCAGCAACTCGTTTCTGATCCTCAAAACAGAGCCGACAAGGACCCTGCTTCTCCTTCTGACTTTGGTCCTAGGAAAAGGCTACATGACTACAGTTTGGGGATGCTTGGTACTTTACTTTTTAGTGTAGTCTGGCTGAGTGAACTGAGATTGAAGCGGTAAGGTAAAGTTGGTAGAACAAATGTTGTGCTGAAGTCAGACATGTCATACACAAGGTATCCAATTTGCAACGTTATATTCTTTCTTTTTCTGGATTAGCGAGAAAGAAGGATAAATTGGTGGTTAGTTAATTCCAAAGCTACCATCAGCCAAATGAATTTATGATATTCTCTTCATATTTCTGAAAATTTAACAAATGTAAAGCTGCTACCTTAATACAAGACTCAACTTATTCTGAAATTTTCAATGTTTAAATATATATACACCCATAGTAATGATCACATATTAATTTAAGATTTGACATCACTGCGCTCGAGACGTTCCCACTCATGCTCAGCTCCCCCCTCTATAAAAAGTCACAGAATTCTCATGCTGATTATTCCAGTAGCAATTTGATTAAAGTTTTTCCTCTGCACTTTTAGTATCGTCCAAACTCTCTACTCACCCCATTCCTAGCCAGTCTTTCCAAATATGGATACTCTGTCTGTTCAGTTGCAGTCTCCAACCATTCATAGAGAGCCTTTGTCACATGAACTTTATCATACAGTTCCTCTCCACCCAGAAGAGCAGCATATAATCTATCAGTCTGTTCATTGCCCCACAGACCTGCTAGCCCAGTCAGAAAATCCATGATTTGCTTGCAGTCTCTGTTCTGTCCAGCAATGCTAGTCACTCCATACAGGACATGCCATTTTCCACTCTCTGAGGTGACAGAATAGTTATGATCATATTATTTGTCAGTAGATAGGACAGTTATAATGTTATTTCTCTATGGACAGTATGCATGGTTATTGCATTTCTTTGTAGCTGACTGCAGCCAGGTGGGTGATGGTATCATTGATGCCGAAGTCTCCTATGGCAGACACAGATATCCATGTCGGATTAAACAGGATAAGCCTGGTGTATACAGGATCCAGTTCAAACCCCAAGGGACAGGAACTTATCAAGTGTGGATTAAGTATAATGGACGTCCGGTTAAAGGTGAACTCCTTTGATCATTTTGTTGTATGACCAAAATGTATTTACTTTACCAAAACTTTCTTAAGTGTCTTGTTGAAATTAGGCCAATTTACATGACACTCATGATTTGCTTAAAATAGGCCACTGAGACATTGTACAATTGATTGATCCCTGGACTACTGTGGCAGTAAATACATATGTTAAGAAATTACGTTCATGTATTGGTCCATATTGGTTCATAATTTTTCATCCTCTTCTCTGTCAACATAAAGTCAAGGATCCTTTGACACACCTTAAGGCACATTGGGCATATAGTGCTAGGCCCATATTTTTAGAGACCAGTTAGCATCCTGTGGGTGGTATGGTTAGTACGACATTAGTCACCTAACTTTCCCAGGGCTTTACCTGGCACCAATGTTAGGTTGGTTTGATCTGGGAGCCCAAGTCAGTTTTGAAACCTGCTTTGATGTAACCATTTACCACCCAGCAGGCAGGCAGGCAGGCAGGTAAGCATCTGGCCACTACACTACCATGGCTTCCTCTTGCCTGGGTAGTCTAGTTTTATGACATGCGCCTGTGTGTTTGAACTCTCACATGTGCATGCACATACAAGCATAAGGTGCTGTAATCAGTAGCAGGTGCACCAGGCAGTTTATCTGCAAATATTTTTTAAAAATTTACATATAATTTTTGTCATGCAATTATTTTGCAGTTACTAAGAAAGTGATGTGTTAGTATGTTTACTAAGAGTGGGTGAAAAAAAACTTAAGGAACGAATGCATCATCAGCCAGTGTGAATACAAGAATAATAATACATGAAATTTACAGCAAGCTCATAAAAGAATTTAAATTCTGGCCAGACCTTCCCTATCTACTGCTTTATGGTAGTTGTGAAACAGGGCAGGCGTGAGTCATTGTTTTAATGCTCAGTGCTCTATACAAATATCAGTCTAGCACCAAAAGCCCAATACGCCTAAAGGCATGTAAAGGTGTCCTTTCAGCATGCAGCCTTAGGCTTGCTTTTAATCATTTACCATATCGAGGAGCGGCTGGCCGAATGGCTAGAATATTGGGTTCTCCATCGGGAGACCCGGATTCAAATCCTCAGTAAAGTGTGGATTTTTTTTTCTGTTGGGGGTAAAAGGGAAAACCCTAACCTGCACAGTTCATGGTGATTTAACTAGCCAGGCGGCCTTAATTCCTCAAGACTCGACACACCCCCTCCCATCCCCCACTGTCCTACACTGCTAGGTACTATAGAGAGGAGGTGACAGTTGACCATATTATCATGCAACTGGTGGTTTGTTGTTGATGGTAATTTTCACCTCATCAGTTTTCATTGTTTCATTAGCTTTGAAGCTAGCATCTGAACTCCATGTTTGGCTGTAAACTCAGTCCATTCGTGCTCTCACGTTATTGTCTGATGGAGCTGAACAAGCCAGGACTAATGTTATGGTTTGTGAACACAGGAATGTATACTAGACAATGTGAAGACTTGAGGCCGTACCATTTTTATGATGTACATGTTTCTTATCCATTACATATCTTATCTCTAAGGGTCACCATTTATCCAAGAAATAACCAAATTAGTGAAACCTACAGCTAAAGGAGATGGGCTGTATCGAGGTGTTTTGGGAAGACCTACCAGTTTCACTGTTGACCCCAGGGGGTTTCCTGGACAAGTGTCTGTTGTAGTAAGTGGTAAGTGGCAAACAGGTGTACAGTGTGTTCAGAAAACTAGTTCATGGCTGAATAGTAGATAAACTTCACTCTGTCCTACATGGTTGAAATCTAATGCATTTCTCTGTTTCCTTTCCCACATTCTCAGCATAAACATAAATTAAGATCAGGATCAGGTAACTGGAATATAAAAAAAAAAAAAAAAACTCTGAACTATGACACTTTCTTAAAAATCTCTCTGACTCAAAGAAGACTTACATATTTGTCTCAGTTAAGTAAGTAAAGAACTTTTACACACCTTTGGTGCACTGGGACTAAGTTGCTAGAACCATATGTTTATAGACACTCAGTGAATAGCGTGGTTGGTATCGTGCTGGCTGCTTTTTCTTCTCAAGACATTTCCTGGTACCCATTTTAGGCTAGGTCGACCTAGGAGCTCAGGTCAATTTTAAAAATCTTCCCCCATGTGGATTCAAACCCATGACCGCTGGGCCAGCAGGTTACCATTTAGGCACTACAATGGCTTCTGAATTTCCATCTTAACTGGACCTACTTCAACCTGATATTAGTTATACTTATAACCTAAGTGGTTCTAAAATTATTATAATTTCGCTCCCCTGCCTGAGCAGATCATTAATGGCAGTAAGACAAATTTGTTTAGTGTGTCTTTGTTGTATCTCAGCGTGAATATAACTTAATCATGTTGTTATGTTACTGGTAATCACTTACAGACCACTCTACAGCAGACATTTCAATTTGAATGTCAGTGAATACAATGTCAGAACACTGTTGTGGATAACAATAAAAGTCATATAATTTACTTCACTGTCTTCTTTCACACACAGGTGTGCATTCTCTATAATATTTTTCTAGTACCTGTGCTGCAGTGGCCCTTAATATTATATGTCTTTTATCTGGCTTTCTTTTACTATTTGCTGTTACTTCTCTCCTGATCTTCTGTTCTATTCCCTTTTTTTATTTCTCTGTCTTCTCTTTTATGTTGGCTAATCCATATTACACGAGGTAGTGCTCCATGTCAGTTCTTCAATCTAATAGCTTCTGTAAAAATAATGGCTTAGCAATCTGCAGCCATAGGGCCACCACAAGAAATTCTTTCCACTGTGCCAAGTTTAAAACCAATGGTCATAGCTTATTACAACCCTGTCCTATATTTTTCATTATCCTCGTCATACACCTGGCACAAGAATAAAAATATCATGCTCCTCACATTGCTTAATAGATGGTAGGACCAAGAGATCACTTAGTCAGCTGTCTTAGTTCACAACTGGATACACCAGATAAGACCAATGTGCCAGGTCATAAAGCATGTGCTTAATGTTGTTCTCATCTTAGGATGGAATGAAGAAGGAAACTGACTGCCTCACCTCATAAAAATGCATATCATAACTGTATATAATCTTTCGTTGATCTTATATTATTGATATTTGCAGGACCCTCAAAGCCTGTAAGTGTTCAGTTAGACCCACAGCCTGACAATACCATCAAGGCAACCTACATGCCCACAGAGAGAGGACTACACAGTGTTCATATCAGGATGGATGACAGGGATATTGAAGGTATGTACTCACACGTAACTCCTTCCTTCTCTCACAACCCAGAAGATCTCTGGGACACCATCAATGCAGAGTTTATGGAGTGTTGAGGGCGATTACAAAACCTAACAAGGCTCATAACATGCTTTTTAATAGTCTGAAACATGTTGCCAGGGCAGCAGTTATTAAGGCCTACTCTTTATGATTTCCATTTCCTAATGGTTTTCAATGTGTACAATGTTCACATGGACCTTCTGTTGGTTCTCTATGTGGGAGAAGGCTAGTCATGACTTCTTCTATCCAGAGATCAGGGGGAGTATGGCATTGTCGGATTTGTCTGGAAGAAAAAAAATGTCCTCCCCTGCATTTGAGCAAGTACTTTTCTAGTTAGAAGCAGAATATAGCTTCATTAAAAAAATATATAGCATCTTAAGATATTCATTTCCAGATTGATTTGTCTTTTATTCACCCAGATATGGGCAGTTAGTCAGTCCTCAATGATGACAAAAATTTGTGTTTTATTTTTTACCAGGACAGTTCTGTGGTCAACCCACTCTTATCAGATGAATACTAGATAATTCTGTGAAGAGATGGTGCAAAGAATGAAGCTGATCACCCTCGCCTGTAATTCCATGATCTGGTTTATAAAATAGATCACATCAATACATAATTCAATCATGAGTCGGGGAGATGGGAAGATAACACTTGATGCGAGCTAATCACCATAGTATTTCTAGTGGTAAACAATGTAAAGAAAACAATGAGCATTAGAAAGAGTGCATAAAAGATATTTACATCTCCCTCAACACTTCACTGAGATAAAGGGAGGAGAAGAGGAACAATATATAACAACACAAAGTGCAGGACAGCTTTACAAACTAGAATTATGGATAACAGAGGACAGTGTAGCAGCAAGCCTTTATCAGCAAGCAAGGAAGAGGAAGACACAACATCGTGTGACCACTGCTGGCCCCAGTGGTCATGTGTTCAAATCTTTATTGAGGCAGATGTTAAAACAATTGGTCTGGGCTCCCAGTTTGACCCAGCCTAAAATGGCTGCCAGAACATGTCATGGGAAGTAAAGATGGCCGGCGTGATATTGACACAGCATCAGTTGAGGGCTGATTGGTCTATAGAAATATGTGGCTAGCACAATATAACCCAGACACCTCCAGACATGTAAAAGGGTCTTCAATAGCTTTTAGTTATTAGTATCAGTCCTATGGTTATCCATCTTAACTTGTTTCTGACTGAACAGGGAGCCCCTACAAGCCTCTGATTGTTGACCCAGTTAATGTTAAAATATCTGGAGGCTGGAGATCTGTTCTGGATGAAAAAGGCTTAATACCTCTAGGGGTCAGTAAAGAAAAACAACTGCCATTTGATGTTTCAAATGCTGGACCAGGTAATAATAACAGCTGTCAGTGTTTGTGCCTGTATATTTATTACTTATCCATGTATGTGATATAGTGGTAGATTTGGTAACACAACCACAATCTGAAGTAAATAAATTAAATAATGCTAGAGATAAAATGAAGAAAGATTAGATAAGATGTTATTAGGGATAAGCCAAAACTGCATTTTATAAAATGAACATCATCTTAAGTAATAATTTCTTGTCACTGGAGCTTAGAAAAAGAATTCTTGCATTTTACATAGAACCAGTTTGAACATATGACTGTGAATCCTGGACAATTAGTAAGTAAATAAGCAAAATAAACTCCCTCAAAACCTCAGAGATGTGGTTTTGCAGAAGCATGCTGAGAATTTCTTGCACAGCAAAAATTAGTACTCTAAATGTTTTAAAAGAGGCTAAGACACAGAGACAAATTAACCACAAACATCGGAAAGAGGGAGGCAGTCATAATTTCTGGTCACATGAGAAGAGAAAAATGAGAACATGTGATAACTGGAAAGATTTGTGGAAAGAATGTTAACAAAAAACAGCGAGAGCAGATTTTCGATAACCTTGTGTCATGGCATGAAAGGGTGTCAGCACATGAACTGATACATGCTTCTGGAGCTTGTAAGATATAGAGAAGCATGATTACCCATACCAGTCAGTAAGGCTGTTAATGATGTTGAAAATGATGATGACTGAGCTGTAATGTTTCTGCTAGTATCTCAGTCACATGTAACAGCATGTTAATCACAGTCATGCTAGTCTCAGTGAGGCACAATAACATCAGAGATCTGATAAAGAAAGCCTAGATCAAATGGTGTTAGAAAGCAATTAACCTCCTTTCTGGTCTGTGATGCATCAGATAGTATTGTAGTCTCATGAAGACAAATAAGAAGACAAGCATGTCAAACACCCTAAAACTATTTGTTCCTACTAATTGGGAAACACATTTGTCTTAAGCCATTACATGGTAAACATATCCACAAATCCTTCTATCTTGCATGTTTCTGTTTGATTTGCTTACTTCTTTCTTGTTTTCTGTATGTTAAGCCATTTTTATTGTCTAGAGTGCTTTATCACTTTTTTCTTAATGCTTATCCTGAGATCACTTTGTTTATTTATTACATTCTTTTATTTATAATTGGCAGCTCTTTCATTCTGTCTTTTCTTTGTTTCTTGTTTATCTATAATTAAACTCTTTTTTCCGTTCATTGCCATCCTTAATTTTTATTTACAATAAATACACACAGTCTGGATTAGGTAGGCTAAAGTTAGTGTTTTGTTTTTTCCCCATTGAGAACCTGAGCCCACACACCCACTATCTGTTACTCTCTGCCATTGTGTTACCTTGACATGGCATTCATCATCAATCAGGTGCTGTCTCCACAATGAAGGTTGGCTACAATGGATCTCCAACACTGTCTGCCTCTCACTCTGAATGTACTTTAGGCTGATGTTCATCCATCTCTTGATGTTATCTTCCCACTTGTATCTTTGACTACCTCTTGCTCGCTTACCCTCAACCTTGCCTTCCAGTATGGTTTTTATAAGAGTATCATGTCTTTTAACGTGGCCAAAATATTTCACTTGCCCCCTTTTTATTTATTTCATCATCTCTGTCTTCATTCCCAGTTTTTCTAGAACCTCTGCATTTAATTGTTTTTGTTTCCATGAAATACAACATATTCGTGTGTATATCCACGTCTCCAGGGCTTCTATGCGACTTTCTAGTTGCTTGTTCAATGTCCTGGCTTCCGCTCCATACAGTAGCATTGGATATACATAGCATTTGACAATTCTCATTTTTAATGCGTTATTAATTTCTCTAGATGTTAATACTGATTTCATACCGTTGAAAGCATTTTTGGCCATTCCTATTCTCTGTTTGATTTCTGTTTCACTTCTGCCATCATCTGTTATTATATGTCCAAGATAGGAGAAATTTGTTACTTGTTCTAGTATCTCCCCGTTTACTGTGATGTTCATTGACGACAACCTTTCCTTTTCACTGCTAATTATCATAGTTTTTGTTTTTTGGATGTTAATATCTAAGCAACATTCTGCACTGTGCCAGTTTACTTCTTCCACTAGGTCTTGTAATTCTTGCTCACTTTCTGCTAGTAACACAGTGTCATCAGCATACCTAAGATTGTTTATGATTCTTCCATTGATGCTAAGTCCAGGCATTTCAACTTATTTAAATATTCTTTCTTTGTGTAGGTTGAAGAGGCTTGTGGACAGTACACATCCCTGCTGTACTCCTCTTTTTATCTCTATAGGCGACGAATAGTTATTTCCGCATCTAATAGACGCCACTTGTTCCCAGTACAAGTTACTAATAAGTCTGATGTCCTTTCCGTTTACTCCTATATCTTGAAGACACGTAATTAGTCGTTCATGTTGTACTCTATTAAAAGCTTTCTTGCAGTCTATAAAACAAACATATATACTTTTTGAACTTCTATGTATTTTTCAATTAACAAATTTTCAAACAGATAATTGCCTGTCTGGTGCCGCTGTTTTTGCGGAACCCAAATTGTTCTTCAGCTACTTCCTCATCTATTTTATGTTGAATTCTTTCTTGTATGACCTTGAGTAGTATCTTAGATATGTGGCTCATTAAACTAATAGTTCTGTAATCCTTACAATCAATAAATAGCTCTTGACTTCTTCGGTAGTGTGATGAAAATGGATGTTTTCAAATCCTTGGGGATGTACCCAGTATTATATATATCATTACATAATTCTGTGGTAGTATTGATGCCAAAGCTGGATAAGGATTTTATCTTATCTGTTGTTATCTTGTCAGGACTTGCAGCCTTTCCTTCTTTCGTCTTTTTAATAACCTTTTCTACTTCAGTCGTTAATATTTTTGGTCCATCTTGAGTATTATACAATGTTGGTCTATTGACCCTGTTGTCCAAGATTAAGTCTTCTATGTAATCTGTCCATATTTTCATTACGTCAGTGTTATTAATTATAATTTCTCAATTTTTCCCTCTGATACAACCGTTTCCTGTTATATTGTTTCTCTTCTTTGTAAATCTTTTTATATGTTCATGTAATTCTTTCGAGTTGTGTTTTATTTCCAGATCCTCTATTTCTTTGCATTGTTTCTGCAACCACTCTTCTTTGGCAACTCTGCACATGTGACGTATTTCTCTATCTATTAATATAAACTCTTTGCTGTTCTTAATTTGCAGTAGTTCATATTAACACACTGATGTGTTACAGAGGCCCATAAGGGAAGCATAGAACTAATCTACCATGCATGTTGTAAGAGACTAAGAAGAGTATTAACCTTTGCTGCATTATCCTGTAGAAACTTTAGCTGCAACTTCCAACTAACCATGAAGCAGACTACACAGGACTTGGTGTTAGTTGGTTGAGTGCCTATGCTCCATTGGTAGATGGAGGTAGAAGAAGAAGTTCATGTTAAATTTATCAGAAACAACACAAGAGAAGTCTGGCTGAATAGATGGGCAAAGGGAACAGTGGGCCAAACTCTTTTAATGAAATGTCCCAACCAAAAGTCAGTGACAACATCAGTGGCCAGCAGGAAAAAACCAGAACTCAATTTTGCAGCTTCAAACGGAGTATGTAGGAATCAGTAGTGATCAAAACTATATTAATTCCCATCATTGACCCATAAATAGACATTGTTCTCACCGCCTTCTCTTCTAATATCTTGTACTTTCACACATTAGAGAAAAGTTACTTCAGCTGTCTCCAACAGTTACAAAATCACGCTGTTGGTCTCAGGAACAGCTGCAGAAAACCTGCACCTTCATAAGAATGATATTGGCTGCCATTAAGTAGACAACTCATCAGCTTTTAGATCAACAGCAACGGTGTAAAATGTGGTATCCTTCCTACCATTAAACTCCATTACTAATTATTGTACGATCGGTTCATGTTGACATTGGTTACATTGCTATCAAACCAGGTGAACTGACCTCAGAGGTACAGGGACCGAATGGTAAAATTCCAGTGACGATTGATGCCAAGAGCGATGGGAATCATTCAGTGATTTTTACACCACGAGAAGAAGGTATTGCTGGTCTATCAATAAACTGTTTCACTTAATTGCTTTACAGGTAGATTCACAGAACTATTTTATTGAATGTTTCACTGAAATTTCCTACTGAATGTTTAACTTAAATTGGTCATTGATCTGTTCTGTAATGTATCACCCAACCATTTAACTGAATGTATGTACATGATTACATGTATGGCATCACCTGCAGCTTGAGCTGATCTATAATGATCCATAGGGTGATCAGTAAGGATTGTTAGAAACATAACAAAATGGTATACTCCCTCTTTATCCTGGGCATAAATGATTGCATGTCTAGCCTTCTCAGATAATAACAAAAAGTAGGATAACTAGGGTGCATATGGTGCACATTAAATATCACTTTATCATCACATAGCAGGTCCATTGCAGAATGTTGCTGTCATCATGGACCACTGAGAAGTTTCTCAATTCCTGGCCAGCCCCCCTGTCTCATGCACCCTCATGCCCAAGTGCCTGCAGTGTCCTGTGGCCATCTTCATCCCCTGCTTCTTCTTCCAGGAACCATGCCTTACATCACTGTCTGTTGTTTGTTTCATTCCATGGTGACATTGAACTTGGTCAAAGTGTTTCAGTTTCCGACAGATAATGCTATTTACGAGCCAGTTTCCGTTGATGCTTTGATCTTGTAGAATGTCAGTATATTTCTTCTTCTTTGTCCACAATATTCAGAGAACGTCTTTGAAGCAATAAAGCTCAAAAGCCACAATTTGTTTTTTTCTTTAGTGATTGCAAAATGGTCCATGACTTATATCCTTATGTTACCACAGGAAAGATGCATGTCCTCAACAATGTTCCTTGAATGTGCTTGCTGGCGTAGTGCCACAGATTCATAACATCATTTAACCTCTGCATTGTTGTGGCCTGTCTACGTCTGACTTCTGGTGAACAATTGCCATTGTTGGTGATTATGGAATCAAGATAATCAGAGTTTGTGACGTTTTCAATGTCTTCATTTGGCAGCTGAAAATTGGAAAAGAGCAGGACGAATATTTGATGGCAGTGGCTCAGCGTTAGTACTTTATACTGAGGTTCTCTTTGTGTGAACTATGGGAGGAAACTGATAGGTAGTCCCGAAACAGACACTGCCAATGGGGTGTAGAGTATTAGACCTTCACATATTCTTGCTCATGACATGTGAGGTCAGGTGGTAATTTTTCTATCCCATTTCCTGTCCTTCCTATACAATCACTAGAACATTCTGAAAATTGTATGGTACCCATTTTCTTTAGGCTGGTTCGACTCCATGGCTGCATTGGTAGGACAAAACCATCCTGCCTCTACTGACGATTGAACCTGGATGACTTCTGGCAAACAAATGCACTAATCACTAAGCCACTGTTCGATCACCGTCATTTGACTAATTCATAACATTTAGTACCAGTTTAAATATATTTTTTCTTTACCAGTGAGACATTATAGCATACAGTTACAGAAACTTCTTAGTATGTTTATTTATCTGTTCTGAAATAAACAATTTGCTTTGAATATTGAACATTTATGTCAATTTTTTGTTAATAATTAATTTTTAAGATTGGTTATTTTACCATTTGTGAGTATATATAATGTGTCTTCTTCCTTCTTTTTTTTATGCCTTGTACCACTTGACCTCAGTAGTATAGTGGTAAGTATCTCTAGATCAGGAAATCAACATCCGGATTGGTAAGGCAGCAACAACAATGAACAGGTTAAGAAAAAGAGTCTGGGAGAACAGGAAGCTTACTGCCAAAACAAAAGTCCTTGTCTATCAAGCCTGTGTCCTTAGTACTCTTCTCTATGGCAGTGAAACCTGGACAACTTACTCACACCAAGAGAACAATTTAAACAGCTTTCATATGCGGTGTCTGCGAAGAATTCTTGGTATTAAGTGGCAAGACAAAATCACAAATACTGAAGTATTGGAAAGATCAGGTTGTGTGACAGTTTATTCCATGCTCAGTCTTCGTAGACTTAGATGGATAGGACAACTTAGGAGGATGGATGATGGTAGAATACCAAAGGATATCTTTTTTGGTGAATTACAGATGGGTAAGAGATCTCAGGGTCGGCCTCTACTACGATACAAAGATGTGTGTAAGCGGGACATGATTGATACAGGCATTGAAAATGCACATTGGGAGCAAGTCGCCGCTGAACGTGTTGCATGGAGGGCAAATATCAGAAATGGAATAAAGTCAAAGGAGAAAATTATTGCAGAAAAGTCACACACCAAGCGTTTGAGACGTAAGATGGTGCATGATGGTGGAAATGACCACGTGTTCAGATGCACCCACTGTGAATGGACATTTACAGCGCAAATTGGCCTTATCAGTCACACTCGCTACCGCCATAGTTAAAAGTTATTATGCCTTTTTAAAGCACAAACTATCGTCTGTCAAGACGGCAAGGTGCCAATGGATCTCTGCCTGTCATATGGGTAACCAGGGAAGGCAACATTTCCTTGCTCTCTCTGGTCATTGAGTCTTTTGACAATGAAATACCAGAACCCTTTCAAGGGAACAATGCCAAGCTTAGTCTAATCTCAGCCAGCCCCATATGTGCTTGCTGAATAATGACCTGGTGACATCCTAATATGCCTCTCTGCAGATGTGAAACTCTGGTGCAGTCGTATTCGTCCCACTGGTTCTGAGCTCGGAGAGGGGGAGAAGAGCTCTGCAACAGTCCCTGTGAATATGATACTTTGATACTGATCAGGGGGAAATCTTTACATGACCAGATTCCTATAGATACCAGCAGATTTCAATAGATGCCACCAGATTCTAATTAATACCAGCCCTTTTTGTGGCTCACATGACCTGAATGCTGATCCTTGGACTTCTCACATCCTTCCCAAGGATTCACAATCAACCACAACAATGCCTTTTAACCCCAATGGAGCATAGGCCCTCAACCTTCCCACACCAAGCCCATCTATCCCTGGCAATCTCCTGTAACTCCTCCCATATTTTTCTCACAATACCCACCTTTGTCTCTCACTTTCCTATGTATGTTCATTTTTATTTTGGATCTTCCTATGTCCTTTCAAATACTGAACGTAGAGTTGCTTAGTGAATCACAAACAGCCTGCAGAGGCTGGATGTGATTGCAAAGTTCTGCAAAGGACATGCCATTTAAAAAATATCCTTTCATCTTGGCTGGCTAAATTATTTTGTATTTCTTTTCTGGAAAGACTTGGTCATGATTGGTTGGATTTTGTAGCTAAAATTTTCTATGTGATGAGGTAGCCAAGTCTCCTTAGTCGCCGCCTGTGACATTCTTGGCAGATTGCAGTGTTTCTCCTCTGTGCTTCCACTATAGACCCTGGTAACACACAGACAAGATGTAACGTATGTAAGACTATTTTTTGTATTTATTGTTGACATGTATGTTTGCTTCTGATTCAGGCAAACACTACATCCATGTCAACTGGTGCGGTTATCCACTGACTGACTCCCCGTTCCTTGGTTATGCCACCCACGAACCTGAATTACAAGAACCTTACAGCGTCAGACTTGTTCATTTGCCAGTGCCTACCCTAGAGAGGTTGGTGATAGTTATTATTAAAAGCGGGTGTGTTGGTGTAGCGGTTAGAAAGTTGTACTGGCAATGCCATAAGCACTGTCAGATGATTCTCCAATGCCTATGTTTGGCATTCGGTGCGGGAAGGAACAACTGACCACCAGTTCCTCTGCGCACTCAGTCCTACAAAATATGGCGGTCCTTACACTTCACAGGCCCATTGCAGGTCCTGCTTTGGGACTTGAAAACAATTATAATGAAGAAGCAAAATTATGGCATTCTGAACCAACGCATACATACTCTGTCTCCTTCATTGTACGAGGGGGGCTTTGAATGAAAACCTTGAACCTCCCAATGACTCTTTGAGTTGTCCAAACAGGTGGAAATCATTTGGGGTCAGGTCTGGCGAGTATGGAGGATGTGGTACACACTGAAAGTAGAGGTATTCGATAGTTTCAACCGTTGCATGGGCAGTATGGGGTTGATCATTGTTGTATTGCAAAACGACACCTTTACTCAGACGTCGTTTGGATTTGATTGCGGGTCAAAACTTCCTACTCCACTCATACACTTGCTGGACTGACAGACATGTATCACCATACTGGACCTTTATTCACCAATGAATTTCTGTAGCTTTCACTCCTTAACTGATCAAAAAATGGATAACAGACTGCTGCACCTCTTTAGTGCATGTCAAAAGTGAGGCAGCCATATTTAATCTGTCCTTACGACGTCACCGTGTTCATCTGCACTGTGATGTCACTTGCTTAACACTCTTGACATCTTTAACAATAACATTGACAGGTTACAAGACAATGGCATGGTTATTTTAATTTATATCACACTTTTAAGGTTTTCATTTGAATCCCCCTCATATGTTGAGAAGATATAAAATGATGATACAGTCAGGTCTTAGTCAGATATGACTGAGCTACCGTATAACAGTAGACGGTACTACCTGGTTTCTGTTAGCGCCTAACGTTGGGCGGCGCTTACCAAACCCGACACCCCACATTGTGCCAGCGGCTTCGGGCGGAAGAGCGCAATTGGGAGGGTACAAGCCTTACCCTGGTGCGAGGAAATGCAAGCTAAAGACAAAATTGTCATGGCAGGGCAGACCAGGCCCCAAGCCTTGGTTGGCGACTGGTCTAGGATCGAAGCTCCGACAGGCGGACAATTAGAGCATTGCTTTGCTGATCCGGCAGCTTCTGCAGCTTGTCTTGTTCCAGATGTAGGGGTGTTACCTTTCCTCTGGAGTGAACTAGGCAGGCCGAGAGAGGGATCATGCTGCATGGGCAACACATGATCTCTATATTTTAGCCCAGGCTTTGTGCTATGGAGAGGCAATAACTCCATCCCTGGTCTTAACTGGTCTCGGAATCAAAGCGAGAGGCAACTGTTACGGGTTATAAGTCCTTGTCAGTTGGCGTAGACATGGGGCGCCACGCGTTGCCTCTGACGGTGGGAGACACCTATAGGTGTCACTGATCAGCTACCGCCCGCCTCAAGCTGGGCAGCCCCCAGCCAATTGGGTGCTGATCCGCCACAGCCTGCCTGCTTCAATGGGTGCTTGGGGCTAGGACAAAATCTGAATCGCTTTACAGCGCAAATTGGCCTTATCAGTCACACTCGCTACCGCCATAGTTAAAAGTTATTATGCCTTTTTAAAGCACAAACTATCGTCTGTCAAGACGGCAAGGTGCCAATGGATGGATAAAATGATGAACCCATAGTACACTGGTTATGTATATTCGTCATCACAAACCTTTTGTGTTATGTTTGCTGCTAGTTCCTCATTTGATTCCATATTCCAGCAGCTCTTCATTGATCGCCGTATACAAGTGATAACTTGTCTGACTGGAATTTCACCAGTATTCAGTGTCAATGCTCCTGCAACAGGTGCTTTCAAATCTAGAATTTGAGAATGCTCATTATTGACATGCACACCCTGAATGTTTCAATTAAGTTAGTCAGATGTGCTTAAAACCTAATATTTCTCATGAGGTTCCACAATTTCTGATGATAAACACAGTCAGATGCCTTTATGTAGTCTATGGAGCAAGTATGAAGATCAACATTTTACTTTCTGAATTTCTCAAAGAACTTTAATGCTTCAGATAAGTTGTTAGAATATCATGGATCAAGAAGAAGAACATTATTGCCTTCTACAAGATCTGAACATTGAAGCATCATGTCTCGTAAACTGAACTGACCTGACCTGCCAAAGTGGTTTGAAATAAGAGGGAGTAAACCAAAACGAAGATGGACACAGGAAATTCCAGACACCTAGGGTATGAGGGTCACTTAGGCAGGAGATATGCTAGAGATCTAGAGGCTCTTCGGCATGCTAAGATGAGAGCGACATTCTGCAAAGAACCTACTACCGTATATGATGATGCTATTCTTGCTGTTTTATTTGTCTTATAATGTCATAAGTGACTGTTCTGTTTTCCCTATTATGGTAGAGGATCTCCATAGCGAAGTAGTTAAGCCGTATCCCTCATGTTGAGAAGGTTGTTGGTTCATTTCACAGACCCCTGAGTGTTGACGCTGAAGCTATAGAGTTTGTGATCTGTGCGACACTTCCGGCAGATGGTTAGGAACTCTGCAGAAAGAGACTGAGCTATATGGCATACGTTCATCCTCTTGCTTTTGAACCCCTTTGATTTTAACCCTATTAGGGTCTGGTCATCTGTAAATTATATTGTACTCATTCACTCTACATTTACATTAAGTACCTTCAATTATCTTTTTCAACATTATTTCAAAGTATGCATTAAAAAGTCCAGGGGGGATAACAAACATCAATGACATATTCCTCTTCTGATTGGTGTTTGGTTGGTTATTTCCCTCTTTAGTTTATGTAACTGTTGCTTGTTTAATAATATAAAACAAGGAAGAAATGAATTCAAGACACGAAGATGAATAATAAAATAATGAACATAATTTATTGTAATTTTCTAAGTGTATCCAGCTTTTAGTGTTGTAGTGATCAACATTTTGTATTAATTTAATTTCTTTCTTCTTTGGTAATCTCAAATGTTGTTACTTATTATCAGTGGACATTTTTCATTTAATTCTTTCACGTCAGACATCCAAGCAATAAGAGTTCTGTTGCTGACTCATTTGTGGATAGTCCTCATAGATCACAAGAAACTGATCCAAGCACCTATAGACCTGTAGAAGGAGTTTATAGAGCCACAAGCATTGCACATCAACAGCAGGAGCCACTTTATAGACCTCCAGAGTCAGCCTATAGGTCACAGGAAGCAGTTTATAGACCTCCAGAGTCAGTCTACATATCAAGGGAACCAATTTATAAACCCTCAGAATCAATCTACAATTCACAGGAGCCAGTTTATAGATCCCCAGAATTAGTCAACAGATCGCAAGAACCAGTTCATCAACCCCAAGGATATGCCTACAGATTACAGGAACCTGTTAATCGACCCCAAGAATCTGTCTACAGATCACAGGAACCAGCCCCCAGACCCACAGTAACTATCAGTGGTCCAGAACGACCTCAAACAAGGGTGCAAGTGAGTAGGTTTTCTTTAATGAAATGTTGAGTTTAAAAATAAGTAACTGTGAAGAACCCCTTCCACACCTTGAGGTGTATGGGTATATGATGTGAGTCCTATATTTTATAGACCATCTTACACTCGATCGGTGAGGTGGTCAGTATCACAACAGCCACCTTTACTTCACAGAACATTTCCTGGTACCTATTTTAGACTGGTTTGACTGGAGCCCAGGTCATATTAGAAAATCCCCATGCAGGTGCTGATTTAAATTGATAACCACCTGGCTGGCAGGCAAGCATGCTAGCCACTCCAAGACCACGCCTCCCAGTATTGAGTATAGTATGGACAATATCATCACTATCATGTAATAATCAGTACTGAAAACACAACAGGTGACTTTATGAAGAATAAACACACTTTCGATGCTTTTATCAATTTTACCTACCGAGAAATAGTATTGCTTCCTTTTTATTAACAAAACTAGTGGAGTGGGGGGTATTTACTTTAGAATGTAGGAATAGAATTAGACAACAGAATATAGTAGCTAAGACTGCTAAGTTCTCATTGGAGATTTTATTGCAGGTATATTTATGTTTATTTGTGACGAATGTTCTCTATATAACCAGGTGCTTCCAGTCCATGCGGGAAACACACATCACGAACCCACATTTCTTGATACATTATCCCCAAATAGGACAAAACCAAAGTCAAATGGAGGTCTAAATGTACCAAATGTGTCTAATGGGAATCAACAGAGGTCTGTGTCACCTGTTGGTCTACAGAGGCCTGTGTCACCTGTTGGTCTACAGAGGCCTGTGTCACCTGTTGGTCTACAGAGGCCTGTGTCACCTGTTGGTCTACAGAGGCCTGTGTCACCTGTCGGACCACAGAAGGTATCTTAATTGCTGTTAAGCATGTTAAGATTATATTTGTATATACAATATACATATAGATATATGTACTCTACTCTGGGCAAACTCATAAGTGCTAGTCCTCTCTTAGTAAAGTTGAAGACTGCTTATTTTGAGTAAACAGGTTATTAATAATTGGGATATGAACAATGTACTTGTAGTTGTAGTTTACTTTGTTTCATATTTTGCCCTTCATATTTTACCTTTCTTGCCTTTGTGATAAGAAGTGGAATTGGTGTTTTGCTTCATTGTTCTGTAAATTTACAGTTCATAATTTAGCAATAATGTAAAAGTGTAGGAGCATTTATATACATGGTACTAGTTGTGGGCAGTTATGGGTAAAGTCTTTCATACAAAATATCAGAATACATATTGTAATGATTTTTAAAAAAATATATTAATTACAGTCTCTTAAAATTGACTATGTTCAGAGTTTTTGAAATAAAAAGCTATAATAAGCTTTCTCTTGTAAACAATTTTTTTTAATGAAAACATTTTTTAAAAGTGCAGTTTGTAATGGTTTTTCACATTCGATGACTGTTTTATCTTGAATTTTGCTAGTATATGATTAAGCTGCACCACCTGGCACATGTAGGAATTTCTGTTGGTGATATTATAAATAACAACCTCAATGGCTCGGAACGCTGAAGAAGAAGTAGAAGATATTATAAATAATAGGAAATGTGTATCTTAATGTATTTTAAAAAGAACAGAGTCCTCTTATTAAAAATATATATATATTGTAAGAAATCAAAAATTTCAGTAATGTAAAATCCAGGTTACATTATATTTATGTAAATAAAAATACATGATAGTCAGTTACAAATACCAAGATAACAAGCACTTTGAATCATTCACCCTGCATTTTGTACAGGGAGAAGTCATTAAATGACGAATGTTACAACACACTTGGTACTCCTGTCCACTGCCACTAGCTTGCTGATGCCTTCTAGAAAAAAGATTTTGGGTGTTGCTTTAAACCAAGTTTGCACTGCCCCCATTACCTCATGGTCATCTGAAAACCTCTGAGCCCGCAAATGTTCTTCCAGGGATCTATCAAGTGAAAGTCTGATGGTGTCAGGCTTGGAATGTATGATCAATGTTTCATGTCTCAAATTTCAGAGCACATAGTATATTCAATGAATGCACAGCCATATAAGGGCTGCTTTTGAGAGAAGTCCCCAGCATTTTGATCTTTCTACCCAGACATACACTCTCACCTGACTCTGACAAATGTCTCCATACTGAATCATCATTCTTCTTGTGTACATTTCACAAGGTTTCACACCCTCTGACCATAAAAAGCTATTAGCGCTTTGTTGTTCTTCTATGGTGCAGATCGATTCAGGCAGCCATTTTGTAATCACTATTACATATGCTCAAACTGCTTGATCCTCAAGACCCCTATATTGGTGATATTGCTTAAGAGCCAGTTTGTGTCCTGAAATAAGATTTTCCATTGTTCATACCTTTCCTTGCACTTTATAATAAAGTAATAAAGTTCCTTTTACTTAATGACTGTCCCTTATATTTCAGCTATAAAGATTCATTATGTTGCTTTTTTACCGTTTGACTCGGGCTCTGAAGATTGTGGGTTCGATTCCGGGCCGCGTCCTTCGGTTCACAAGTTAAATTTTTCTGAGACTCCTGTGGGTCGTCGCTAGAGCTACGGAGTTCGTGCTTGTTACGACACTTTTCATGCTGCGGAAAGAGACCGAGCCATATGGGATAAAACCCAGTGCAATGAAGTCGACCCTTTCGACTTTTAAGCGACTTTTTTTTATGTTGCTTTATTCTATTCGATATTGATTTATTTATTTATGTAGTATGCCCCTGCCATATACAGCAAGGAGGTTAGCATGTCAGAATGGATAAGAATGCTCATCTTAAACATTTGGCATGCTTATGCCGAGGGAGTGGGTTCAACCTGTCACTTGGACTAAAATGTTGACTTCTCATCTTGACTTAGGGATGTAAATTACAAATATCTCAGAAGTCGGAGTGGGTTTGTCTGATGTCGAGGGACACTGATAATAGGGAAAGCTAATGCACATGCATAAATCAGTTCAGTGCACCAGAAATAGTAGCACGGGTGGACTACGCTTGGGTTCAAAGCAAGCAAACGCACACACACACAATATCAATATCAATATCAATATCAATATCAATATATATATATATATATATATATATATATATATATATATATATATATATATATATATATATATATATATATATATATATATATATATATATAATTAGATTATAAACAATAGATTATGCAATTTATTGCCTGGCACATTTTTCTGTATATATATATATATATATATATATATATATATATATATATATATATATATATATATATATATATATATATACAGAAAAATGTGCCAGGCAATAAATTGTATAATCTATTGTTTATAATCTAATTATTCATATTATAATTTTTTTGCCGAAGAAGTAAATGCTGCTGATAGTGAAGAAATAAACATTGTTGGTGGTGAAAGAAGTTAAAAGACAAATAGCTATTGCTCCTCAAAGACAAAAAAAACTGAATAAATTGTGGAGAGGGACAGATTGAACTTTAAAAAATCAGATTTTTAAGAGCTTGCATCTTTCCAATTGCAACATACGCCTATGATACCTGGACACTTGATAAACAAGCTGAACAGGGCATAGATGCCTTTGAATATAAATGTTATAGACAAGTTCTAAGAACATCTTGGATAA
The DNA here is from genome assembly GCA_963921405.1 of Cepaea hortensis. Classification (NCBI taxonomy): domain Eukaryota; kingdom Metazoa; phylum Mollusca; class Gastropoda; order Stylommatophora; family Helicidae; genus Cepaea; species Cepaea hortensis. The sequence continues at coordinate 75,047,677 of OY992883.1, read as the reverse complement.
GGAAAAGAACAAACGCATTCATACTTCAAGTGCTGGATATTGAAGAAGGTTGGCTATTAAAGACAATAAAACAAAGAAAATTGAAATATTTTGGTCACTTGAAACGTCACAAAAGTTTGGAGAGAACAATAATGGAGGGGTATAGACCTTGGAAGAGAGGAAGAGGAAGGCCAAAGAGAAGATGGGTGCAGGATGTGGCAGTTGATCTTCAGATGGGTGTACCGGACAAGGGACATCTTGCTTATGATCGAGATGTTTTCCAGAAGGTTGTTATGGGAGCGAGGTTCTGCAAAGGACATGCTACTGAATGAATGAATGAATGAATGAATGAATATTGCTGGTAGTGAAGAAATAAATACTGCTGGTAGTGAAGAAATAAATATTGCTGGTGGTGAAGAAATAAATATTGCTGGTAGTGAAGAAATAAATACTGCTGGTAGTGAAGAAATAAATATTGCTGGTAGTGAAGAAATAAATATTGCTGGTAGTGAAGAAATAAATACTGCTGGTAGTGAAGAAATAAATATTGCTGGTAGTGAAGAAATAAATACTGCTGGTAGTGAAGAAATAAATATTGCTGGTAGTGAAGAAATAAATACTGCTGGTAGTGAAGAAATAAATACTGCTGATAGTGAAGAAATAAATACTGCTGATAGTGAAGAAATAAATATTGCTGGTAGTGAAGAAATAAATACTGCTGATAGTGAAGAAATAAATATTGCTGATAGTGAAGAAATAAATATTGCTGGTAGTGAAGAAATAAATATTGCTGATGGTGAAGAAATAAATATTGCTGGTAATGAAGAAATAAATACTGCTGGTGGTGAAGAAATAAATATTGCTGGTAGTGAAGAAATAAATACTGCTGATGGTGAAGAAATAAATATTGCTGGTAGTGAAGAAATAAATACTGCTGATAGTGAAGAAATAAATATTGCTGGTAGTGAAGAAATAAATACTGCTGATAGTGAAGAAATAAATATTGCTGGTAGTGAAGAAATAAATATTGCTGATAGTGAAGAAATAAATATTGCTGATAGTGAAGAAATAAATATTGCTGACAGTGAAGAAATAAATACTGCTGGCAGTGAAGAAATAAATACTGCTGGCAGTGAAGAAGTAAATACTGCTGATAGTGAAGAAATAAATACTGCTGGTAGTGAAGAAATAAATACTAATGGTAATGAAGAAATAAATATTGCTGATAGTGAAGAAATAAATACTGCTGGCAGTGAAGAAATAAATACTGCTGGTAATGAAGAAGTAAATATTGCTGATAGTGAAGAAATAAATACTGCTGGTAGTGAAGAAATAAATATTGCTGGTGGTGAAGAAATAAATACTGCTGGCAGTGAAGAAGTAAATAATGCTGGTAGTGAAGAAATAAATACTGCTGATAGTGAAGAAATAAATACTGCTGGTAGTGAAGAAATAAATATTGCTGGCAGTGAAGAAGTAAATATTGCTGATAGTGAAGAAATAAATACTGCTGGTAGTGAAGAAATAAATATTGCTGGTAGTGAAGAAATAAATACTGCTGATAGTGAAGAAATAAATACTGCTGGCAGTGAAGAAATAAATACTGCTGGCAGTGAAGAAGTAAATATTGCTGGTAGTGAAGAAATAAATATTGCTGGTAGTGAAGAAATAAATATTGCTGGTAGTGAAGAAATAAATATTGCTGATAGTGAAGAAATAAATACTGCTGATAGTGAAGAAATAAATACTGCTGATAGTGAAGAAATAAATATTGCTGATAGTGAAGAAATAAATACTGCTGATAGTGAAGAAATAAATACTGCTGATAGTGAAGAAATAAATATTGCTAGCAGTGAAGAAGTAATTATTGCTGGCAGTGAAGAAATAAATACTGCTGGTAAGGAAGAAGTAAATATTGCTGATAGTGAAGAAATAAATACTGCTGGCAGTGAAGAAATAAATATTGCTGGTGGTGAAGAAGTAAATACTGCTGATAGTGAAGAAATAAATATTGTGGGATATAGCAATAAAATGTATATGATGCTATTCCCATAATTTTATATTGTGATCAATAAATTTTTCACGCCCATGCTTGAATCTCCTGTGCACTGAATGAATGAATGAATGCTTGAATCTCCTGTGCACTGATGGCCAGTAGTGAGTTTATTCCACACACTGGTCAGCTGGACTAAAGTGTTGACTTCTCATTCAGAAAGCTGTAGCAAACTACTGAATGTAAAATTGCCAAGAAAATCAATCTAGGGTTGATCAGAACATCCAAATTTCATACAATTCTTTTGTTGTTGTTGAGTTGATAGTTTATCCACCCCAAGAATCTTATCTATCGATCGCAGAAACCAACTTATAAATAAACTGATAGTAAAGAAATAAATATTTGAACACAACTCAGGGGGAAACCACCACATTATCATCTTCAGAGTAAGTTTATGAGCAGTACACAAATCTAGAAGAGAGAAAAGAAATATGCCAGCAGTATCTGGACTGAACAACCTGACATGGCATGACACTTTTCCCTTCATTCTTAATGAGCTCTTTTTGGTTTCTAGTTTGTTCTAGAACAAGTCGATAGGGACGTTCCAGAACAATTAAATATAAAAGAGAGCTAAACATGAAAAAAAAATACTTCAGATGACAACAATCTGCTGAAAATTTCCATTTAGGGAATAGCTGCATGGTATCAAAGTTATAAATTGTGTACATACATACAGGCTTAAAATATTGTCAGAGTACAGACTAGAACAGTGGTTCTCAACCGGTGGGGAATTCCCCCCCCCCCCCACTTCCAAAGGGGGGAATTTTAGGGTTTCCAGGGGAGGGGGCAAATTAAGATTATTTCAAGATCGCGTTAATACAAGAACTAGTTACTTGGTATTGTTTTTCCTTCTATACTTTACGGTTCTGTACTTCTTGCCCTTCTGAAATTTGTTTTATAACATAAGAAGACTTTCAAATCAAGTTTTATGTAGATGTCTAGACTTGTTCTAGTTTGTGTTATTAAATTTAGCTTCCATTTGTACGTATACTGTATAGGGGCAGGGTGGGGGTGGTTTATAGGGAGGAAATACGAAAGGGGGAATGACATTCTGAACATATGGTGCAGGGTGCATGGGCCAAAAAAGGTTGAGATTAGAAGAATGTGCAACAAGATTCAGTACAGACACTGCTAGAGATCCACGACCACCAACCTTCACTGAGGAGATGACACTGAATGATGATGTTGAGTCTGCCCTCTAATTTCTACTTCATCCTTGTCCTGTAGTTAAACTAGATGTTGGTGGCTGTGTTTATCTGTTGTGATGCTGTAAGTTTGACTTGTTACATACTGTTTTATAACTTGTTTTGCTTTATGTTAATCTCTGTAGATAACTTTGAGTGGCAGAGGTCTCAAAGAGGCAGAAGTTGACAAACTGGCACATTTCTCAGTAGATGGATCACTAGCTAATCCTGGTATGTGTATTATCATCTAGTTCTCCTTCTGATTCTTCATATTCCTCCTCATCGACCTTCTCCTTCATCATTATCATCATAACACTGCAGATAAATCCCATTTAAAATGTCTTGTGTTCTCTGCCAAGCCCTTTTTGTTTCCTTGTTGCGGTATATCTACTTTACAGTGGTGGTGTATGTTACATTTGGTCTTCCCTGAAGTTATATATTATGTTGCAGTTTTCCCTATGTAATGTGATAGTCATTGTTTCAATTTGTCCTCTCTATAGTAATATTGCAGGTTGCGGTTTTTCTCCCCTAATGTTACAGTCAGTGTTGTTGTGTATCCTTCCTAAAGTGTATTGTATGTTGCATGTTTTCTAACCTAATGTGGTAGTCACGGTTACAGTTTATCTAGTTTAAGTGGTGGTGTATGTGTCAATGTGTCCTCCCTAAACTGATATTAAGTGATACTAAAATAAAGAAAAGTAAAGAAGGAGAAACTAAGGTTGCACTGAGTCATAAAATTGTGTTCACATCACCTTAAACTATCACCTTTTCTTCACTATATATCCACTACAGGTAAACCTACTGCACATCTGAAAGGTGTGAATGATCACATTGAGGTCACTTGTGAACCAGTGAGAGCTCATGTGTACATGTGTACATATGCACCCAAAAGACCAGGAGCCTACCTACTTTACATAAACTGGAATGACGATCCATTGAAAGGTAATGATTAAGGCGATGCTAACCTTAAAAAATTTAATTCCATAATACTTAATTTCTATGTTCTTTTATGGGATAGGGTTTGATATTAAAGACTGCTGATCGATAAAATATTGTCAAATTGACTTTGCACTTAACGATTGCTATGGAAACCAAGATAAACAGTGGCCATCTTGAATTTCTTAATGTACCTCTAAAACATTTATTTTTTAATGTACAGACTAAATTCTTTGTTTTATGTGTAAATAAATAGACCCTTTACAAGTTGAGTAGAAAATTTTAATGATATCTCTTTGCAGTTTTTTTTTTCAAAATGTGAAAATGGTAATGACATTTTTCATGACATTTTTTTTTTTTTTTAGTGTAGCACAAAAACTAAAATGTAATTTTCAAGATTAATCTACTCACAATGTAAGTGATATAATAAAGAATATCTCTGCAAAGTTTGAGTGAAATATAACAAATAGTTTTTAAGACAATTGTACTTATGTATAAAAAATTGGCAAAATGAGAAAACGGGGAAAAACTAATTATTTTTTTGTTTTTTATTACTAATGCACTCTTTTATGGAGAAAAAAAGTGTAAAACTGAACCTTGAGTGTTAAAATTGTCCTGCTGAATATGCAGGACCTCTCTCCAGGGCATGCAGCTCACCTTGTCTCTTCAGTTTGGCCGGTTGTACAGTGTCGCGTCTTTTAGTTTGTTTGTCCTTCTTGTACTTCAGACTATTTCTTACTTGCTTCTGCATCCTAAATGTTCCTAGTCTCTGCATATGCAGGCCTGTAGAAAGTCCATAAAACTGGGCAGTGTCTTGGGCAGCAGCAGCTCCAAAGTTGAACTCTCTTGCTGCAGTTACAACTGCAAACTGAACGCGCTTGCGTGAGGCAAAGTTGTCTTTAGTGCATCGAGCCCATATCAAGCTGTGTAAACACTCATTTGAATTCTGAGTTTGTCCTGACACACATCTACTAAGTAGTTTAGTTTAGTTTGCGCAGTGCTGTTCCAAGGCGTTTACTGACATGGTTGATACACTCCTCTTTGTCTATCTGAATGTCATCCCCATATGGTTTGATCTTGGTAAGTTCCGCAAATGTTTTTATGTCACCATCAGAAAGTATTGACGTGTAGCGAAGTTTATGACGGGCCACAGACCGTCGCCACAGCACCCTTCACCTCCATCATTCCAGCAGATCCTTTGAAATTGTTGTCACAGTTTAGAAGATGTTCTGCCTTCCATGCTGCAAATTAATCTGGTTTGTCCCTGGAAAGTGTCTTACAAGTGGTTTCACACACCTGGCAATATGTGGACATAACATGGGCATCTATGCAAACTCCTGTAAGAACATCCACTGCACAGCCAACTCCAATGTGGGATGTGTGGCCTCTAGTCAGCCAAGTGCCATCAAAGCTGACACTAATATCTAGCACATCATTGTCATGTAGAGTTATGCCTGACTGTTGTGCATGAGCCTGTAGAACATACTTTACGGTTTGAGAAAAAACAGTGTCCTCCAGATCTTCTATCTTTGAATATAGTTTATTCTCTTTGCTGTGAAATGTTTTCTGATGAATACCTTGCAGGTTCATATTTTCACAAAAATTATTAAATGATTGATTGATTGATTTAGGAACCGACATCACAAAATTATTAAATGTTGTTGCACCCATCCCACAAACTAATGCTGAATATACTGACTGGCTGTTGACAGCAAAAGATCCATTACTTTTTTCAGATAGGTATCTTCCACACACTACTTCTTCACAACAAGAGCAGTAAACCTCTGCATACACAGCTAATCCCTTGGCTTTCTTGCTGTCAGTTTTCAAAATAAGACTATCATTTTTACAAACTGGACAACATAACAATTTGATTATTGCCTCAATTTCTGAACAATCAACTCTGATTACTCTGTGTTCCCGTTTTTGATATCCATTGTCGTCACCAGAATCATACTTGCTGCTAGTGGATGTTGTGTATTTATACGTATCTCTTTTAAATTGGCTTCGGGTAATAAAAGAATCACTTCTACAACTTTGAGAAGAACACGATAGCACTGATTCATTCAGATTCACTGTCAAAACACTTGGATTTGGAAGAAGTGGCATGGGTCGCTTACTTTCAGTAGTTTCAGAATTATCTGTATCGTTTACGATGTTCTGATAGGCTTTTCGCTGCTTACGAGCATTTGCGAGGTGTAGTCTGAGAGATTACTTACGTTGACTAGATGACTGGATGTTAAATTTCTTAGAACGAGGCATATTTCAATGCGTGTCAGTCTGTCGTCAACAATGAACTTTCAGCACGTCGCCAGGTGTAAACAACACAAAGCCGCCATTTTGGAAACCCACGTGATCAATTTCAGCCATCGGCGAACGCGGATTGCTTACGATGTTCCATATATGGAAGTTTCCGGAAGATGATAGACACGAATAAACCCGATGTACACAGAAGAGCTTCCGATTAGACGAACACGGAGTATCACGAACAGTTACGGAAGTTCACGACCTTTCCAGGGATACCTTACACGCGCGTGTCGTGTTTTCCTGAGATATCGTTGCTAGGATTTGAAAACCGTCAATTTTTCAACAATTGTCAATAATTAGACAATTTGACACAGAGGGTGGGTTCAGTAAATTATGAATATTGCATAAAAATAACAGTTTTTAAACAAAAACAAGTACAGAATCTGATAGAAGACATGATAAGGTGTCTAAAAATGAACTATTCCAAAAATAGCTAAGTTGACCAAAAATCGATGTTTTTACTGCCGCCATCCATCCATCATGTGCCATGCCGGTAAGCGTGGGCGGTCATGTTCTGCCATCTCACTCGATCAACAGAGTCGTGGATCAGTTCCGTGTTTTTGTCTCGACCATGCCACAAGGCCAAGCCATCCAGATACTTGTTTCTAGGTCTTCCCCTTGGTCTGTTCCCCTCGATCTTACCAGTTGTCACCAAGTTCTCCAAATCATTTCTTCTCATAACATGCCCAAAAAATTGTGACTGTCTACGTCTAATGTCTCTGATCAGTTTACGATCTTCATTTGTTTCTTGAAGGACTTGTTCATTGGTCTTTCTGGCTGTCCATGGTATTCTTTGCATTTTCCTCAGAAACCACATTTCTACAGCCATCAGATGTTTTTCAGCCTGGCTGCTCATTGTCCAAGCTTCACATCCATATAAAAGTACAGGTTCTATGTAGCATCTCAACACTCTTTTTCTCGTTTCAATTGACATCTTTTTATTGGTCAGTATGTTTTTCATCTTGCTAAAGGCTACTTTTGCCATGGCGATTCTTGTTCTAATCTCTTCAAGGCATCTCCCATCAGATGTTATTACTGTTCTGAGGTAATTGTACCTATTCACTTGTTGAAGAATATTCCCATTTACTTGTATATTACACTGTGGTATTTCGTTCTTCTTAGTGACGACCATAATCTGTGTCTTTTTACAATTTAATTCTAACCCTTGTTGTTCACTGTGTGTAACAACCGCATCTACTAAATGTTGCAGGTCCTGTTCATTGTCTGCAATCAAGACTGTATCATCTGCATATCTAATGTTATTGATGCATCGTCCCCCAATGTTGATTCCTTCCATATTTTCAATATTTCTGAAAATATTTTCACTGTACAGGGAAAACAGATCTGGAGACATTACACATCCCTGTCTCACACCTCTCTTAATAGGCTGATATTGGCTTACTTCATTATCAACTCTTATGGCAGCTTGTTGTTTCCAATATATGTTTTTTACAAGTCTAAGGTCTTTCCCATCAATTTGTAGTTCTTCAAGCATCCTTATCATGTTGACATGTCTCACTTTATCAAAAGCCTTTGTGTAGTCAATGAAGCAAAGGTGTAGATCTTTGTTTACTTCTATAGAACGTTCGATTACGGTTCTCAGTATATACACAGCATTTACTGTACCCTTGCCTACTACAAACCCACATTGTTCTTCTCCTATTTCAGGTTGTATTTTCCTCCTAACTCTTTGCATGATAATTCTTAGCAAAATCTTCGTGATGTGACTCATTATACTAATTGTTCGATGTTGATCACATTCCAAGGCTCCTGATTTCTTTGGGATTGCAATAAATACAGAATTACATAACTCATGAGGTATGTTTCCAGTATCATATATTGTATTAAGCAGACTGGTAACTTTATCTATTCCATATTCTTCTAAAGCATTAATCATTTCTGTTGTGACGCTGTCTGGACCGGGGGTTTTGCCAGATTTCATATGATTAAGAGCATTCTGAACCTCCATTTTCAAAATTGCTGGCCCTTCATTGTTATTTTGAACAATATATTGTTCGTCTCTGCTATCGTCATACAGGTTTTTCACGTAATCTGACCATTCATGTAATATCTGATCTTTTTCTATTATGACTCTTCCATCTTTTGTCTTTAGGCAGCCTGCTGATGTACGTGTTCTTTGATTAGTAATCTCCTGAATTCTTTTGTGCATTAGTTTTGCATTTTTACTGTTGTGTTGTTTTTCAATTTCTCTGCAATTTTTCTCAAGCCATGTTTCTTTAGCCTCCTTACATAAGGTTCTGACTTTTCTGTGAATTTCTTCATATTTGGCAGGATTATTTTTGTTCTGTCTTCTTGTTTCCATTAGTTGTAAAATTTCTTCAGTCATCCATGTCTTACGGCCAACTTTCTTTACTTTTGGAATAGTTTTTTCTGCTGCACAACTGATTGAATTCTTCAGCATTTCCCATTGATCATCTACATCTTGAAATAGGATCTCTAGATCAGACAATAAATCAAATTTGTTCTTTACTTCTATGTTAAAATTATCTTGTATTTCTTTGTCAGTTTTCAATTTGCACAAGTCATATTTAGGGTTTCCTGCTGTATACTTGACTTTCTTTAACTTTACCCTCAATGTGCCAGTAATTAATCTGTGATCACTGTAACAGTCTGCATTTGGAACTGTTTTTACAACTGTTAATGCATTTCGAAACCTTTTGCTTATCAGGATGTAATCTATCTGGTTTTTAATCCTGCTGTCTGGACTCCTCCATGTCCATAATCTTCTAGGATGTTGTTTAAACCAGGTGTTTCCTACAACCAATTCTTGTTCTTTTGCCCATTCTACAAGTCTGTAACCTCTTTCATTTCTCTCTCCCAAACCATGGTTGCCTACACTGTATCCATCGCTTTGCTTTCCTATTTTTGCGTTGAAATCACCCATTATGATATTTATTTCTGATTTTTTACAGTTCTTCAAAGCAGACTCCATGTCATTATAAAATTCCTCTATACTTTCTTCACTGCTTTCACTTGTTGGGGCATATACTTGAATTACATTTATTTTAAAAGGTCTTCCGTTTAATTTTACTAATAGAACTCTGTCTGACACAGCCCCATATCCTTTGACAGAATTTGATGTTTGCTTATCTAATATAATGGCTACACCTCTTTGCTGTTCTTCTCCCCCCGAGTAAATAATCTTACATTCCTCTCCTGTCCTTATCCCTGCTCCTCTCCATCTCGTTTCCGATATTCCTAATATGTTAATCTTCTCTCTCTCCATTTCTTTTTTGATGTCCTCCAACTTTCCGTCTGCATTCATTGTTCTAACATTCCAAGTTCCTACTTTCAATGATATTAATCTTTTGCACCTAGTAGCCTGTTGACGGTCTGGAGTCACCTGGTGCGCATGACTATCCCTACCGGGCGAGGCTGCTCCTATGGAGCACCCATTTACGCCGTTTCTCTGATTATCGATAAGTGAACACAACATGATTTTCTTGGCATGTGTAAAGAAGGTAGTTTGCCATTGCTTTCCTTCCCAGCAGTGACCATACTGGTCAGTGACCGTAGCCATTGTCTCCTCAAAAAAGGAGATCCTCTGCCTACCGTCGTGAAGGTGTAGACCATAACCTACAACTATCTGTCGGCTGCTCTCCATCTTCATCCACCACCTGCACCCATGGCTTCACGTAACCCTGATCGGGGGGCTAAACGGGTACTCCACCTTGCCCAAGGGTGTCCCGTAGGCTAGCGGAGGGAAGGAGGCGCCTTACTTCTCCTTTGATAGGGGATACCCCTACCCCGCTACCCAAATGTTTACTGCCGCACATCGCCTTAAATTAATGTTTGGAAAAACTACTAAAGCCATCTGCAACAGTTACTGACTCACTGCATGGGTTTCTGTAGCAAATGCAGAATACCTACACATTCATATGGGTGGTATTGGGCTGCTAAGAGAAGAAGACTTACAGGATTGATATTTTGCTTGTATTTGTTAGAGTTAGATACCGATTTTGCTTGTATTTGTTAGAGTGAGATACTGATTTTGCTTGTATTTGTTAGAGTGAGATACTGATTTTGCTTGCATTTGTTAGAGTAAGATATTGATTTTTCTTGTATTTGTTAGAGTGAGATACTGATGATGTGGGATCTTGTAGACTTACATATCAGAACTACTGCAGTGGTTAGTCAGCTGCACAGGAATCTAGGTAGCAAAAAGGTAGATTACATTTAGGTAGATATTAATTGATGCTAACTTTCCATAGTTGCTATGATTTAGACTTATGCTGAGCTGAAAAGATGTGCTAAGAACAGGGAAAGGTGAAGTGATATGATCAGGAGATTTTGACACCAGCCTTCAGACTGGCTAATCTGATTATGTTGAGAACAGGAAACTGTGAGATGACATGTTTAGATAACTTTGACAGTAGTCTTCAAATTGAGATAGAGAGAAGGGGAGAGAGAGAGAGAGAGGGGAGAGAGAGAGAGAGAATGAGAGAATTAATTATTCTGCTATCCTGTTACAGTTGCAATAGTAATTTTTAGCACTGAAATAATCTCTTCTCTGTTATTGGCTGTGATCACAGTCTGTCACAGTTGCTGCAACTAGTTGTTCTTAGTAGTAGAGGATTTAGATAGAGAACCATACACCTTAAATCAGTGCAAGGTATCAGACAAATATAACAGTGCATTGTATGTCTCAAATGTATTATCTTTGTAAAATAAAGACTGATACTATTAATCATAAATGAGTACTTGACTAATCTAATTCGGAGACAGAATAAATGTTAAAGAAGGGAATTTGTTATCGCACTTCAACAAGCTGTAACTGTTTATTTGAATCTGTATGCATTCCACATCTTTATGGTAGTAAATCCATTAGGATTACCTGTACCTATTTTATTTTTCTATAGGTTCACCCTTTAAGGTAATCATTAGTGAGTCACTGAGTCCTCAAACACCACCAGAAGATGTCAGACCTCAGCCATTCACAGAATATGTCCGACCTCAGACATTCACAGAATCTGTCCGACGTCAGACATCTACAGAATCTGTTCGACCTCAGGCATTCACAGAATCTGCCAGACCTCAGACAGTCTCAGCAGCAGTTAATCCTCCTAGGATTACAGCAGTAATGGAGCCTGGACATGGTACACTGGGCAGTAATGTGGAGCTGAGGCTTGACTCAAGATATGCTGCAGAAGGTAACATCTCTCTACAATTTTGCATATGACAGTTGTTCAGAAAATAATGTGTATTCATTGCAAAACAAAGACAGCAAAGTGACAGTGTATATGTAACTTGTTCCTGGCCTATCTGAGTAATTTCCTGGTCACCCAACAGAGAGAGCTGTTGTTTTGTCTTGTCTATCCACTGTTGAGCCAATAGAAGAACTGTTTTGTTCCCTGTGCTGGTTCAGAGTCAGACCTTGCCGAGAGATAATGTGGGGAGCTGTAGTTTTCGTCCTAGCCAGAGGTGTTTGCACTGGTTCATGCGAGTCTATGCCTTTGTAAGGTGTCGATGTTGTTGATCCATCTGTTCCATGGTCTCCTTTGTGCTCTGTAACCCATTCTTCTTCAGGTGTATGCATTAGGAGTAGTTTTGTCATATTAAGTGTTCTTATATGCTTTGTAACTTTTTCTGCACATGTGCAGAGAAGGCATTAATCATCTGTCTGTGAAATGAAATGTATTTAGAGCAGGGACGGTGAATGTCCAACCCATGGGCCATATAAGGCCAGTGGGTTTTATAAGCCATCAAAATCATTGGTCAGACCCTGCCAAGGCAACCACAGGTGGGAATCAAAATTCAATAAATCCATGCGCTTCTTTTCACAGCAACATAAATTTATGTTAAGTGAGTCATTTAAAAAAATGTAAATTTTGAGGAGTAAGCAAGTAACATCCATTACGTAGACAGGACATATACGAATATTTAATAGGACAGACATGTGTGCTTCTCTTCAGCTGCCTATAGCCTGTCTGTCTGTATTGTGGTGTCTCAGAGGATAGTCAGTGCCAGGCATGCTCAGAGTACATGTGAAAATGTTAACACACTTAGAACAGCAATCAAAGTAAAATAATGACCCTACTGGCATTGAAATATGCATCTGTGTTCAGAACAACTTACTGCTGCGAGATATTCTTTTCAAAACTTACCATTGTAGACTTGACTGAGGAACGGCTGGCCGAGTGGCTAGAATGCCGGATTCTCCTTCGGGAGACCCGGGTTCGAATCCTCAGTAAGGTGTGGGATTTTTTTCAGTCGGGGGCAAAAAGAAAATCCTAACCTGCACAGTTCACGGCGCCTGCACTAGCCAAGCAGCCTTATTTCCTCAGGCTCAAAGACCCCCTGCCATACACTGCAAGGTACTATACTGGCAGTAAATGATGGTTTTTGACAGTAGACTTGACTGTGCACCAGACCGGTTTAGAGTAGTCCGTTTGTCTGTGCCTTCTAAGTTTCCTTCACTTTCTGTTTCTAGCTCCAAACTGGTCTCTGACATTATTTTGTTGGTGAAGAAGAGTAGTTTTGGTGATAGTACTGTATACAAGTGTTGCCTTACTCCAGTGGTTATTTACAATAGATCAAAGCGTCCTTTGTTAGATCGTAACCATCTTTTACATATTCTATATAAAGTTTTGATGTTGTCTGGTAGGTGCCCTTTATCCCATTTTCTGTTAAAATAAACCACAGCTTATTTTTGCCTTGGCATTTGAGGCATTCACATCTCTACTAAGTATACCTTGATATGTTTATTTCCTTCGTTGGGAGCATGGTTTCGTGCCACAGGGCTACATGCTCTTGATGTTCTTGCAGCCCTTTTACATTGGGCATGGTCCTGATGCCTCACAGGATTGGATGTAGTCCTGAGTATTACCTTTGCCTTATAGGGATCCTTTCATTATGGCGAGGAATAGATAAGAAAAGGTGGTAATTGAATAGAAAAAAATGTTGGTAGCTGCATAGATAAGAAAATGTGCTTGTTGAATAGACCAGAAATGTTGGTAGTTGAATAGATAAGAAAATATGTAAGTTAAATAGATAAGGAAAACATAGTTGTTGAATAGATAAGAAAAGGTGATAGTCAGGTGACATACATTTATAGGAAAACACTTCAACCTTCAGAGGGGGTTTTGGTTGTTTGAAGGCAAGAGTATATTTCACTTGTCGGTGGGTACTGCACCTTTACCTTAGAGGGCCCAAACTGTTCCCAAACCAGGTATATCACCGAGCACTTGGACTCACCCATAGCAAACTCTGTGAGAGCGGGTCACCACAAGAAGGTGCTGCTATGGACAGATTTGTATAGGAGAGACCATATGCCAGAAGCTCACAATCACATCATGACAGCATTGGCTATTACCGCAGTTATTTAATCCAGATCAATATATCCATTTATGTCTTTAGAACATTGATACCCAGACCCTACATGGACAGCACAGAAATAAGTAACCTTTATGTTCTTTTGCATGTTTATTGTCATGTGTGTACATGCATAACAGCAATTTGTGTGGGTCTGTTTCACTGTGTGTTGCTATGGCACCATGGCGACATCCTTTGCTGGTGTTTCAAAATGATGCAATGTGATTTTTATTGGCCAGATATTTGTGTAGCAAAATTGTCTTTACAGTAATTAGTGTCAATGTTAACTGTTTCCAAGATGATAAAACATAGGGGATGATGTGGTCAAGCCGCTTGTCTTGCACTACAAAGGGCATGGGTTTGTTTTTGAACTCCATCATTCAGTTCATGAGTGAATTTTTTTGGAGACCTCTGAAGTGTTTTTCTGGAGCCACAGAGTTTGTGCTTTGTGCAACACTTTTTTTGCAGGCCGATCATTGGAAAGAAGATTGAGCCATATGTGAAAGAACCCAGTGCAATGAAGTCAGTAATCATGTCTTTAACCCCTGTAGATATAATTATTCCTTCCAGACCAGTTAATTGTGCATTTATGAAATTAAATTGACTTGTGATATGAAATAAGTGTTTCTTCCTCTACAGGCAGGCTGACAGCCAAATGTTCAGACCCCAAAGGAAGACGAGTTTCTTGTCACTTCATTGACAGTAATGATGGTACAAAGTTGTTGAAAGTCACTCCAACAAGGGAAGGCAGACACATTGTGGAGATTCAGCACAATGGAAATCACATTATGGGTAACCTATACAGTTATTTATTCTGGATAATTCATAAAATTTTTTTAATCTGAGTAGCCCATATAGTTATTTAATATAAATAACACATATAATGATTGAAATCTAGTAAACTACTGAACGTAAACTTGCATATAGAATTATAAACAGTCAATAGTGGCTAGATGTGATTGCAATGTTCTGCAAATGTGTGGATCAGAAGTGTGGAGAACAACAAAACCAGTACCCTAGTCAATTTAAGCATTTTAAAAACAAGATATTTAGAAGAAATTACCTCTCTCTCTCTCTCTCTCTCTCTCTCTCTCTCTCTCTCTCTCTCTCTCTCTCTCTCTCTCTCTCTCTCTCTCTCTCTCTCTCTCTCTCTCTCTCTCTCTCTCTCTCTCTCTCTCTCTCTCTCTCTCTCTCTCTCTTTTTTTTTTTTTTTTTTGCTCGCTTAAAACTCAATCGTAGCCCTTACACACTATTTACAGTAGTAATGGATTGAATTTTGTGTGTGGGTTAGCTCTCCCTTTTACTGGTGTCCCTCGCCTTCAGGCGAAACAACTCCGACTTCAGAGGTAACTCTCTCTGTCTCTCTCTCTGTCTCTCTCTCTCTCATTCTCTCATGAGCTCACTCTCTCTCTCTCACACTCTTTCTCTCTCATTCTCTCTCATGAGCTCTCTCTCTCACTCTTTCTCTCTCTCTCTCTCCCTCCCTCCCCCACTTTCCTTACCTCTTCTTTCTGCACACCCATTTTTGTTTAGAGCTACTACAGTGTTCTCCTGCCTGTAATATGATAAGTGTCCATGGTGTTTGGTCAGTAGCTCTTACCCTATCCTTCTGTGTCTTAATTCCAGAGAACAGCGGAAGGTAGCTTTGAGAGGACATCTTCAGTCAGTGTAGAGGGAGGGATCAGTACTACCACCACCTGAATAACTCCATGGATCAGCACCATATATTTTATTTTAGATGTCATAAAATGAGTTACATTTCACTGTTTTGTCAAGCCTGTAACCCAGTGCATTTGACTTCCACAGCCATTTCATTTGGCTTTGCCTTCCCTAGCCTTTGACTGTCCCCAGTCTACCTGCCAGTCAACAGGTTGTTATGTCTCTCTTTGTCTGGTCCCTACTCATTGGCCTGTCCAACATGAGAGACCCTACACTGCAGTTGATATAGCTCTTTGGGTCACTGGGACATGTTACCCCCTGCACCACTTTAAGGTGAAGACACAAAGAAAGTGGGAATGTCATGAACAGAAACAGCATCATTGGGAATAGAAAAAAATAGTTTTAGGTTGTGCTTTCAGCAAAGAGACTTACAACTTCAGGAAGGTGAAGAAGAAAGAAACACTGGTAGACTTTATAGTCATTATGCTTGGCCAGTCTACTGTTTTCATTCCACTAGTCTGTATTATTGCTTTGTTTACTTGTCTTTCCCAGGTAGCCCATATGCTTTTGACATCAGAGGACACCATGCTACAGGGCTTGTACGTGTCTGGGGCCCAGGAATTGAGAATGGGGTGATTCCACACTTCCAGAGCACTTTCTGGGTAGACACCACAGGAGCAGCCTCCGGAGAAATGAGAGTCAGAATTATGGGACCTAAAGGTTTAACACATGAATACTTTCTTCTTCCCTGCCAGCCTTCACTCCTTCCTCTATCCATCTCGTCATCCCTTCCACCCTCCCTCTTTGCTTTTCTTTGTATCCATTTCTTCCTCCCTCAATTCCACCTTCACTTCTTCCATTATTTCCTTCCTCATACTCATCTCTCTATCTCTCCTCTCCCAACAGCCCCCTCCCCACCCTTTTCCATTCCTAAGACAGTGGTCCTGGTTCAATCCCCAGCAGAAGCAGGATTATATATATATATATAATACAATGTATGTCTGTCTGTCTGTACGTATGTTATTTATGCGTTTGCGAACGGTCCATCCAATTGAAATGAAATTTTCTACATGTTTTCTTCTCATTCCCGTGCAGCCAACTGTCATAGTTTGTTAGTTTACAAACAGTTATTTACCTTATAAAATTTAATTTTGTAATTACATTATAATTTATATATAGCATGGGGACTTAACTTAAGAAAATTTATATCAAGGGACATAACTTTTAGTAGCATTGCTATATATTTTATATGTAATTGTTTCATTGTTATCAAAGCTTTATCAAATGTTTGTCTACAGTTATTTACAGGCATATGCGTTATAATATATAATGATAAAATCTTTAAGGCATTTTTAAAGTTTTCATAAAAATAATGCATCTATTTTAAATACGTGAAAATTTTCTAACACATCTTTTTATTTCTCTTCGACATCTATACAGTCATCCCAGCATTTATTGGGTTTTCATGATATCTTCGTAAGTTTACGTTCAGTAGTTTCAGATTGCCCTATTTAGTTATTGTGATGAAGATTGTTCTCTTCCAATCTGTTCGCCATATTTCAGGCAGGGGCTGAGCGAAGCCGGGTCGTCTTTTTTGGGAACAGGAATGGGAGCAGGGGCCGAATATGAATTAAACGAGATGCTCCCCGCCAGGGGCTGGGCGAAGCTGGGCCAGGTCGTCTAGACAGACAGACAGAGAGATAGATAGATAGATAGATAGATAGATAGATAGATAGATAGATAGAGAGGGGTAGGCAGGCAGGCGGATGGATGGATGGGTGGGTGGATGGATGGATGGATCCATCCATCCATCCATCCATCCATCCATCCATCCATCCCTGCTAGGGGCTGGGCGAAGTCGGGCTGGGTCGTCTATTTTGGGAACGGGAGCAGGGGCCGAATATGAATTAAATGAGATGCTTCCCGCCAGGGGCTAGGCGAAGCTGGACCGGGTCAGCTAGTGTATATATATATATATATATATATATATATATATATATATATATATATATATATATATATATATATACACTCCATAGTCAATCTATCTGCATTCATTGACTATATCCGCCAGTCTGGAGTGCCTCTATACATGCTGATTGTGTTGTTCTTTTCTGACAACCCCAATCTTCAATCTTTAAAGCTTGTTTTCTGGCTATTGATGTTGATTCGTGCAGACTCTCCAAAGGTGTTCATGATTCGACTAGATCTATTGGTCGACCCTCTGATACAGTGGCAATGCTGGACCTATGCAAGGGTTCACCACAATGCCTGTTTGTGAAACATGTCTCAAATTTGTGGATCATGCTCAAGGAATCATTTGCTAGCATGGGCCTAGTTCTGCAATTCAAGGCAGCATAATGCCATTTTTACTGCAGACATTGCCATATTTCTTGTCTATATATATAAAACACGATGTATGTATGTCTGTTCTTTATGCGTTCGTGAACAGTCCATCCGATTGAGATGAAATTTTCTACATGCTTTCTTTTCATTCCTGTGCAGCCAACTGTCATAGTTTGTTAGTGTACAATCAGCTATTTACTTACTAAAATTTAATATTTAAATTTACATTATCATTTATATATAGAGAGGGGACAACTTAAGAAAAGTTATTTCAAGGGGCATAACTTTTAATAGCATTGCTATATATTTTATATATAGATTGTTACATTGTTTTCAAAGATTTATAAACTCTTTTTCTACAGTTATTTACATGCATATGAGTTATAATAAATAATGATATAATCTTTAAGGCATTTTCAAAGTTTTCATAAAAATAATGCATCTATTTAAATAGTGAACATTTTCTAACTCGTCTTTTTATTTTTCTTCAACAGCACATTAATTTTTTTTAACATTCTCATATGTATGGCGCGTTACACCCACGTTGGGTATTTATGATGCCCATGTTAAACATTTCCTCAACGAGTTACTTTTCATGCATTTTAATGCTTATTGTTCTTTTGTTGTCAAAGAATTGCTTCATAAGAGATGTTGAATGACAGAATGTATGAGAGGAAATAGAGAAGAAGGGCAGAATGTAGGACGGGCCTGCGTGCCCAATTCTTAACCCTTTGAAAATAAAGATTTTCGTTTGTTAAAAAAAAAAGTAATTTTTTTGTGAGAGAAAGTTAGTTGCATATCATTTGCATACTCTGCAGTCAACCCACCGCCCACCATTTATTGGCTGTTTGTGATATCTTGGTAAGTTTACTTTAGATAAATCTCTTCCAATCATATTTTCTACTATCAATCTATCTATTCTTCTATTCTATCTATATTTTTAATGGGAACGGGCCGAACATAGATAGATAGATAGATAGATAGATAGATAGATAGATAGATAGATAGATAGATAGATAGATAGATAGATAGATAGGTAGGTAGGTAGGTAGGTAGGTAGGTAGGTAGGTAGGTAGGTAGGTAGATAGAGAGAGAGAGGGGTAGGTAGGCAGGCAGACAGATAGATAGATAGATCCCCGCCAGGTGTGGGTGAAGCCGGGCCGGGTCATCTTTTTTGGGAACGGGAACAGGAGCAGGGGCCGAATATGAATTAAATGAGACGCTTCCCACCAGGGACTGGTCGAAGCCGGGCCAGGTCAGACAGACAGACAGACAGACAGACAGATAGATAGATAGATAGATCCCCGCCAGGGGCTGGGCGAAGCCGGGCCAGGGTCAGCTAGTAGGATATATTAGCAAAAGCACTGCTGACTTCCTTGACAATTCTGCCATCTTGGTGTGATGAGATGTCAAACAGCTGATCTTTCTTCTATTTGTCTGTGGATATAACTTCATTGTCATCATCACATTTTTCATTAATGATAGCCTTGATCTCTGCATCTGCACCAAGGGATTCCACTCTCTACATGTCTTGTTGAATTTTGTAAGAATAGAAAATATGTCTAAGGTTTGAGGGAACGGTGTTGAGTCTTGCCTAGAATAAATATTTGTGGTCTCATGTTAGTCTGACAGTGTCCTCAGCCCAACCTATCCACTCCACCTGTTCTCTTTTCTTCTATTGAATGCTTTATGCATTAGGTACTTGTTGTTTGCACTTTTGACATATTCAAGTGACCTTGCTAATTCTGTTCTCCATTGTAGGAAATGACATAGAAATCTCATGGCTACACAGGGTGTATCACTTGCACACCGAGGACGATACACATAGCTTCATTTTACATTCATTCCAGTCTCACAGTTTGCATTCCACGTTTCTGAAATGCTTTGTTGTCTGTATTGTTTAATGGTTCTAAATTCAGTCTGATTACTCTGTCTCTGAAATATTTTGGTGTCTGTATTTTAATTGATTTACTACTCAGTCTCTGATTACCCTGTTTTTGAAATACTTTCTTGTCTGTATTGTTTATTTATTTACCACTCAGTCTCTGATCACCCTGTTTTTCAAAAAGTTTGTTGTTTGCATTTTTAAATAATACGGCATTCAACCTCTGGTTCCACAATAATATAAGTTACATGAGAAGTATCAGAAAACATTCTAGATGGGAGTAAACAAAATGTCAAAAATGAAAGCATCAGGTGTTTTTATGGTTCTTCATTCCACTTATATGCCTGTTATTATCCCCCCCCCCCCCCCCCCCCCTTTTCATATTTTTACATATTGTTGTTGTGTTTCCTCAGGAGCTTTCAAAATCAATGTTCGCAAGACCAACCAGCATAACAAAATTTACCAGTGTTATTATGACCCGGTTGAACCAGGCATCTACACCATCACTGTCCAATGGTCAGGCGTTCATATTGGGGGAAGCCCGTTCACAGTAATCCTGGCAAACAGTGCTAGAGAGCTACAAGTGATGCTGGAGGAATTTGCAGAGAGCAGTACGGTCAGCGACGATGATAAAAGTGTGATATCGCACAGACTTTCCAGACATCTGCCTCCACGAGAACTCTCTGTGGACGATGTCATTTTGTATTGAATCAGTTAGTCTTATATTCACAATATCAGGAATTATTTCTTTTTTGGAAGGGGGAAGGATGAAAACTGTAGCTGACATTGTGAACATTATGGGAATAATAGATAAACTAGCAGACATTGCGAATACTTTTTGTATAAATATTATGGGAAAGACTTCACTTATTCTCATTTATCTGTATCACGCAGTCAGATAGCAAAGGCTTCTTAATTTTATTTAAAGGAACAAATACTCTTTATATGTAACGTTATAAAACTATGTATTGGCAGCATACAGCATCTATATGTATTGATGGTCACAATCGCCCACCTTTTCAAACATAACAGGGGGTTAGGCAGGACTATGTTCTCTTTCTAGATTTCTTGTCTGTGTAGAGCGATCTATTAAAAAATAAATTAGGTGTGAATGCTGGGGGGCTAAATGAAAATAATCAATGTTTATTATGATGATAGAATGTTTATATCAAGATCTGAAAATGCATTGCTAGATTGTTGGACATCGTGACCATCATATGTGAATAGAACAAATGAATGAACTTTATTTTCAAAGGGTTCAAAAATGTCTGCAGCTAAACAAAGCAAAAGTTATGATCACGACAAAGAAATCAACAGCAGAGTGCGTAATGATGGCAAACGGGATAACACTGACACAAGAAGGGAGATTACAATATTTCAGGCCAGTAATCACTTCAGATGGAAAAAGTACATGTAGAATGCTTCAAGTAATGGTAGCACATTCCTGCCCATGGAAGTGAAACATTACTTTCAGTTGTTAAATACTGCATATACAGCTGCATGCATGTGAATCATGGACACTAAACAAGAGTAGGAAAGAACTAGAGGCCGCAAAGTTGTGGTTTCTTAGAAAACCAAGAATCCTGTGGACTGCTAATAAGACCAGTATCCAAAGTACTGCAATAGGGCAATTCACAAAAACACTTGATTACCCAAATGAGGACAAAAGAACTGTCTTTGTCTTGGCCACATTTGAGGATCTGGAGAAGGTTGTGACAATTGGAAGGATTCAGAGAGGCAGATTCAGAGGTCAACATAGGGAGAAACAGCTGAATGATTTGAGTCATATGGAAGACGATCAATAGTCAAACTTTTTAAAATAATACGTATGCTTTACTTTCACAATACAAAATTTTCTTTAATTATGGAAAATGTGTTTAAAATATTATCCCTGGTATAGAAAGTTCTCCAACATAATGCAATCGCTCACAAGGTAAGAAATATCTTTTAACAGTGTCACCCCTTCTGGGTCATAAATGTCAAGTCTATCACATCGATTGACGTGTGTCAGTCGCAGCGATCGGGCAAATCTTGAGCTACAGCCTACGATGGGTGACATTGTAATATTCTGTTGTGATAATTTGGCCGTGTCCAGCGTGTGCTGTGTGGTCTAGTGGTTACACACATGCTTTACACGCCAGTGATCCAGGGTGTGTTTCCGGGTCCGGTCAAGGATATGCACTACTGACAAGCTCAAACGAGAGCGAAACTCGAATCTAGTGCTTCCACATTGACGTGGATAGGCCTTAGGTTCATACCAGAATACGATCAGCGTTGCCAGTAGTGGGTTGTGCTCAATATTTAAATCTCAAATCCCGAAACTACCAAATAAATCAAGTCTATTATTATTTCAGATAATGCATATTTTTATTTCCTTATTTATGTCTTTCGGCAAATATAAAACTAATTTTGTGCTGCCTACCGTCTTCATAAGCCGGCTCCGTGCCAAAAGGGTTATGAATGTGGTTCGAGATCCCTCATACCTGTGTTTGAAACACAGCTGCACGCGATTTGACAGCAGATTGCGTTACGTTCAATTTTTACAAAATGGTATGGGTGCCAGTCGTTCAGAAAGCAATGGCAGACTACTGAATGTAAACTTGTGAAGTGATCACAACAGCAAAATTTGCTGGTGTTGACTGCAACACCCTGAAAAGGATATGCAAATGACTTTTGTACCCATCGTCATAAGAATGTGTATTTTTATAATTTTAAATTGCATGTGTCATAAATATATTCATGTTAAGTAAATATGTGCTACAGAAAACACAAAGACTATGGAGAAAGTTTGCAAAGGAACACAATACACAATATCTCATAAGTAATGCACATACAATAAAATTCATTCATTCATTCAGTAGCATGTCCTTTGCAGAACCTTGCTCCCATAACAACCTTCCGGAAAACGTCTCGATCACAAGCAAGATGTCCTGCGTCTAATACACCCATCTGGAGATCATCTGCAACATCCTGCACCCATCTTCTCTTTGGCCTTCCCCTTCCTCTCTTCCCAGGCATATACCCCTCCATTATTGTTCTCGTCAAACTTTCATGACATTTCAATTGACCAAAATATTTCAATTTTCTTTGTTTTATCATCTTTAATAGCCAACTTTCTTTGGTATTCAGCTCTTGAAGTATGGATGCATTTGTTCTTTTCTTTAAGGCATTTATGCGCTGTTCAGCTTGTTTAGTAAGTGTCCATGTCTCACAGGCGTATGTTGCAATGGCAAAGATGCATGCTCTTAGAAATCTAATTTTTGTAGTTCTGTCTGTCCCATTCCATAATTTATTCAGTTGTTTTAGTCTTTGAAGAGCAATAGATAGTTGTTGTTTAATTTCTTTTATTGTGTCACCATTGTTGGTAATCAATTTCCCAAGATTTTCAAAATGTTCCACCACCTCCAGTTTTTCCTCATCAACATATATTTATTTCTCCATAGTAGTTGCATTCAACCATAGTTATTTCTCCATTTCTCACCATCTGTATGCATTATCTTTGTTTTTGCTATGCTAAGATATAAGTTGTAATTTTCACTATTCCTTTGGTTTGAGGTTATTAGGTTTTCTATACCATTCTGTGATGTGGTTAGTAATACTGTATTATCAGCATATCGAATCTCTGGTATTTCATGACCACCAAAATTTAGGGAATCATATTGCTCTCTGGTTATATCATTTCTAACATTTCTCATATTTTCGGAGTACAGGTTAAACAAATATGGGGACAGCACACAGCCCTGACGTACTCCTTGCTTGATATCAAACCAATCTGATGTCTCACTATCTATTCTAACCGGTGCTTGTTGTTCTAGATAGAGCAATTTTATGAGTTGTACTACAGGTGATGGAAAGCCCATATTCCTTATAATTTCCAAAAAAATAAAATAAAACAAGAACAGGAAAATAATGATAGAACAGTGAGGGTAAATCCATCAATAAATATGGTGCTTTAGCTTGACAAAAGACCTGAAGTCTGCTGATGGACATGGATGTCAGAAGGCTGCTATTGTGAAGAATTTGTGGGTTTGTTGTCGTGATGATGCTGCAAAGTTCTCACTACCCACATATCCATATGCTAGAATTCTTCGCTGCTGATTCAGACTTTCTTGGCCAAACACAATATTCCTCTGATTTGTCAGGCACCCTGCTTTCCTGACATAGCATCGTGCGATTTTTGGCTGCTTCCAAAACTGAAAATGCTGCTGAAAGGGAGGGGGGGGGGGGGGGGGGGGGGCGAGTTTGTGTCAGAGGAAGACATTATGTGGAACACGGCAGTCACATTGCAGTCCATGGCAGTCTCCGTGGCGAAGTGGTCAATCCGACTACCTCGGGCTTGAAGGTTGTGGGTTCAATTCCGGGCTGCGTCCTTCCGTTCACAAGTACATATTTTTAGACTCCTGGGGGTCATCGCTGGAGCTACGGAGTTTGTGCTTTGTGCTATGTTTTCGGCAGCCCGCATTGCGGAAAGAGACTGAGCCATATGGGAAAACAACCCGGTGCAATGAAGTCAACCCTGTCAACTTTTAAGCGACGTTTTTTAGAGCTTTCTTGTCATATTTTATGTTTGCTCATTTTTTATACCAACGACTCCTACTTTCAGTATCATCTGCACTTGCAACTTTACTGGTTGACTGATTGTTGTGGAAACTGGGGCAGTTTTGTAAAATCACTATGCCATCCATTACTAGCATTGAAAGGAACAAGTCGGTCATCTTATACCTAAGGCTCTTTCTGTTTTGATTGTAAAATAATGTATAACAACTTAATCTGAGATATGCCTTCAAAAAATAGTCTCAATAAATTTATAATTTCTTCACTTTCTTTCTGCCACTCTCTTACTGCCATTGCAGTTCTTGAGTTTGATTCAGCCACACTACTTTGCTTCATGTCTGACGTTCCTTCAGATTGTGAGCTAAGTCAGTTTCTGTATACCTGCTGTTTTCACAATATGACATGCTCTTTCAGTTCATTGGAGCTGCTTTATTATTTCAAGGTTTGACTCTCATTGCTTGGATATTTTTTAAATCTCACTGCTTGGTTGTTTTTATTTAGCAAAGACATTTAAACTTGTTCAGGAATGTTGAATGAGTGTCCTTACTATAAAATTTAACAAATGCAGGCGACTAATAACTATAATACGTTTATGGTGAACTGATACTGACAGTGTTCTGAGGTGTGTGGGAGTATGTGATTTATGTGTTCCTATATGCGTCTATTCAGCTGGGTGATATTTTCTGTGGCCACCTAGTGTTTCTTGCTATGGGAATCAAGCATGAGTAAATAAGAATACTGCATGTATACTTATAAGTTATATACACATACTTCTTCTTCTGCTGTCTTTTTTTTCTCCAATGGAACATAGGTCCTCAAGCCAAGATTTCTTATCTTTTGACCTCTCATGCAGCTGCTGCGATAGTAAGTACAGGACCCATTGCATGTCATGAGGATTATTGAGTATATGGTGTTTGACCATATTTTTGGAATGTTTGGTAGTTGTTTACTCTGAGATGGAGTAGCCAATCCAACATCAACCCTTCTTAGTACATCTTATGACATGCATGGTAGGTTACAGTTTTTTTAAATTTGCGCTCACTCGCTTTGAACTCGAGCGTAGTCCATACACACTATTTATAGTGCATGGATTGAGTGATGGTGTAGATGCTATTTATATTCATTGCAAGTAGTGATGGACTGAATTTTGCGTGTGGGTTAGATTTCCCTATTTACAGTGTCCCTCGCCATCAGGCGAACTCACTCCGACTTCAGAGGTAAAGGTAGGTTACAGTGTTACTGTTTGTTTCTCTTATTGGCCCAGGTAACACTGGGGCAGCATATACTTATACTGTTCACATTGGAACAAATTCAAATGTTAAAAATAAATTTTATTAGGGAACTTCCAGTGTTATGAATATTTTAGGAAGAACTTCACATGTTCTCAGTCGTTGTCACTCACAACTGATTACAAAGTGTTGTATTTCAGGAACATAACGAGAAAAACATATCAGTTTTAGAATCAATATGATGAAACTGAATCATAGTCTCTGCTTGTTATTTTTACATTCACATTTGCAATTTTGGATTACAAATATTATATATAAGCATTATAATAGACAGAGGGCTGTGGTAAAGCACAACGCTTGCCTTCTGGCCCGGAGGTCATGTGTTAATATTCCCATTGATACAAGGATTATTTCCCACTAACCTGAGCTCCAGGTCAACCCAACCTAAAATGGGTACCAGGACATTTTCTAGGAAGTAGAAATGCAGTCGGCATGATTTGGTCGAATCATCCACTGAGTGATCTAAACATCTGGGATGATTGTATCAGAATAATGTCAGCAATTTTGATATGCCCATTTTTAGCTACACTGCATATCTCATCACAGTAGTTAGATTAATTCCAACTATATGTTAACATGGGTGCCACTGTAGCACAGTCATGTGTTCAAATCACCATTGAGGCTGTGTTTATTTTATTATAGATCCAATAGCCTCATAGTGTCAACATGAATATTGTATTTATTTACTTTACTCCTGCTCCTGCTACGGAGTTCGGCAGGCAATCCTACCGAAAGAGACCGAGTCATATGGGATAAAACCCGGGACAATGAAGTCAATCCTCTCAACTTTTAAGACTTTTTTTTTTTTTTTACTTTATTCCTATGTTAACATGTGTGCATCAGCTGATGCAGTAACTTGTGTGATATATTATTGTAGCTAATCTAAGACTATAAGACTAGAAGGGTTGAAGACTTGTCAATGACATAACCCCACAGTCACCAGGTGTTAGACCAGGGCTTCAGGATGGTCAACTTGGGAATTCCAGGTAGCCATGTTGTCATCTGTTGAGCAGCCATTCCACCACTGAGGAAGATGTTTGTCAGGGTATTTTATCACATTCTACTGTCAGTGGTGCATTGCTCCATCCTCTTGGAAAAAAAAACTCAGTCTTTTATGTGTTGGGTACACAAAGTGATGTTAACTGGAGTAAAGCTGTGACAGTGGAAGGAATAATGAGCTTAATTCAGGTATGACTCTGACACGTAAGATGAAGGTACTAGTTATACTGTGAATACATGAGTTGAATATATGAATGTGATACATCCTGCTTAAAAGCACGCGCGCGCACACACATACACGCACACGTTTAAATACATACAAATATATGCTTTTGTTTCATAAAATGCTGTAAATGCCTATTTTATTTACAATAACTTTGTATTGCAACTATCATTATAAACATTCTGGTAGGGAGAATTAATTTACAATGTGTGTCCACCATACCTAAATCATTCTGATGTGTTCATGTACACGTGTAAACAAAAAGAAAACTGTAAATACATACTGCCTCTAACACAGGGAACAATTTATGACAATATTAACCATTTTACTATTGTTCTTTTTACATTTACAATGGGATATTAATTTTATTTTCTAAGGACATATTGTATCTTGTGTTATGCACACAACTGAAACAATTTGGTCACATTAAATGCCACAGCAGTTTGAAAGAACAGTGATGGAAGGCATGGGGTCCTGGAAGAAGAGGCAGGGGGGGGTCTATCAATATGAAGATAGACATAGACCATTGCAAACACCTTGGGCACGAAAGTGCGTGAGGCAGGGCAACTGGCAAAGGATGGCAAATCTTGTCTGTGGGCCGTGATGAGAGCGACCTTCTGCACAGAAACTGTTACAGAGTTATGGACACTGATATAGAGACAATACATGTTCACTACTTCCTGAAGTGCTATTTAGATTTTGTGACCAAATATTTATGTAAGCTGTATCTAATGTCATATTTAATAACTGTGAGAATTGTATGACCAAATATTTGTGTAAGCTGTATCTAATGTCTTATTTAAACAACTGTGAGAATTGTGTGACCAAATATTTGTGTAAGCTGTATCTAATGCCATATTTAACAACTGTGAGAATTGTGTGACCAAATATTTGTGTAAGCTGTATCTAATGTCACATTTAACAACTGTGAGAATTGTGTGGCCAAATATTTGTGTAAGCTGTATCTAATGTCATATTTAACAACTGTGAGAATTGTGTGACCAAATATTTGTGTAAGCTGTATCTAATGCCATATTTAACAACTGTGAGAATTGTGTGGCCAAATAATTGTGTAAGCTGTATCTAATGTCATATTTAACAACTGTGAGAATTGTGTGACCAAATATTTGTGTAAGCTGTATCTAATGTCATTATTTAATAACTGTGAGAATTGTGTGGCCAAATAATTGTGTAAGCTGTATCTAATGTCATATTTAACAACTGTGAGAATTGTGTGGCCAAATATTTGTGTAAGCTATATCTAATGTCATATTTAACAACTGTGAGAAATGTGTGACCAAATATTTGTGTAAGCTGTATCTAATGTCATATTTAACAACTGTGAGAACAGAGGAAGGGGATATACATATGGTGCTTGTTTTCTTTTCATTTTATTTCATGATCTGATTATTTTGTCAAATAAATTCTGTTTGCAAATGGACTTGTATAAAGATATAGTCACATGTGAGTGCAAGAAGGGGATTTCAGGTGCTAGTCCTTGTCAAATGCTTGTAGCCACCAAGCTTGTTCTGCCAGATCTGATGATGATGGCAACCATCAGTCTCTCACTGCCACCTGTGTATGGTTGCTCCAGAATATTTTGTCAGTTTGACTTGTGCTGCATTTCCATAAATAATATCTGTTAAATGAAAATCACATGAACCCATAACCCAGAATGGAGTGTGATACAACCATGGTAGAAGCACGAACGCTCTACATGAGGAGGGTCAGCTAACCATCATAATATTTCCAAGGACAAGAGTTCTACTTAGTGATGATCATCTATTCTTCTCACCTACACTATAAATATTCTGTTGTGGGTGGGTTTTTGTATTTTGAAACTTAGTCTCAACAGAATACTTTTGACCTCCCCATCCTTTGGGCTGTCTTGTGCAGAACTTCTCCCCCATTAGCCTTTTGCGGTTTCTCTCTATCAAAGCCTGATATCCTGCCTCTGTTGTTATATGTAAATTATCTTTTACATTTCCATCCATGTATATTGTGGTCATACTCTTCTCCTCCTCCATGGTACACTTCCCTCCACAATGATCTTTTCTAGACTTTCATGTTTTTTTACACATCCAAAATATTTCTCTTTGCTCATTTTTGTTTGCTTTAATAACCAATCTTCTTCAATATTGAGTTCTTGCTCAGATCTGCTCATTTTCTTTTCCTTGCAATGAATTTCTAATACTCTTCTTTAGCATCTGTATTCATAGTGTGCTTTCCAGCTGATGTGTTAAATATCCAAGTGTCAACCTACTCTAGGCAATTCCAGCTGCTAAAGGCTTTAAACGCTACAAATTCTAGCGCACAGCACTGGCTTTTGAATGTTGATTAGCTTTCCGTATTATCAGTGTCCCTCACCATCAAGCGAATCCACTCAGACTTCTGAGGTAGGTGTAATTTATGTCCCCAAGTCAAGAATGAGAAGTCAACATTTTAGTCCAACTGACCAGTGTCAGGGTTGAACACGCTAATTATGTTCCTTCATCATAAATTATGTTTCACAGTGTGTGCTGGCAAAATTTCAGAGGCTGAAATATAAGGACAATGATCTTACACAGAGGAGTGTAACAGTCTTGGATATTTTGTCGCCTAAGGGTCGTAGCTTGATAATCCCTTTTGTGTTTTACAACTTTATAATAAACCTGTTAGTATATAACTTTTTCAGACAAGTGTTTTAGTGTGTTTGCCTTAGTTGGTGTCTTTTTATGTTTCTACATTTGTTCTGTACAACAGTAGATAAACGGAACAAGAGGTTCTGCATAACCATGTTTTCATGCGTAGATATCAGGAGATTCATGAACATAGATTGGTACAAGGATCACAAACCCGACGTACAGATATTTCCGTGCCATCCAGGACCCGCCCCGTCCCAGTCCACGACCCCTGACCACGCCCATGGCCCCACGCACGGGGCGATCCAGATCCGCAGCAACTCTCAGGCATCATCTGGCCCGAAGGACCCCGTGCCCATCCGCCATTGTCGGCAGCGCCATGATGAGCCTCGTGCACACAATTGGCGCGTCCTTTGTGCATCCCAGAATCACCCGTATGGCCGCACCCTGCATGCGCTCCAACCTCTCAAGCTGGCTCTCCGACACCGCCAGCCCCAAACCACACCCAAAGACAGAAATTATTAACCGTCGAAAGAGCCCGTAAAGCATCCTCTGCTCCACCCCGGCCGCCGCTGTCGTCCTCAAAGCACCAAGACCCTCACCAGCTCTCACCACCAAATCCCCCACATGATCCCCAAAAGACACACACACCCCGAAGGCGACACCCAAGCACCTCAATTTAGTCTCTACCAAGAGGACATCCATTCAAAACAATACATGGGACATCTGTCATCACAATCCGGCCATCTAGGGAGCACCACACAACCGATGCCCCGCCCGGGTCTACAGCGGAACCTGCGTCCCTGCACCACTCCGCCACCCCCGATCATCGCCACCTGTAAATCTGCAGCCAAATATTCCCTATCTCTGCCCTACCCGCACACCACCCACAAATGTCAAGAATATCTCTGTTCCCGCTGGCGTAGACACCAAAGAGCACTGGGGAAAAGGTAGATCCCTGTCTGTAGCAACCCAGGTGTAATCGTACAGGGATCAGAAGTTCAGGAACCCACGCACAACGCAACGCCACGCCTACAAAGGACCGGCACAACCCATCCGACAAGGTAAGTGCAGACCTCAATTCCAACAGAGTGCACACTAGCCGATCACACCCAACCCTGTTATACGCATCCTCCAGGTCAAGAGCTACCGCCACTGTCTCCTGTTTATCCTGGAAGCTCTCATGGACATCAAATGCAAAAGTTGCCGCATTGGCCTAGGTGTCCTTCCCAGGCCGGTAACTCCCGAGCCCTTTGGGAAGCAGATTAAGACTTTTCAAATGTCGCTTGAGCCTGCGTGCTACTATCTTTTCGAGGACTTTGCCAAAGGTATTTTGCAGGGTTATGATTCGATACAAGTGGGAAGATAACATCAAGAGATGGACGAACATCAATCTGACAGAATGCACAATCAAGGCGCGAGACAGACAATGTTGGAGATCCATTGCAGCCAACCTTCATTGTGGAGACGGCACCTGATTGATTGAATATTAATCTCTGTTTTTATATCTCGATTGCGTTTATTTTGAGTCTCCTATTTCATTTGCCCTGTGGATTCCAGAGAATATAGTTATACTATTGTCATATTTTCTGTGTATGTTCTATCCAGTGCCAGCATTCGACATGTTGATTCGCTGTGCAGCAAACTGGTGAAAAATTCTCCTTGTTCGTTCATTACCTCAAGTCTGTGTTTTCCCATGATCTCTTCATAACATGCATCATCTGATCCTTTCTTGGCATTCAGGTCATCCATCAAAATGTTGATGCATCCTTCTCAGTTGTTGGTGCGTAACACAGGATAACATTCATATTTTGTTGTTGTTGTCGGGAAAAGGGGGGGGGGGGGGGGAGGAGGTCTCTGTGTGTTGTCATTGAAGCTACTGAGTTTGTTTTCTGTGCGATCCTTCGGCATGCCGTTCTGCTGAAAGAGACAGATCCACGTGGCATTAAACCAGCTGCAATGAAGACGACTTCTTGCCGTTAAACCATCTTTTTAATTACTCATGTTTTTTTTTTTTTTTTTTGGTTCTAAATGTTGCTGTTATTATTCTAGAACTCGCTGCTACCTGCTGTATTGGTGCTGTCTTTGTCTCTATGGATAGCATTAGGGTTACATCTTCACTCATCTCATCTCATCTCATCATGTTCCTCTTGTACCTTGCGGTTTCGAGGTGAAGTATAAACAGCGGGAGAGTGCCCACTGATGGGCTTCATGTATCGATATTCCCATGGACTATGTTATTCCCTACGTCCATCGTTTATGTGGTCGGCCGCTTCCTTTGCTTCCCTCTGGTCTGTACATCTTCACTATGAGGGGCAATATCTCGTAGCCAGCCGATGAAGTTAAACGCATATAAAATGAGGCTGAGCGAGTCTTTCTCCGCTGCACAAGGGATCATCTATTATATGTATGCAACATATACCTGCTATCCGTATATAACAGGTACAAGCTGCTCCACAGGGATTCATTGCAGCAGAGATAGGGAGCACCCTCTGTATGAAGTTTTAGATGATACCAAATGACATAGGCTGAAGAGGGAATAGCAGAGTCCATGGGGATATCGATACATGAAGCCCATAAGCGGGCACTCTCCCGTTGTTTATACTTCACCTCGACAATGCAAGGTACAAGAGGAACATGATGAGATGAGATGAGATGAAGAAAGGCAGGACTTAGTTCGCACAAACTGATGGTACAATCACTCAAGTGTGTGGAATGCGCAGGATAGAATGTGGACAAGAATGATTCATGGTGTCCCCTAACCCTAACAATGAAGCATTGCATAAGTTTCTAGTTACACTGGAACGAGGGTGCCAAGAATGGGCAGTATGCCTCGGAAAGTGGAAACGCATGTTTCAGTTGCAGTGGCTGGCTGGCAGGCATCCCTGAATAGAACGGAGATTGCGAACATAGAATGGATGTCCTTCTCGGGACACACGTGTGCGCGGCAACGAAGACGCTGATAATTTATCTGCTGGTGTCCGCATGGGTGGAGAACTGCTTTATTATAAAGATGATGTGGTGAAGACTCTGGAATCGGGTGGAGACTGCAGCTGGACAGACAGGGTATCTATATGTGAAACGACTGGCTTAGAAGGGAGTGAATAGAGGGTCTAGATGATACTCTTGGCGTAGAGAAAAAGTCAGGCGCACATTTTAATAACATTAAACTATCACCCATACTGACATATCCAAATATACGTATGTCCGCAAAACGACAGATAATAACTTTAAGCTACCAATGTCAAACGTGAGTATTATCCAAATCACACTTAACGCAACATCAACACCCGTGAGACGAGATGCTTGATGAGAGATTCCAACTTAACTATCCGAGACCTAGTAAGAAATTATGTTAACAGATAAACAGCTGGGTCAACACATTGTGCCACATGTATTGAAAGACAAGATCAAATGAGTTGACCATATGGTTAGAATGCAGCACGATTAACTACCAACACTGGCCTTATATCAAAGAAGAGAGTAACGTCCGAGACGTACGAGAGCAAGAGGATGTCCGAGAAGAAATTTAATTGACGACATCAAAGACATTGTACAGTCATACGCAACAACAATATCCAGTGCCACCCATCGGGCGCATCAGCGTCAACTGTGTCTCCCCACGACGCTTTGCGGTAAAAAAGTGGAAGATGATGATGTTATCGAAATAATCAGCATGGAGACTCTTCGGTGGCTTATAAAGAGGTGGGGGGGGGGGGGGGTTTGGACATGCGTGGGAATGTCTCCAGTGTAGAGATATCAGTTCTTAAATTAAATATTAATTAAGTATTGAAAAATACTAGGCAAGAGAGACAACGGAAGACAGAACGATGTTTGTAACACACTTAATTAAATAGCTGGGCAATAAATATTAATATAAACAGCATCAGCTTTATCAAAATATTGGGACGCAGAGGTGTTTCCAAGGCACCAGGGCCGGGTTATATACTGGCCAAGACCTATTGACGCGTCCTCGTCGAGCGTCCTGGGCAACAGGTCCTTTCGGGGTCCTGGCTAAAGTCAGTAGGATCGCCGATTCCTCCGAAGTCGGAGAGTGTCTGCCTGTACGGCGAGGAACCACCAGTCTGCACACCAATAAGCCAGACATGGGACAACGGATACTCACGCAAAACTCAGGTCCTGTATGACATCACACTGATGTTGGACAACAGGATGCCTTCATCCGACATACAGGACTTCGCGTTGGAGCTCAAGCCAACGAACACAAGCAAGCAAGCAAGCATCAAAATATTAAATGATAGAGAGGACTGGAGAGTCATGATCGCCCATGTCTGCTCCACATCTGGGACCTGAAGAATAAGCAGCAGATGAAAATCGAGACGGGCGTCAATAGAGCGTGCTATAAGAGCACCAGTATCCACCGCTCTGAAACGACAATGTGACGTCATTGATGCTGCAATGAAAATGTTAAAATGGCCGACTGAGGAAGATATTGCCAAGGACGCTTGACGTTTTGTGGCTAGATTTGATCTTTGAATGCTAGTTGCTAGGTGTAGAACAGTAGCAAAGACAGGTCTCTCGCCAGCAGAAGTAAAGCGGTTTGTAGTCTATTTTAAAACAGACCGGTTATCGTCTCGATGCCTTAGATTGATATTTGGGGTGGGAGGTGGGATGGGGAAAGTAACATATCAAACAAAACAATTTTCTGCAAGAAGAGCATCATTATTGGAGTACATCTGAGCGTTGGCCTTCGCTTATTATTATTATTATTATTATTATTATTATTATTATTATTATTATTATTATTATTATTATTATTATTATTATTCATCTCATCGCATCTCATCATGTTCCTCTTGTACCTTGCGGTGTCGAGGTGAAGTATAAACATCGTGAGAGTGCCCGATTATGGGCTTCATATATCGATATTCCCATGGACTCAGCTATTCCCTCCGTCCAACGTTTACGTGGTCGGCCTCTTCCTCTGTTTCCATTATTATTATTATTATTATTATTATTATTATTATTATTATTATTATTATTATTATTATTATATTGTACTTCGATTATCGAGTTAGGAATTCTTGTACTTTAATTTTAATTCACCGCAAACAAACAAGTATTAACAAGTATCCCTTAGAGCCTCATTTGCATCGGTCCGGCAATCACTTTCCGGCGACAGTGAGGGTCCTACGGGCCCAAAAACTTAAAAAAAAGATCCATCGATCGGTCCAGCAGTCCACCGAACACTAAACCGGAAAGTGATTGCCGGACCGATGCAAATGAGGCTCTAAGGGATACTTCTTGTTTGCGGTGAATTAAAATTGAAGTACCGGAATTCTCACTGGTGCTAAGTAGTGGAAATGATATGACATATGAAGTTTATTTTGTTTCTTCTTACATCTTTCTTACATCACAGGGGTAATGGTTTATTTTGGTGGTATCTGCTGATTCTGTGTTTTTCGAGTTCCGGAGGTTTTATGGTAAAGCGATTTATTGCTTCACATTAGTTTCCATTGCATCATGGCGTATGGCCTGTGATTACTATACGTCGATGTTTGTTGGGTGGTGCAGACTTCCGCCTCTTATTCCTCAGTCTTCTTCTTTTTCTTCTTCCGCGATCAACATTTACTATGCGTCTATTCCGGCAATGTATATGATTTATGTTCATTGCTGTTTTGTCTGTTTACTTGTGATGTATTCGCTCCTGCTGTCAAACTGGGTGTGCATTCATTGTTTTGGCTTGCATCTGGAAGATGTAACTCTTGAAAGTCTACCCCTTTTCCAGCAATAACACAGAAAAAAAAAAAAAAGAATAAATAAGAATAAAACATTAAGGTGGGCGTGAATTGTTCTAACCCCCTCTGCCGTGCGTCCACCTTGACGAGGTAGAGGGGCTTGAGCGTTCCAATGACCCCAAGAGCTATGCCGACGGTAGCACAGCTACTGGTAGGGTCACCCATGTCGGACAGGTCAGGGGAGAGGGACCAGACGAAGTGACGCACAAACCTGCTGCCTTGTAGGTAGACTGGGGACAGTCAAAGGCTAGGGAAAGCATCCCGAAAAATGCTTGTCGAAATCGGATGTACTGAGCCACAGGCTTGACAAAGAAGTGCAAAGTAACTTTATCATTTCATGATGCCACAGATGAAAATTAATCGTTATGGTGCTAATCCCGTGAAGTCCCACCAGGCGGTGATAGTTGGGCCCCCTGCCTCGAGGGGGTCCACCCATGACTACTGGTGGTCACCTTCCCCTGTGCTGTGGAGTCAAGGCACAGAGGAGTAGGTTAAGAGCTATTGACCAAACACCCCGGACTCTCAACATACTACAATGGAATGCCGAAGGAGTTTATAACAAGAAAGCCTCCCTAACACAGCGTCTTCATAAAGATAGAATAGATGTGGCATGCATTCAAGAGACACACCTCAACGCCAATCGCACATTTTCAGTCGAGGGATATCAGGCCACACGTTTTGACCGCGAAGGACACAAAGGAGGAGTTGTAATACTTACACGAAATACAATACCTTGCAGCGAAGTATCTGTGATCTCTGACAACCAAACGGAAATTATAGGTGTTGATATAATGATAAAGGACATGAAAATAAGAATTTACAATCTGTATAGCCCGGCAGATAAGGATCTTACACTCTCAAACATGGAAATAACTGACACAAATTGCATTGTTGTCGGAGACTTTAATAGCCGCTCAGAAAGATGGGGATACCCAGATACTGACAAAAGAGGAGATGAAGTGGAGGACTGGGAAATAGACTCAAATCTCCATCTACTCAACAAAGCGGATGACACACCGAGCTTCTACTCCAGAAGATGGATTACCACTTCTACTCCAGACTTAGCTTTCTGCACAGGAGACATCCTCCACAAAATCGATCGCCATGTGCTTGACCAATTAGCAGGTAGCGACCACAGACCAATCAAGCTTGTAATAAATATGGAGTATTTTCCACAGGAGCAAAAGCCTTTGCCTCGCTGGAATTACAAACGAGCAGATTGGGACAGATTTTCCATACTAACAGACAAATATTGTGAAAACATAAATACACGATATGGCAACATGAAGCAAATGGTGGAAAGTCTAAACAGAGCAATAATACAGGCGGCCACTGAGTCTATTCCAAGAGGAGCGAGGAAAAATTACAAACCATACTGGACTGAGGAACTACAAATTTTGGAGGACAAAGTTGAAGATGCTAGGAAGACCGCAGAGAGAGAACAAACAACTGAAGCGAACATCTCTCTCAAAGCCATCTCAGCAAAATATAAAAGAACAGTAAATCAAACAACAAGAGATTGTTGGAGGAAAAAAACAGAAAACCTGAATTTTGACAGGGATGGAAACAAACTATGGAAACTAGTGAAAGCCATGAACAATGAAGGACCTAGAAACAAACAAATAACAATTAAACAAGGAAATGCCTTGCTTACAGGAAAAAAGGCTGCAAATGCACTAATGGAACACTATGCCAGTGCAAACCACATTGATATTACAGCCGAACAGAAGAAAGCAATCAAAGATAAACAGATACATCATAGATATAAAGGGACAGCAGCAGAATATATGATGGCAAATCTAACAATGGAAGAAATGGAACAGGCAATGAATACCATAAAAAAGAAGACATCACCAGGAAAGGATGGAATCACAAATGAAATGCTAATAGGACTAGGCACTAAGGCAAAAAAGAAACTACTAGCAGTCCTAAATTACAGCTGGAAGAGGGGAATAGTCCCACAGGCATGGAAGGAAGCTATACTAATACCAGTCCCAAAGAAAGGAAAAGACCTGGAAGAACCAAATGGCTATCGACCTATCAGTCTTCTTAGCTGTGTAGGAAAATTAATGGAACGCATTATCAATGGCAGGCTAACATGGCATCTGGAAGAAAACCAACTTTTAACACCTCACCAAGCAGGATTCAGAAAGTACAGATCCACTGAAGATCAAATAACCTATATAGCTCAGGAAATAGAGGATGCCTTCCAAGAGAAAAAACACACACTAGCGGTCTGGATAGATTTAGAAAAAGCATTTGATAAAGTATGGAAGGAAGGACTGAAAGTAAAACTGCAAAAAATGCATGTTTGTGGGAAAATGTACAAATGGATCAGCCACTACCTTGAGAACAGAACTGCCAGGACAAAAGTACAAGGACAAACCAGCAAAATGATGCTGTTGGAGCAAGGTGTCCCCCAAGGAGGAGTTCTTTCACCAACATTATTCCTAGCATATATAAACGACATCACGGAAAATTTTCCAGCCAGAGTACACACATCATCCTTTGCAGATGACCTAGCCATATGGACATCTGAAGAATATATTAGTACAGCTAACAGCAGAATACAGCAAGCCCTATTAGCGCTAGAGGACTGGTCAAAATCATGGCTAGTGAAGATAAGTGAGGAGAAAACAACATGCACAGTATTCTCCCTCTCAACTAAAACTCAGCAACCTAAGCTGGTATTGAATGGAAAAATATTGCACCATGAAGAAAATCCAAACTATCTAGGAGTCACCTTTGATCGTCGCCTGACATGGAAGACACAGGTGGAGAAAAATCGAACAAGAGCAAGGCAAAGAATGGCAATCATGAAAAAGCTTGCTGGTACAACGTGGGGAGCAGATGAGAAAGTTCTCAAGAAGTTATATACTGGACGGGTGAGGCCAGTACTGGAATATGGCATTGCAGCTTGGGCAACAGCAGCTAAGTCAAACTTTAACAAAATAAGCAGAGTCCAAAATCAAGGAATGCGAATCATAACTGGAAGCCTGAAGACAACGCCTATTAATGAACTAGAAAAGATCACTTGTTTACAACCAATGGAGGATAGAAGAGATAGCAGAGCCCAGCAACAAGCTGAAAAATTTAGAAGATTGACAGACCACCCTATGTATAAAAGGTTTAGTGGTTTTGGAAAGGGAAGACTGAAGCGTAGCAACTTTGTAGAAACTGCAAAACGAAAGATTAGGGCAGATCCCATACTTAACATATCAACAGTCAAACCCATTTACAATGCAGACAAGTTCCCAGCTTTGAGACGGCAGCTACTGCCTGAGATGATAGAAAACATTCCTGGTATTGAGAAAAAGAACACTCAGCATGAAACAGAAAGAAGAGAAATAACCCTAAACTACATAAAAGATTACCCAAGCAGCAATTGGACCCATGCATATACAGATGGATCAGCCAAAAATTCAGTAGAGAATGGAGGAGGAGGAATTCTCCTAAATTTAAAAAATGGAGTGAAAAAAACACATTCAGTGGCAACTGGAAAGTTTTCAAGTAACTTCAAAGCGGAGGTAGAGGCTCTGAAAACTGCAGCAGAAATGCTCTTGATGGAGGAAAATAAAGAGACGCAAATAGCTATCTTTACAGATGCAAAGTCAGCTGTCTCAATACTGAAGAGCAATTACAGCACAGAAATAGCTGACCTAAGAGCAGCACTCCATGGTCTATGCCAGAAATCCAAAAAAGTTGTAATACAGTGGATACCATCACATTGCAGTATACCTGGAAATGAAGAGGCTGACAGACTGGCAAAAGAGGGCGGACGACTACCACAGCCTGACATAGACATAACCTATAACGAGGCAAAGAGGTTGATAAAAAGCACTTATAGAACCAAATGGGAATCAGAGCATCCAGGTCACCAGAAGGATGATGCATATTACAAACTCGACCGAAGAGAACAAGTAGCAATCTTCGGACTCTGCACAGGACATAACAGGCTGAAATATCACTTGTTCAATAAACTAAAGATAGATACCGATGAATGCAATTGTGGAAA
This sequence comes from Cepaea hortensis, assembly GCA_963921405.1. Classification (NCBI taxonomy): domain Eukaryota; kingdom Metazoa; phylum Mollusca; class Gastropoda; order Stylommatophora; family Helicidae; genus Cepaea; species Cepaea hortensis. Next base: position 75,008,536 of record OY992883.1, on the reverse strand, counting down.
TGGTAAAATGACAGCTAAACATTTGCTGCAGAAGTGTCCAATATATGCAGAACAGAGAAAGATATTTTGGCCCACACCTGCTTCATTTGAGGACAAGCTCTATGGAGATATCAACAAGCTCAAGTTGACTGCAGCTTACTTTAACTACATTCAGGTTGACATTTAAAGGTGCATGAAGAAGTATTTAGACTGCCGCACTTCATACCACAGGTATGTCGGTTACAAAAGCGCCCCAGAGGCATGAAATGGAATATTGCTTGGATAGCAAATCCATTACGTGGAAAGTCCAAACCAAAAGCTCACTGTGTGGGCTTCATAAAAGGTGGAAAAAGTGTCCCAGTGGCACGAAATGGAATATTGCTTGGATAGCAAATCCATTATGTGGAAAGTCCGAATCGAAAGCACACTGTGTGGGCTTCATAAAAGGTGGAAAAAGTGTCCTAGTGGCACGAAATGGAATATTGCTTGGATAGCAAATCCATTATGTGGAAAGTCCGAATCGAAAGCTCACTGTGTGGATGTCATCTGCAGACTGCATACTTCTGGTTTCCGGAAGAACAGCCTATGGTGAATGGAAGGCCCAATATACGGAAGTGAGGCTAAGCAGCCATGTGCAGGACGTGACGATTCCTTGGGTGAGCCCAGTACCAGAGCGCTGTGTGTTGGCTCTGCAAGTATGGAAGCCTCCTTGGATGGCGGGGAATGCCCATGGTCTGCCCCTGCCTTCCCTTGAGGGCTGACCAGGATGTCTTTGGCTGTTCTATATGGGCCAGCTGGGATGGGGGATAACACCACAACAGTGAGAGCCAAACGTCCTAAGAAACCCCCGGGAAGGTTAACCCGGTCAACAAATGCCCGCAGAAGTCGGATGTGTCGGCCTAACGGCGCAAGAACGCAGCTCTGCTGTGGACAGGCACAACGCAATCACGTCCGAAAAAAAAACTCCGGATGAACGAAGAAGAAGAAGAATTGTTCTAACACTTGCTGCATGTGACTGGAGTGGGGAACAGTGTCCCAGCCCAAAAGTCGCTAAAACCGAGAATCCCACATACGGTACCTGCTCGGAGGTCGATAAAAGAGCATCGTCTTTTTGTTACTGGGATTAGTGTGACCCAACGCAAGGCTGCAGTGTTGAATATTATCCTATCTTAAGTTCCTTGCCACGCTATGGCCATCGCACACGTGGTTGGCATTCACAGACTTCTCAGATCTTCATTGCATCTGCTGTACTGATCATACAGGGGATATATGACATGGAGACATTCGACACAATGTAGCATTGACTTGTAGCTACAGACTTCTCAGATGTTCTTTGCATCGACTGTCCTGATCATACAGGGGATATATGACAAGAAGAGACTCGACACACGGTAGCACAAGTCAGGTACAGAAACACGGTGTACGATAAGTTTGTTTTGTCTTCAGGTCTACCGATGGGCAATGGCCAGCACGCCTCGCAGAAGCCTGAGGGAGAGAGTACTGGCGGTGTTTAGGGGAAGGAGGTCTGCTAGGCAGACCTGCTCATCCTGTAACGATCTACAGCAGGAGCAAAAGGTACGTGGCACTGGTCGTTACTCCTGGTCGACAAATAGATCAGATGTGTGGAAGTGTTGTCTGGTCTGGTTACTGGCTAATGGGTTAATGGATGCATCAACACGAAGACAGACAGAACTATATGTAAAGACCGACAGACAAATAGACAGAATAATATACATAGATAGACAGACAGACAGATTGATAGGGTGTGGTAAATAGATACGTAAGTAGATGGGTAGATTCATAGAATGTTTGTAGGTAGACGGACGTACGGACGGGTAGATTAATTACTTTGACATATTTCATGTTTTCAAACATATCTGAAATGTGTTAATTCATCTACCGTTTTGCCCGTTCTAACTTAGATGAACGAGACAGGGTCCCCCGTGCCAGTGGCGTCTCCAAACTCCAACATTCAGTCTAGTACTCTGCCATCAACGTCCCGACCCATGAGAAGTACTGGCCTAGGCACGGAGACAGTTCAGTTCACTGACAGAGTCAGCCCTCAGAAATCCATTTCTCTGGGATCCTTTCAACACTGCTCTCTCAGCTCTAGCGTGTGGCCCTTTGGCAGGTTTCAAGAGACGCCTCTGACCCATTCTGAGCTCGACCGCTCTTTCCAAATGCAGAAACCAACAACAGAATCCAAAAATAGCAGCGTTCGCTACAAAACGAAAAAAATGGGCGGGAATATTTCAGTGCCGAACATGTCCACGGATGACAACTTCTCTCTACTGGCCACGTTGTGTTCTGAAGAAAACAGGAGTAGTCAGATGTTTGACAGCAGCGCCGGTATTTTGGACGCCAACAGCCAGTCGACAACGCCATTCACAAGTGGACCATCTTGCGAAGGTCCACCAGAGAATGGTGATGGTCTGGCTTTTGGAGTGTCGCATGAAAGCCCAGCCAGGAAGACATCTTGTGGCCGACGGAGCATAGGCGTGGAAACGGATGCAGTTTGTGATAAAGAAGCAGATACAACTACCGAGAGGAGAGATCTGCAGTTGAGCAATGGCGCAAAGACGATAATAAAGACAGCAGATGCTGTAATAAAAATATTTGATGGTTCACTGAGCATAACAGGTAGATTCAAGGAGGTAGTTGTTCAGCTGAATGATAAGAATGTGCCCAGAAACAGTGCTGTTGATGTTGCAACTAGTACAGACACAGGCCACACAGAAAATGATTCAAATCTGCCACAGCCTGTGGCAAATTGTATCCATAAAGATATATGCGTCGACCTCGGAGTCGCATCTTCACTCACGGAATCCTGTACCACAAGCGATGGCCATGCGCCCTGTAAGGAAGACACACCAGGAAGTGTACAACCAGAGTCGCGTGATCTAAAGTACAGACTCATGAATTCAGATGATGATGATGAATGGAGCTTAGAACACCATAAAAGTGGGTTAACAGGAGCCAAACATTGTATGAATGTAAGACAGTCTACAGTTGAGAGCAGTGTGTCGGGCATCCAGTCGTCTCTATTCACCGTGTCTGGTATCAATAGATCATCAGATGTGCCAGCTACCAGTGGCGTGAAGGGTAAGGCAACGTCATCCAGGAGTAAGGCTATTGATTGTGTCTACAACAACAAGCTAGACACGGGCTACGATAAAGATGTCGCATCTATGCCTAACACCACATGCATCCACAACGAACACTTTCAACAGGAGCTGCAGAAATCTGAATGGCGTGAGAATTCTTTTGTGGATGTTGATGGCAAAAGTAGCGATGTTCCGCATGATAATATCAGCATACCAAGAGCATGTTTGCCCTGTAGCAGTACTGATTCTCCGGAGTCTGTGCCTTCTTATAGTCGACTTGTGAATAATGTCCACCCTAACAGCATCAGCAAAAGACATTTCTTGGGAACTGTAGATGGACCGAAAAACGAATATGATTGCAAGGATAACGCTGATAGAATTAGCCTCGGGTTTTCTAAATGTCACAACTGTGATTCATGTGTAATCACAAAATGTGAAGACTCATCACAGCTGGTCAAGGAACTCCTGGCGTACCCAGTGGTAAATGGAGAAGGTTCTCAGCAAGATCAGGAAAGCGTTTCTCTTGGCGATGCAGGGAAGCCGGGATGTGAATGTCGCAGTGACAGCCTCGGCCTTGACGACTGTGAGATGTCGGCAGCTGCAGACAGTAGTACTACTATAGTTGACAGCTGCTGTCCAGGGAATCATCGCCCAGGTGATGTAGCGTTTCTGATTCTCGTCACATTGATAGCGAGTCTTCTTCTTCTTCTTCTTCCTCCTCCTCCTTGTCCTTCTCTTCCTCCTTCTCTTCCTCCTCCTCCTTGTCCTTCTCTTCCTCCTTCTCTTCCTCCTCCTCCTCCTCCTCCTCATCTTCCTTCTCCTCTTCCTCGTCCTCCATTTCCTCCTCCTCCTCCTCCTCCACGCCCTTCACATCCTCCTCTTCCTCCTCCTTGTTCACCTTCTTCTTCTTCTTCTTCTTCTTCTTCTTCTTCTTCTTCTTCTTCTTCTTCTTCTTCTTCTTCTTCTTCTTCTTCTTCTTCTTATGAGTAAATATGCTGTGTACTGTGTCCTCTGTTTGGACCAGTAGTGGACTGACTACAGTGTCAGCTTCTCCTACTATGAGCAAGTGGGTCATGTGGGCCCCAATGAAGTGGGCCCACTTAAATATTAGACATGTTAAAAATCTTAATGGCCTTTAAGTTCTGGCAACCAATGTTTTTAGACCCAATCCGCCATCCGGCTTAAGAATGGAGGTGAAGGCGGTCACTGCAGCTTTCCGCTAGATTGAGAATACGAGACACACACACGGGATTGTAACTGACTCAGAAAGCATGCTGAGGAAGGTGAGGACAGGCAGGCTTCGTGCAGAGTGGCCTGCTTTTGCTTCGGGGGTCACGGGTGGCAAGCATCTTTTCTCCGGGGCATGACTGTTTGCTGGGGAATGAACAGGCGGACAGATTGGCTGGCTCTGCAAAACTTGGTGGAGTATTGATGCATGACAAGGCAGACGTGTGCCATGAATGAGATTGCCTTGTTGTGCCATGGACAAATATTATCTTTGTCATAGATAAATATGGGTTGATGTTTTATATACATATTGTTTATGTGATGGAGAATAAGCTTGCATTATGCCATGAAGAAAGACTTTGGTTATGGCGATATCTATTATGCTTCATTTGATGTCAGGGTTGATGCAGCGGTACCGTCAGATGCCAGAGAGTGTTTGGGTTATTGGATCGATGGATTCTGACGATCGTATCGCGTGCTGATAAAACTGTATGGTCTGGTTAATATTACTACCCTTGACTCTTGCTTCACACAGTAACCCCGTGGCATTCTTTACTTGACTAGCCATTAAGCTTTACTATCGTAGACAGTCTATACTTGTTACTTACGTAGGATGAACTCAACATCGTTTGTTGAACAGAATACCAGTGTAGTTTTAGACAGTTTATTTTATTCACACGTTACATGACACAGTCGAAAACATAGTCATCTGTTCCACACACAAGTTCACGAATATACGAAATATTATTCATACAGCACAATTCTACAGAGCGGCATAGTTTATAGCCGTAGTTCTGATGACGAGGACCCCGTCCGCACCGGCCGAAGCCCAAAGTCTAACTGACCAGTGACGTTTTTGTTCTCGCCCAAAACGTCCGGCCTGCCTATCACGTGTGTGTAAATACTCTCGTGATAGGTCACATCGCACGGTCTCCCTTCTGTCGACCGTGCTTAATACAACTCGTGCCATGTCCTCAACCTATATCAATAGGACCTTGGCCTTGTGGGGAGCACGTGTACACCTCGGAGGAGCAAATGGATCATCATGGTCTGGCAAGAATGAGGCAGCGAGGAATGACGAGGGGATCTGGCCGGCGCTTGACGCTGGCTGCTGAGGATGGGGACGGAACGCCTATGGGAATGCCCCGAATGCTGTGATGTCGGTGCTTAGATCAATCAATCAATCAATCAATTCGCCATAGTACTCAAAAGATTTAATGCCCAACTGTGTTTCATGCACTCTACTGTGATTTCTGTACTCAACTGTGGATTGTCTTCTCAACTGTGTATTCTGTACTCAAACTGTGCATTCAGTACTCAACTGTGTATTGACTACTCAACTGCATATTGATTCTCAACTGTGTATTCTCTACTCAACGCCACAACATATAGAATGTGGCACAGCAAGAAAACACGAAAACTCAGAGGGCGCTGATGTTGACGCGAAGATGGTGTTACATCGAGACGGCAGTAGCAGCAGCAGTGATAGCCTGGTTGACGAGTGCGGACTGGTGGATGTATACAAATTGACCCAGCAGATCAACCACCAAACCGGCAAGCTCAACAAACTCATCGATAAGTACAGGTTGAGTATGTCTTGTTTCAGTTCTTCTTGTCGTTATCATTGCGTTGTCGTCATGATTATCTTTATTCTCTTAGTTGATGTGTTGTCATTTCCACCGTAGTTATCGGTAGTTAGTTAGTTAGCTAGTTAGAAGTTAGATGTGTAGTTACTTAGCTAGTTAGTTAGTTAGTCGCGGTTCCAATTTCACGGCAAAGGGTCGCCCCATTATTCTCCGTTTCTGTGTCAGTGAATAACACAAAAATGCTCCTCGCTTCCCCCATGTGAAAAGTAGAACAGGAGTCTCGTCAAACCAACAGCTCGCACAGATGTACTACGCATAATGCTGCTGCCAGAATGCCAACACCAAGTCCGCGACGAAAAATATAGTTCATCGTCGATGGAAATGGCAGTCACTAGTAAACCAGCAGCCACACATTATTGCATACCGCGACCCAGTTAGTTCAGCATTTGACCGGCCGCCGTTTTTCTTAAAATGTAGTTCACGCTACAAACAACCGCGGACAGATGTCAAAGCACCCCACGCGAAATTCACAGCCTACATTGTCGCTCCACACACTAAACTCAGTAGTAAGGCGTCGGAACCATGCACTACCAGTCCAACGTAAGGACAATGCGTAAGCAAACCGTAGCCATAAGCATAAAGACTCCAGAGACCTTATAAGTTCAACCGCCTATCCTCCATATTGGGGACCGCACTGTGAGTAGCATTGTCATCTATGTCATCCCCGTCGGCATCACCACCGTCATCATCATCATCGTCATCATCATCATCATCATCATCATCATCATCATCATCATCATCATCATCATCATCATCATCATCATCATCATCATACAAAGTTAGTCATCTCTGTTGGTATCCGGGGTGTGTATATGTGTTCCAAAATTGATTTCCGTATAGATGATTAACATTTGGATGGATGTTTGAATGGATAGACGGATTGCTGAATGTATTTGTTGATGGGTTCGTGGTTAAATAAATGCTTGGATGAGTGTTTAGATGTATGGAAGTGTGGGCGGATGAATACACAGATGTATGGAAGTGTGGGCGGATCGATACACAGATGTATGCATGCACCATTTAAATTCAATACTAATAAATGTTGCATGTCGTTTTGTAGGACGTTCGATCAACCCCATGATGATTTTCTGGGCAGTTTTACGTTCAGTAGTTTATCATTGCTTTCTGAACGAGAAGTCCAACTGACAGGTGTAGGGAGTGAACCCACCTACATATGTAGTTTAAGAGCGAGCGCTCTCACTGTGAATGGCTATGTGTGTCATTGTATTTCTCCGTGCCTCACTGTGTATGGCTATGTGTGTCATTGTATTTCTCCGTGCCTCACTGTGTATGGCTATGTGTGCCATTGTATTTCTCCGTGCCTCACTGTGTATGGCTATGTGTGTCATTGTATTTCTCCGTGTCTCACTGTGTATGGCTATGTGTGTCATTGTATTTCTCCGTGTCTCACTGTGTATGACTGTGTGTGCCATTGTATTTCTCAGTGTCTCACTGTGTATGGCTATGTGTGTCATTGTATTTCTCCGTGTCTCACTGTGTATGGCTATGTGTGTCACTGTATTTCTCCGTGCCTCACTGTGTATGGCTATGTGTGTCATTGTATTTCTCCGTGTCTCACTGTGTATGACTGTGTGTGCCATTGTATTTCTCAGTGTCTCACTGTGTATGGCTATGTGTGTCACCATTTCTCCGTGCCTCACTGTGTATGGCTATGTGTGTCATTGTATTTCTCCGTGCCTCACTGTGTATGGCTATGTGTGTCATTGTATTTCTCCGTGTCTCACTGTGTATGGCTTTGTATGTCATTGTATTTCTCCGTGCCTCACTGTGTATAGCTATGTGTGTCACTGTATTTCTCCGTGTCTCACTGTGTATGGCTATGTGTGTCATTGTATTTCTCCGTGTCTCACTGTGCATGGCTATGTGTGCCATTGTATTTCTTCGTGTCTCACTGTGTATGGCTTTGTATGTCATTGTATTTCTCCGTGCCTCACTGTGTATGGCTATGTGTGTCATTGTATTTCTCCGTGTCTCACTGTGTATGGCTATTATGTGTCACTGTATTTCTCCGTGTCTCACTGTGTATGGCTATGTGTGCCATTGTATTTCTTCGTGTCTCACTGTGTATGGCTTTGTATGTCATTGTATTTCTCCGTGCCTCACTGTGTATGGCTATTTGTGTCACTGTATTTCTCTGTGTCTCACTTTGTATGACTACGTGTGTCACCATGCCTCCGTATGACTATGTCTCTTTGCATTTCCCCCTATCACTCAGTGTGTGTGTGTATTTATTTGTTTCTGTCCATGTCCGAGTCCGAGTCCATAACTTTCCACCTTCTCTCAACCAGCCTATGTGGCATCGGGTATAATACTGTTGGTTCATGGTGCGGAATGAGTTTGTTAACTTTCTGTGCGCCAGTGTTAGCTGGCTTATCGGTTGAAGAGTTTATGCTTGTGACGTCAGCTGGGGGATCAGTTGGCCGGCAAGTTTTTCCTTTGGGTGTATCTCTTTTGGCGGTTTCTTCTGTCAGTGCTGGCTACTTGTGCGTTTCGCTTGGCTGGGTACAGTCCTTATAAGGACTTTTTATTTGGTCATTTTGCCTCTTTTTTGTGTATTGCTTTTAGGAGCTTTTCGATGTTTTCATTTGCTTTCTTGCGTTTTTGTTCTCTTTCGAGTTTGAGTTTCTGCTGTCTTTCAGTTTCTTCCTCTGTGGTCAACCACGGGACGAGCTCACCGTCATCGTATTAGCACCCATATGGGTATTCCTCAGTCAAGTGTAGTTCAAGTAGGTATTCATACAAGGACTGGCGGTATATCGGTTTCCCCTTGGATTTCTTGGCGTACTTTTGTTTTTCCTTTTCTGCCATGCGTCTTTTATATTCATGTTGCCTGAGTGGTTTTTCCTTTCATTTTCTTTATATTCCGCCATTTCCTCCACTGTAAATCCTTCGAAGATTAGGGTGTCTTCCGTGCCGTCTTTATGGTATTCCTCTGGATTTTCTTCATGGTCTGGCTGGATATTGGTTTCCCCTCGGGCATCGTGATTGAGCTGCTGGCGGTTTTCGCTTGCGGTTCAAGTTCAGTCTCTTGTTGCTTTTCATCTTGCGGTTTCTCTGTGAGTTCTTGTATGGCTTCTGTTGGTTTGTTTTTGAGAAGTTCCATTTCGGCTTTATGCAGTTCTCTCTCCGCTTTGATGTCTCGTAGAATCTCTTCATTCTTCTTTGTGGTCTGCACCAAGTGCTCCACCTCTTGTTTTATGTTTTTCTGGGTCTCCTTTAATTCAGCAAGCAGTTTTTCATTGTCGCTTGTCGGTGCCGGTGTTTGCAGAAGCTTGATTTGTTTGTTTAACTCATCGACCTGGCTTTGTAGCTGTGCTCTTTCATCTTGCGAGATGCCCGTGGCTGACTCGCACCTCCGCATTGCTTCCTTATATGGCATCTTGGTGTTATTGGCGATCTTTAACCCGTCTCTGTGTCTTTGGAGGTACGGACAGCCCAAGTATCTTGCTCAATGCTTGCCCAGGCAGTTGGCGCACTTTCTTTTGCTGTTAGGTGCTCGGAAATCCGTGTCCAGTTTGGCCAGCGGACACTCTTTGTCTGTCCGTGTATCTCTGTATCTATTTATATCTATATGTGTCTATCTTTGCACCACTCTCTTTATATGTTTGTCTCTAATTTTGTGTATCTCTTATATGTGTCACTGTACTTATTTATATCTATACTCTTTTCGGTGCCCCACTAACTCTCTTTATAGGTTCGCCTGTCTATTTGTGGTGTGGCGTTGGTGAACATGTTGTCCCCAGCCCTCTGTCGCCGGTACGGCCAATCATTCCGGATACTGATGTTTTTCTAAGCCTTGATATCAAACTGCCCAGCATCGTCTTTCTCGGTGCCCGCCTGTTTTTCCTCCCCTTAACTTTCCCGTTGTCACGACTTAATCCAGCTTCCTCTTCTCGTGACATGCACAAAGAAGGTGGACTGTCTTCTTTTGATACGAGTAGCTGGTTCTCTTTGTGAGTTCATTTCTTTCAAGATATCTTATATACCCATTTTATCCGGCCACGGCGTTCTTGCCATTCTTCTATAAAACCACATAGTTCCTCACTAGTCTGCTAATTTTCCACTAGACGCTTTTCTGTATAGATGTGTATCAATGTCAGTGCCTCTCTCTCTCTCTCTCTCTCTCTCTCTCTCTCTCTCTCTCTCTCTCTCTCTCTCTCTCTCTCTCTCTGTTTATGTGTTTGCCTCACTGTATGTAACAAGGTGCAATGATGTGGTTGGCTGCATGATTACATTGCACTTTCCTCCTGTGCAGAACTCGTGCCCTGAAGATTGAACGTCTGCAAAGGTACCTGGTTCAGCTGAACAAGGAGAAGGAGGAGATGTGTCGTCTGCTGCAAGGTGTCAACAGGGAGACAGCGGCTCTGAGACTGGAGGCAGCGGAACTCCGGTGTGCTGTTTGTGCCGTCTGCGACGCCTCGGGTGGGTTACTTTGGTCGTCATGTTAGGTTCCAATGTTTGCATTCTTGTTAGGACTCACCCTCAGATAAACAGGACAAGACGGGCGAGACCACGGCGTGGCGCATTAAAACACGATATGATATGAGGGACACAGTGGCGCAAGAAAAGGTGGAGAAGAATATCTCTTTCTTGTGGGGAATAGGTTAGGCAGGGCACAGTGGAACAACAAGCGTTATAAAAAAAAATATTCGTAGCGTGTAGATGATAGGGTATGCAGGACGCAGGAGAACAACACACGTGTGGCGTATAGTACAGAAATTGGAGAGAGATTCCCCAATTATAAAAGACCTTCTGATATAAGAAACCCAGACACGGCTCAACAAGACTCCCTACCGGTGGAGATAGATTAGATAGGTGTTCTCACAGAAGGCCAAATGGAGCACAAGACCGCTACCGAATCTCAGAGAGGGCACTCCTCTGTGCACGATGAAAGTTCTGGTGATTGTCTCTCCACCTGTAGCTCCATAGTGATGATGTCCATTTGAACTTATTACCAGTGAAAAACACACACACATGAATGCAAAAACACTCAGTAACAATCAAAGAATCAACTCGTGATTTAACAACTATAACAGTCTATTGGGATAACAAAAATGGGAGGGTTCCTGTGTGTTTCCTCGAGTGATATGTGGCAATACACAAATTAGAAATATTACACTAAAGAAATTAAAAAAAAAAAAAAAACACTGTAAACCCATAGATGATTTCTAATTAAGATGAGTCGCTGAAAACGATATCCTTTAAAATTGTCTCTCATCTTACACCACAGCTTACGTATCTACAAACACTGTGAACACACTGTGAACACTGTATCTACACACTTACAGCACACGGACTATCAAATATAAGCAGTTCAGTATCACTTGGTTTCATAAAGTTAGTCACCCGGGAAAGTAACCCGGTCAACAAATGTCCACAGAAGTCGGATGAGTCGGCTTAACGGCGCAAGAACGCAGCTCTGCTGTAAACAGGCACAACGCAATCACGTCCGGAAAAAAAAACTCCGGATGAACGCAGAAGAAGAAGATGAAGATAAAGTTAGTCAGTCTATCACCACATCTGGACGCTTAATGTTAAAAGTCCATAGGGTATAGACACCACACATGTAATCTCTAATGTAATCAGTCTTTCTTTAGTTGGCACAGGACTCATTAAACAAGGGATACCAACATGGCAGTTAGCCATTTGTCATATGCTGAGGACACTGTGAAAACCTGAGAGGTCAATGAGGTTTAAGGGGTTTACTCTTGGTGCAATGACAAGGCAAATCCCAATCATCTCTCATAAATGACTCTAACTCTCTTGTAGATAATATACAGCATTCTGGAACATATTCCAATCTCGGTCAAATAACGACCTTTTCAGCCCCATGAAGACACCACGGCGCCCCGTAGACAACATGTGCCAAACACTAAAGTCATACCCACAGAAACAAGTGAACAAGAAAGGACAACACCCATCAAACACCAACAACAACAAGAGAGAGAGAGAGGGAGAGAGAGAGAGAGAGAGAGAGAGAGAGAGAGAGAGAGAGAGAGAGAGAGAGAGAGAGAGAAGGAATGAATGTGAAGTGATTATGACTCAAGAGTGGGTCACTTAGACCTTGTCCTATCGGGCCCCATCACCTCAACATCTGATGCAGTCGCTCATTCCCTATATTGACATGAAATGTCTTCTCTCACGCCTGCCTTATGGAAGAGAATCACTCTCGTTCTTTCAAGGTTCTAGCTCCGAGAATAGCTGGTGGATATCAGCAAGGGTGATGCTTTTTCTCCGTCTTGGCAGTGCCCCTCCTTCCCGTATAGAGGTATAGGTAACCTCATATTCATGTATAAATTATAAACAAATTCACCATCAAGTCCCCATACACGAACATACATATACAGAAACATAGTCTCCTCTGAATATAGAGACAAAGAAATTATAAGAGATTCCCAAAGAATGTGTCATCTATAAAAACTACAAGTGATATTATAGAAGAGCCTCATGATAGTTCCTGTGGAAACATAGCCACACATGGAAACTGTAAATGACTAGAGGAAGTGAAGTTCATCTCTCATATATCGTATGAACATAACAAGAATGAAGTTAAGTCACTATCTCCCTAAGTCGAAGGAATATTCACACACTTTATCCTAGGACTACTACACAGTTTCATAAAGAACTCTACTATAAATTTAAATGTACCAGTTCTTACGTTAATAATGGTTTTCAACTTACCAAAAGGTATCATGAATTTTCACGAAAACAAAACACCACAAAAACAGCAGTCGACTGGCAAACTGGTCTTGTTTCTTTAGTTTATCTCTGGTGACTGCGCCTCGACACACCTTTTGCCGGCAATTGTTGCACTCCCTAATTAACATATATTATGAAAATAAGGAGTACTTTTGCCTCTTCCAATGGAAACGTTCCTCTTCCGCGCGAACTTGACGTCACGCCTAGCGTGGGTTGGGGTTGTTGACATGACTGAAATTAGGGGTAGAGGGGTGATTTTATATGTCCTTCCATTCCTTGGTGTGGATGTTAACTTCTCCGTGACCTGTGTTCATAAACAATCTACAATGGGATTGTCTTTAACTTGCCCTCTCTCAGTGTTCAAACTAAAAGACATAAGGTAAAACGAGATAATGTGAAACGGTAAACTTTAGTAGAGACAGAAAGACAACCTAGAACCAGACACCACACGAACAAGGCAAGATAGAAGAAGGCAGTCTGGAGTAACTTAAGAGACAGTAGAATAGTTAGTCTTTCCTCTTGAGCCTAAGGTGGCGCATAGGGCAGAAGTCCTGTCTCTCCATGCTTGGCGGTTCGCTGCTACCTGTTGTAGATCTTGGATATTTACTTGGCCATTGAATGAGCCTTCTCTAATGATGGTTCTACGCAGGGTCTCTCTTGGTCTTCCCCGTTTTCTTTTCCCTACTGGTGACCATATGAGGGCTTGGTAGGGCAGTCTTGACTTGTCCATTCTGAGTACATGGCCGATGTAGTTCCAACGGCGTCTTCTTATGAAATTGGATACTGTATCTTGCTTAGTCTCTTGTCTTATTTGCGAATTGGTTCTGAAGTCTGTCCAGTGGATGTTTAGAAGTCTTCTAAGACATTTGTTCTCAAAATTGTCTAATTTTTTATCTAAAGCTACCGTTGATTTCCAACTTTCACATCCATACGTTAACACTGGAATCACACAAGAGTTGAAGATTTTAAGTTTTGTGTGTTTGCTGAGTGTCTTTGACTTCCAGATGTTTGACAGTTTATTGAAGGCACTAGATGCCAGTGCGATTCTAGATGATATTTCTGGTGTTGAGTCCCCTGTAGATGTCATTTTGCTTCCTAGGTATGTAAAGCTGTTGACTTTTTCAAGAACGCAGCTGTTCAATTTGGTGTCATCTGAACTGTTGGTAAGATCAATAGTCTTTGTTTTTGTGGTGTTAATTTGGAGACCAATTTGCCCTGAAACATTTTGGAGGTGGTTTATTTTCTCTTGGGCATCCGGGTGTGTTGAAGTCAAAAGCACTATACTACAGTAGAATAAGATATGACCAAATAGGCTTGAACCAAGAAGCAACAAAAAAAAATCGAGACAAGAAAAAGCAGAACAATATAACATATGTCGAAATATGGACAGATAAAGGAAAACGTAGTACCAGTACTTTCCGGTCATTTTTCCTTTACCTCTACCCCGTTTAACCTCAGAAGAGAAGTTATAATTAGGGTCCATCCCAGCATTAGATTAAGAATCATGTGGCCAAGTCAGCCACATTTAGGAAATTAAGTGTAAGGGATTGTTGTCCATAGGAGGTAATGATACAACTTCATAGGGATAAGGATGGTCAAAACCAGGAAATACAGGTCAGACACTTGCACTGTGCGACAGTCTGTTTATTTCACTAAAGACATTCTAAAAGGCATGTCCCCCCACATGTTTGACAGTCGCAACCATTGGGAAAGAGACGGACGCCAGGAGACTGGAACCCACCTGCTATAGGCGATACACAAACATCAGAACCACGGCAGATGCCTCTACTGTGCTTACAGCTGTCAGGTGAGTTGTGTTTGCGTAATATATGTCCTCTAGAGAATATGTTAGTTAGAGTGTGCGCCATCTTACCCACAAGGGGGTCCGGATTTTATTCCCAGTATCTGGCTTGTTTTGACGATAGTTTGTTGCCTTGTGCTTCAATGGAGGCATCCCAAGCTGGGAGACAGGGGTGGAGTTATATCTCTCCATAGCACAAAGCCAGGGTTGAATTGTAGAAACCATGTGTTACCCATGCAGCATGATCCCTCTCTGTATAGTTTACTCCAGGCAAGGTGACACCAATACATCTGGAACAAAACAAGCTGCAGAAGCAATGCTCTAAATTTTCGCCCGTGTGAGATTCGATCCTAGACCGTTGCCGACCAAGGCTTAAGGCCTAGTCTGCTCTGCTATGATATTTTGTTTTTAGGTTGCATTTCCTCGCCCCAGGATACGACTTGTATCCTCCCAATTGTGATCCTCAGTCCTAAGCCGTTGACCACAATGTGGGTGGGGTGTTGGGTGTGTTAATAGAAAGCAGATAGTACCGTCTACTGCTATAAGGTAGCTCAATCATATCTGACAACGACCTGGAATCAACACAATCTGATTACGTTGGTTATATCGTCATTTGATGTCGACAGGTTCGAATCCTAGTGTGCCAATAATGTTATATATCTAATGCGTTCTTTAATCTCTACACCCTTCCTTGTTTATATGTGTGTCGATGAATACCTGTGCACTTGTGGCTTAAGCAAATTCCATAACATTTCAACTATTTGGGCATTGTTTTCTGTGTGTGTCCGATTTGTTTTTGCCACAGTCCTGAACCTCTCACATGGTTAGAGCTACGTCTAGAATCTCGGGGTTCGTGAAATCGTTTACATGCATAGGACAGGCAAGCGGAAAGACAGGGGAATAATGAAAACTAACAACAGCATTGCATTTACTATTGCTAACGCATTGAATTCATGAATGCACTCATTCATGAGTGTTTTCCTTCATTCATGCTTTCCTTCATTAATGCTTTCATTCATTCATTCATTCATTCATTCATTCATTCATTCATTCATTCATTCATTCATTCATTCATTCATAGACTAGGCTCCTGCGGCCCACGGGTATAGAGATACCCGATGTCCTGATTCCTCCTACCCTGCACACACACACACACATACATACATACACACACACTCACACACACACACAAACTTACACATACCCAGACAAGCAGTCATACACACACGCACACAGCCATACGCATACTCGCACACACTACCAAACACATACTGTAACATATTACACTCTCACACTCATAAGTATACTCATATTCTACACACATCCATAGACACAATCGTTCACATACACTTACACATATTTTCTTGGACAGTCACATGAGAAATGTAAATGTTTCGGAAGAGGCAAAAACACAAACACAACTTATCACAGCCATCCGTGGTGTACATGTCAAGTTCACGTCATCTCCAGGTGCCGTATTAAAGCTTTAAACGAACTTGAAGTGCTGGTCTACAGGAAACAGCTGATGCTGACCCACATTTTACCCGGCTTGCATCAGGACGCTCTCCAGCCCACCAAGGTAATTTCACACATCGCCCAAGCCTGGCAGACTTGGTTGTGAAGAGAGCATCGCTACTACTGTTTTCTTCTTATTGTGATTGAATCTTTAGTGTGTGTACAACCATATGAGTTTTCTTGAGCAACTCGACCGTTGTCTGCAGTTCTCCATTGTTGTGTACAGCGTTCAGTTTAGAATGACTTAGAGTAAACTTTCCTCAAATTCCGTAGATCCTCGGCATTTTGTTTATTTAATCCACTTTTGTATAGCGACGAAGTAGTGCAGTTTGGGCATATAGGTGTCTGTTATGCCCCGTCTTGAGACGAAGTGCTATATATCCATATGATCAAATGTGTAGCAGTTGTGATTGGGTTGATTCTCTTCTCTTCTGGTACTCGAGGCAGGCCGTCATTTCTCGGGGAATTAATATCGTTGTGATTTGTTTATACAGAAAAAATGGGACCCGTGTAATAGAAAGACACAATGATGAAATAGACGCCTTAAACAAACTAGCAGTGAAGAGAGCACTGCTAGACGAGATTACATTACATCATGCAACAAGCCCTCTGCTTGCCGGCCTGCTCTCATCACGGCCTGCCTTGAAATATTCACCATGCTGTCAATTCCTCTGCCCCAAGCAGGGACATGCCCAAAACGTCTTCAATGTCCTGATTCCATCTTCGTTCTGGTAGACTCCTGCCTCTCTTCAAGGAACCATGCCTTCCATCATTGTTTTTTCCTAGTCATTCTGACGTTCAATATGACCAAAGTATAAAAGAAATCAAAATTTTTCCTAGTCAATCTAACGTTCAATATGACCAAAGTATAAAAGAAATCAAAATGTTTTCCTAGTCATTCTAACGTTCAATATGACCAAAGTATAAAAGAAATCAAAATGTTTTCCTAGTCATTCTAACGTTCAATATGACCAAAGTATAAAAGAAATCAAATTTTTTCCAAGTCATTCTGACGTTCAATATGACCAAAGTATAAAAGAAATCAAAATGGTTCCAAGTCATTCTGACGTTCAATATGACCAAAGTATAAAAGAAATCAAAATGGTTCCAAGTCATTCTGATGTTCAATATGACCAAAGTATAAAAGAAATCACAATTCAACAAATAAAATATTTTCGGAAAATAGCAAGAGATTCTGTCGCGTTGATAGTCATTCTGGAGGAAAGGATGCACGGTAATGTGAAAGAG